>OX451740.1:507008972-507331324 GCA_948472305.1 Vicia faba
TTGGATTGAAGGCTGGTTGAATGTTATCAGTTTTAACACTGAGTTGTTCAGGTTTTTAGGAAAAAAAAACAGGCTTGAAAGGCTTCAGGACTTTGTTGTTTTGGAACAAGCAGGTTAAGTCTAGCTTGAGGCAGGCTATTTGTTTTTATAATGAGAGGCTTCAAGGTTGGTTTGGATACAGATTTGTTTGATTACAGGTTTGAGGATGAACCATCTGAGGTTTGCTTAGGCTTGAACAAGCTGTTTGTTTGCTTAGGCTTGAGCAGGCTGTTTGTTTGAGATTTATGCAAGTTTTAAGGCTTTGGACACAGGTTTGTGTTTGACAGGCTGGGGTTTGGCTTGAAGCAAGCTTAGGGTAGTTTAGAGAAGGCTTTTAGGCAAGCAGGTTGATATGCAGGTAAACTTGAAGCAGTTTATGCAAGTTGACCTGCTTTTATGATATATTTTCTATGTGTTGTTCTGCCTCCTCTTTACAGTGTTGATTATGTTTTTTTTATATCTCTTAAGCCTTAAGCCTGCAAACTGTAAGCCTCTCTTCTCCCTCTCTTTCTCTCCACAGATAAGTATATTATATTACTTAGACTGTACTTTTCTCTGAAAAAGTGCTTGGCTGGGAAATGATGATAATGTACTCTCACAAGCTTGCTTGCATCTTTTGCTTTCCTCTGTATCTTTCCAGATTTTCTGCCTTTTGCTTTTTGTGTACTTGTTGACAGTTTTTGATAGTTTTTGGACAGTTTGGTTGACAGCTTAGTTTGGGCAGTTCTGCATTTGTGACTTAGTTTGCCTCTTTGACAAATTGGTTTGCTTTGTTTGATAGTGCAATTCAGTTTAGTTGACATTTTGGAATTTGTAATTGTTTGGCATATTCATTTGTCCATGTGCAGCTTGTTTGAATTTGTGCATTTTTGTATTTGATTAATTCATGCTTGCAAACATTTAATTTCCCTCTTTGTGAACCAAGAAGAGACATCTTCTTGCGATTTGCAGAGAGGACGAACAAACTGATTCCGGCCAAAACTTTTAATGATGAGTTTTAATTATCTGTCTGAGAATGTCCTTTTAATTCATCTGTGTTTGATTTCTCTCTTCTCTTTTTGCAGGTAAATATCAATTGGGGCAAAGGATGCAATCAGTAGAAGATGAAGATTTCCAGAGATTTAGGATAGTTTTATTACTTTCAATCATTGTAATAATATTAATGTAAACAACTGTAAATAAATTTACAGTGTTCAAATAATATTTGTAACAAACAATTAAAAATGAATAAAAATCTTTCTTTGTCAGATATCTCTTTTAATTCTCCTGCAATTGCTTATTTAATTACTTAAATTTTTTGAATTATAATAATTGGAAATTATCCAATAATTTTAACTTAGAAATTATAAATAATCAATAAACGTCCGGCGTTCCGAATAACCAAAAGCATTGCACAGTTAAAGAAACAAACATCCACATGTCCTTTATCTCACTGATCAAACTTAAACTTCAAACTTCCAATCAGAAGCCTCAACCCATGTCCCAGAGTCAATTGAAAAGAACTGTAGAATTAATTCCTTCTGAGAATGCGTGCGCAAACCCTAATTCTTGATTTACTGTCAAAGAAACGTCCGCCTGATCAAACCCTGAGCCAAACTCAACCAAACCCTAACAATCTGCTTGAACTGATTCAAAATCAATGGAAACCCTAATTTTGTGTGACTGATAAGAAAAGTCTATTTGACCGATTCTTAAGCCAATCTGAAAAATCAGGAAAAGCCCGAAGCTGTAATTTCTTATGGAAAAGAGGAGGGCAAATTTTGGGGTACAACAGTTGCCCCTGTTCAATCTTCTTGAACCTGAAGAGTTAGATTGGCAGGTTTGCCTTTCGCGACTCGAAGGTAAAAGGAGTTTGGACACTAGAGTGCCCAAAAAATTTACACTCGGTGATGTGATTGAGGGAATGGGCTTAAAGATGCCATTTAGAGATGGGCTTAAAGATGCCATCTGGAGATGTGACAGAATCTTCTCTGGGGATGGGCTTAGAGATGCCATCTGGAAATTGTTGGTAGGAGGATGGGCTTAGAGATGCCATCTGGGAATGTTTGTTGAACTGTATGTCATTGACGAGTGAGTGAGTATCAGAAAGGTATCCATGTTTGGAACATCTCTGAGCTAGGGGTCTGTATAAGCAATAGATTAACATCCGTATCTGGAGAACCCAGAAACTGTTTTCAAAGGTCTTGAAGTTGAATATGCAATAGATCATCATCCATGTTGGGAAGCGTCCGTAAACTGTTTTCAAAAGTTGAGTATGAACAAGCGATAGATTAACATCCGTGTTTGGAGAATCCGTAAACTATTTTCAGAAGTTTGAAGAATCTGAACAAGCGATATGTTAACATTCATGTCTGGAGAACCTGTAAACTGTTTTCAGAAGTCTTGAAATTGAATAAGCAATAGAGCAGCATCCATGTTGGGAAGCGTCCGTAAACTGTTTTCAAAAGTTGAGTCTGAACAAGCGATAGATTAACATCCGTGTTTGGAGAATCCGTAAACTGTTTTCAGAAGTTTGAAGAATCTGAACAAGCGATAGCTTAACATCCATGTCTGGAGAACCTGTAAACTTTTTTCAGAAGTCTTGAAATTGAATAAGCAATAGAGCAGCATCCATGTTGGGAAGCATCCGTAAACTGTTTTCAAAAGTTGTATCTGAACAAGCGATAGATTAACATCCGTGTTTGGAGAATCTGTAAACTGTTTTCAGAAGTTTGAAGAATCTGAACAAGCGATAGGTTAACATCCGTGTCTGGAGAACCTGTAAACAGTTTTTAGAAGTCTTGAAATTGAATAAGCAATAGAGCAGCATCCATGTTGGGAAGCGTTCGTAAACTGTTTTCAAAAGTTGAGTCTGGACAAGCGATAGATTAACATCCGTATTTGGAGAATCCGTAAACTGTTTTCAGAAGTTTGAAGAATCTGAACAAGCGATAGGTTAACATCCGTGTCTGGAGAACCTGTAAACTGTTTTCAGAAGTCTTGAAATTGAATAAGCAATAGAGCAGCATCCATGTTGGGAAGCGTCCGTAAACTGTTTTCAAAAGTTGAGTCTGAACAAGCGATAGATTAACATCCGTGTTTGGAGAATCCGTAAACTGTTTTCAGAAGTTGAAGAATCTGAACAAGCGATAGGTTAACATCCGTGTCTGGAGAACCCGTGAACTGTTTTCAGAAGTCTTGAAGTTGAATAAGCAATAGAGCAGCATCCATGTTGGGAAGCATCCGTAAACTGTTTTCAAAAGTTGAGTCTGAACAAGCGATAGATTAACATCCGTGTTTGGAGAATCCGTAAACTATTTTCAGAAGTTGAAGAATCTGAACAAGCGATAGGTTAACATCCGTGTCTGGAGAACCTGTAAACTGTTTTCAGAAGTCTTGAAATTGAATAAGCAATAGAGCAGCATCCATGTTGGGAAGCATTCGTAAACTGTTTTCAAAAGTTGAGTCTGAACAAGCGATAGATTAACATCCGTGTTTGGAGAATCCGTAAACTGTTTTCAGAAGTTGAAGAATCTGAACAAGTGATAGGTTAACATCCATGTCTGGAGAACCCGTGAACTGTTTTCAGAAGTCTTGAAGTTGAATAAGCAATAGATCAACATCCATGTTGGGAAGCGTCCGTAAACTGTTTTCAAAAGTTGAGTCTGAACAAGCGATAGATTAACATTCGTGTTTGGAGAATCCGTAAACTGTTTTCAGAAGTTGAAGAATCTGAACAAGCGATAGGTTAACATTCGTGTCTGGAGAACCCGTGAACTGTTTTCAGAAGTCTTGAAGTTGAATAAGCAATAGAGCAGCATCCATGTTGGGAAGCATCCGTAAACTGTTTTCAAAAGTTGAGTCTGAACAAGCGATAGATTAACATCCGTGTTTGGAGAATCCGTAAACTGTTTTCAGAAGTTGAGGTTGAAGCTTATTAATCTTATCCTGAAAAGGGTAAAATATTAGCTGAAACACAAAGTTATGTTGCATGAAATGTATGATGCAATACATGTTATATCAATGTTTATGATATAAATGTAATGAATGCGCATGTAAGCTGATGAGCTGTCTTGCTGAGGATAGATGAATCCGGGATAGCCGAAGATAAAAGAATCTTGACTGCTGCCAGGGAAAGTGAATCCTTGACTGCTGCAGGGGTTTGCAAGAATTTTTGGTTGTTGAAGATGAGACAACCTTGTTGACTGCTGACTGCTCGGGGAACAAGATCTTCAATTGTTGAGGGATCTTAGGACCACTGCTGGGGATTGGAACTCCTTGGTGACTTGTAGGGAATGAGAATTCTGATGATCTCTAATGGGGAGTCCAGAACCTAGTAGGCTTAAGCTGGAGAAGTAAAATTGAGAATCTTCAATCTGGTGGGAAGTATCTCTGTGGGGAGAAAGTTCGCTAATCTGGTTCCGCTGGGGATTGATAGTTGGAAGTTTTAGCTCCGCTGGGGATTAACAGCTTTGACTTCGCTGGGGATAGGATTTTCAGATTTTCGGGCTCCACTGGGGATTCTGAAATTTAACTCTGAGGGGAATTAAGTTCTGGAAGGTTCTCTTAGCTGGGAAAATCAGTTTTGAGAAAGCTCTTGTTCTGCTGAGGATCCTGAAGTTTAATTCTGCTTGGGGAATTAGGAACTCAGGTTATATGCCACTTTGAGAATGAGAATCTTCATTCTGTTGGGAAGTATCAGGAGCTTGGGTGTATGCCAATCTACTGGGGTTTTAAGGATGAGAATCTTCATTCTGTTAACGGTTAACTGTTATCTGGTCGATCTCCAGGCTTTCACAGAAACTTGTATTGCTATCTGGTCATAATCCAGGCTTCACAATAACTTGCTAAGCTGTTATCCGGTCAAATCCGGGCTTCACGGCTTGTGTTAAAGATATACCACTATCTGGTCGACTCCAGGCTTCGTAGTATTCTTGGCTGCTATCTAGTCGTAGTCCAGGCTTCACAGAAACGTGTATTGTCATCTGGTCATAATCCAGGCTTCACAATAACTAGTTGGAGATTAAACTATTATCCGGTCGAATCCGGGCTTCATAGCTTGCTCTTAGGAGATACCACTATCTGGTCATAATTCAGGCTTCGCGGTAGTCTGATACTGTAACTGGGATCAGAATGAGTGATAGAATGGCTACCGTGTCTAGAGCGTATCTGAAACTGTATCTTGGAGTTAAGATCTGTATGAGTAGCAAAATGACTTCCGTGTATGGAGTGTATCTGAAATTGTAACTGGGATCTGAATGAGTGACAGAATGGCTACCGTGTCTGGAGCGTATCTGAAACTGTATCTTGGAGTTGAGATCTGTATGAGTAGCAGAATGACTTCCGTGTCTGGAGTATATCTGAAACTGTAACTAGGATCTGAATGAGTGACATAATGGCTACCGTGTCTGGAGCGTATCTGAAACTGTATCTTGGAATTGAGATCTGTATGAGTAGCAGAATGACTTCAGTGTCTGGAGTGTATCTGAAACTGTAACTAGGATCTGAATGAGTGATATAATGGCTACCGTGTTTGGAGCGTATCTGAAACTGTATCTTCTAACAGGTGATGAAGGAATTTGTGATGTTGATCGTAACTTCCAGCAGGTGATGAAGGAAATTTTGAACGCTCTTGAATTCCAGCAGGTGATGAAGGAATTTTTGAACGACCTTGGTTTTAACATTCGAATGCCCCAAGTGATGGTGAGGGAGACTTGCCCCAAGTTAATCTGTAATTGAGAGATTTGTTGAAATCTTGACTGGACTGCCCCAGGTTAATTGAACTTTGAAAGATTTGTTGAAATCTTGACTGGACTGCCCCAGGTTAATTGGATAGTGAAAGATTTGTTGAAATCTTGACTGGACTGCCCCAGGTTAACTGGACTTTGAAAGATCTGTTGAAACCTTGACTGAACTGCCCCAGGTTAATTGGATAATGACATGTCATGCCCCTTTGTGGATAGGAGATTTGTCAATGGAAGTGTCATCCATTTTGAAGTGATTTTGTTCACTGAGAGAGCTTTCGTTCATCGGATATTCATTGTGTGAATTTCTCCGCTGTCAAACAAATAGCCAAATGCAAACAGTGATATTCAAGTAATGCAAAGTTTATGTCTGTCTCGAAGTTTTGAAAAAATGCGTTTTTTAGCAGAAAACTTTTTATAAGACAAATTCAACACAAGATTTAGGACAGAGCCTTACAGGAGTCGGGATACCTTTTGTAACAGTATGCTTTCGAACTAACCCGTGTTTCAATTAGGAATTTTTAAGGGTTGTAACGTGGCTTGGTTCACGGTTTAAGAAACAAAGGATAAAGGCTCAAAGTATATTTGTACCCACCCGCTCTTCGTGATGTTCTTCAATCCTAAACTCAGTTAATTGTGCGTCAAACTCTATTTGAATTTGGAACGACTTTTTTGGTGATGGTTCACACAAGTTGAATTTGATGGGAAGGCAGTCATTTTTGCAACATTTTTCATGTCGTTTGAGGATTTGTAGTGACCTCTTTCTTTATTTGTTATCCCTAACTTTTGCCTGACTGTTCCTGTTTTCGAGATTACAGTCAGCGGGATGCCCCAGCTTTCTTAAGCCTCCTTTATAGGTTTTGGCTTAGTGGGCTTTTCTCTTTTGAGAGATTGACTGCCTATGAGATAAGGAACCATCATTGTCATTTGATTCCAAAGGAATGTCTTTCTTTTTTGATGTCGTTCGTTGTATTACGAGCTGAGAGTTTGCGACTTCAATGCGCATCTTTTTTGAATTAACTGAGAGACTACCCTGCCCCGGGTTTAAATCAAAGGTTTCAATTTGTTTAGAACAGAAAACTCCTACTTCTTTGGCTCGAAGGGGTTGACTAGGGATTATCTTCCTTATAACTCCAGTGTTTAGGATTTGAAAGAAATGCCTGTACATCATCAGCAAGGTCTGTTCAAAAGCATACTGTATGAGAATATGGTATTGTTTCGTTATCCTCCCTCTAAAGGTTTGCAGCTTTTTATCAAGAGTTAAATATCATAAAGAAAGCATAAGAGTAGTGAAAACGAATGGATGAATTCAAGACAAACATATGCAATGCATTAATGAAACAGAGTTTGACATCAACAGGTAATTGTTTGAATAACAAAATAAATTACAACTTGAAGATTCAGATGGAACAGAAGTCTCTCAGTTTGAGCTTTGTCATCTCAGGTGGAGAAACCCTTAACGGAAGATTTTCATCTCGCCATCTGGCATGAATCTCAGCACTCCAATGTCAATCAGATCTTGAATCTTGTTCTTCAAGGCCCAACAGTCGTCGGTGTCATGTCCCGGGCTATAGGAGTGGTATACACAAAATGCATCGGGATGATAGGTAGGAGCGGAGGTATTGGGCTTCCGAATAGGATCCCTCAAAGCAGTCAGATTGACCTCCAACAAGCGTTCCAGTATTAGAGATGACGGTATGTCAGTCTCAGTGAACTGTCTTCCCGACGTATTTTGCTTACACCGATTACCCCATTGACGCTGACGAGGTTGTTGATGGGCTTGTGACCCTGAAGCAAGTAGAGGAGCCTTTCCTTTGTCTTCTTATCTCAAAGGGGGTTGAATGGTGACTTGCTCTTCAACCTCAGATGTTTGCCCCACTTGGTTGTCCCGAAGCAGTTGGTTGACGAGAACTCTGAGTTCCTCTTGTCTTTGAGCCAAGTCCTAGATGAGATCCATCTGGCCCACCAGTTGTCCCATCATTTGGATCCTCATTGCAGTCAGCTCAGACTAAAGCTCTTCCAACTGATCACTCCTGGAATTGCTTGAATTCCCCTGGACCATGCCCCTTGTGAGGAGAGCTTTCACTTCTTCTTGCCCTTGGGATAGGTTCAAGAACATTTCCTGAAGTTGAGCATTTTGGTCCTGGATATCCTTGACAGTCCTCTCTAGAGCCATCTCTTACTGAAATAAACAATAGGAGAATAAGGAAACCTGAAAAGGAAAAACTGTCATGAGGCAATGCATGATATGTGGATGCATGTTTTCAAGGATCTCTTGGGGTAAACACAAGAAAATGTTAGAGGTTGAACTTTGATCTTTGATTGGAGAACTTTTCACCTGTGGATGTCTTTCCACGAGAATCAAGCTCACCATGTCAAGTGGGTCATAGCCCCTGATTCAAGTTGTTGCACTTGATCTTTGATGGCATTTGTTTAGAGGAGAAAACCTCTGGCCCCTTGGGTAGACGTCTGGTTCAACGTGACCCTGCATCAAAAGACCCTCGAGATCCTTGAAATGGTTATTGAAAATGCTATGGTATGATGTCATGATGTTATGTACATGTATGCAAAAGCAAGTAAGTGTATATACAGGTAATCATATTCACACAGAGCAAACAAGTCCTTAGGTTTAGGCTTGCATGGGGTTTGTAGGTAAGTACCCTCTTGAAGTTAGTTGGCTCATCCTGTCCTAGAAATAGAAACCAGGTTCTAAGGAGCTCAATATCATTGGATTATTTTCTATGTTCATCGTTTTGGTTTAGCCACTTAACTGGCGACCAAAATATTCCAAGAAAATAACCCTCAATGAGTGTAGTATCGATTATCTAGCAACTTCGGACTGCACCAAAGTCGGTCATCTCACTACCCCTAAAAAGGCCAAGATGGTCAAGTAAGGTTCTAAGAGTTCGTTAGTGCTTCATGACATCACTCAGCGGCCCCGTACTCTCCTTGATTGAACTCAAGGGTTACCGGTACTCACAAATATGTCACACTAACATAGCTTATTTCTTCAACCATGTCGGTATACCCCGCACAGTTCCCTCACAGTTTTATTGCTATTTACCTAAAAAGGTGCCCCCAAATCCGGGTGTAGGATTAAACAAACCCAAACAAGGAACCCAAAAAGTAAAGCAATCAAAGCAATCAAAGCAAGTATGTAAAGGTGATCTAAAACCCTAAGGTAACCCCACTTTTAATTTTGTCCCCAGCAGAGTCGCCAGTTCTGTGATACGGTGGGAGAACTGACTTGAGGTTTTGCGTTTGTTTTCGCACTTGTTCGGTTTAGCAAGAGTCGCCACCAACTTTTTATTTTATCCTAAAGGAAAGGTTAAAAAGCACAGGAAAAACCATTGAGATGTTTTCGTGGGTTCGGGGGGTAGATTATGAAAAGGGAAGGTGCTAGCACCCTTTTCATCCATGGTTATTCATGGGCTCTTAGTTACTTGTTTTAGATCACTTGCCTTGATTTTCAATTGTGTGAAATGGTTCTTTGTGTGTGTGGTTTGGAAACTGTTTTGAAAAAGATGCCTTGTCTAGGCAACCGTTGTAACAATTCTTTACTCGAATGTTTTACAAAGGTGTTTGTCTTTTTGAAAAGATGTTTCAATGTTTTTGAAAGTTGTTTTGAAAGTTGTGTTGTGGAGTGTGTTTTGAAAGTAGGCAAGTGTGTTTTGCAAGTTTGATCAAGTAACTAAGAGTTGTCTACCCCTAAATTTCTCAAAGATCATTCCTATGTTTTAACCCTTTTAACAGTATTGTTCCACCATTGTATTTGGTGGACAATCTTGTGTTGGGATGTTAACAGGACGGGCGTGGGTCATCGTTTAGACCATGAATGCAATAGTGTCAAGTATTTTGGCAATTTTCTTGAGGGACTATGATCATTTTGCTTAGGCAACTTGAGAAAGCGTCATCGAGGGACTATGATCATTTGATTTGTTTTTGTTTTGCCAAAGACACTCAACATGCAACATGGCCCATTTTTGAAGGCAACAAGCGGGATTACCCTAGGGGTGCAAGTGTGAATTGTGTATTTGATTTTCAAGCATTTGTCTTTGTATTAGGTTATCTAGCGGTTGATTTTGAATCTTCGCATACAAACCCTAATTACTATACAGTATATAGAAAGCGATAAATTGCGGGAATTTAAAGTCTAAGCTATTACAAATAAGTATCCGGGGATGAGGGTACAAATATTTACAAATGGGGATGAGTCTTATCAGGATAGTAGTGTCCAAATGTTATTTACAACCAAATCGAATCACATTCTCAATGTAAAGTATAGCCAACTATAAGAATCAATAGAGAAATAAAAATATTTGTGAAAGTGTATATAATTATTTACAAGTGATATAAATGTTAAGTATATTTATTTATTTTTGTGTTTTTGTTAATATTATATAAACAAAAGTTTTAAAGAAAAGAAATATTTAATCTTAAAGAAATTCTATTTTTAGGTATTTTTGTTAATGTTATATAAATAAAAGGTTTTTTAAAGAAAAAAGTATTTAATTCAAAACAAACTAATTATTTATATATTTTTTTATGTTTTTTTATGTACAAGATCTAATTAAACAAAAGAAAAGGTTTAATAAAAGAAAAAAATGCTTAAACTTAATAAACCTAAGATTTACATATTTTTGTAAAAGGTAATAAACATTAAAAATATTTTTGTGCAAAAGATTAATATTTCTACTTAACAAAATTAGTTATGTAAAAAAGAAATAAGGTGATATAAAAAAAAAGAGATTAACTTATGAACATGAGAAAAATAATAAGAAAAGGGAACTAAATGGGCCTTAGAGTTTGTTCTTGGCCCAAAACAAAATTTGAAAGAGAAACAGAGGGGGGGTACGCACGCTGAAAGAGGGGTAAGGCGCTGGAAATGAAATGGGCTTGGCAGTTAGTTTCAAGGGACAAGCCCAAATGTTGTTTGACAAATTTGTTTAGGGTCTTCATTTGTTGGCTTCAGAGTTAGGGTTACAGTTTTGATGAGCGGCGCCGCTTCTCTTCTTCGTTCTTCGTCCTCTTCATCCTTCTTAAGCAAAGCTTCTAAACGAAACCCCTCTCCACCTATGGCCACTAGGCGCCACCTCCAACTTCTTCTCCCTCCATGGTCAAGCAAATCAGCGACAAGAAAAGGTATCAGTTTCCTTTTTTATGTTTTAGGGTTTTCGGATTTCCTCTTGCATGTTATTATTTTCTACATGTTATTGATTTTCTATGTTACATGTTGTTGTACCCCAAAATTTGCCCTCCCATTTCCTCAACATTTTCTCATCACAAGACCTTTGAAGATCAAGATCCAGTTAGGGTTTCCTCTGCTCAAGACTTCTCCTTGCACTGTTAAACCAAACTAGGGTTTGTGGTTGAACCAAGGATGTTTTGACCTAAAATGCCTAGGATGACTTTCATGCTTCATATTGGACTCCCAAGTTTATCCTCACCAAGTTTCAAGTCTTGATTCCAAGTTTTGCCCAGTCAATTGGACAGTTGACCTATAAATCAGCTGTATTGGGGAAAAAGTCAACTATGGTCAATTGACAGTCAAACCTCATGATTTTTGACCCACATCAACATATTGAACTCATATGAACAATTTGATCAATTTTGGATCACAATTCCACAAGAAATTTGATCAGATCACCAAAAGGGCAAAATGGTCATTTTTAGGGTTTTTGACTGCACAAAGGCAATTTTTGACTGTTTGACCTAGCCAATGGCAAACCAAGTTCACATATGGACCCAAGGACTCAATGAAATGGTCTTGACACATTCATCAAGCTCAAAAGATCCCAAGTACACAAGATTGACAGTTGAATTTCCCAGTCAATTGATCAATTTTGACTGTATACTGAAAAGTCAAACTTTGACTTTTTGGTCAAAATCAAGAGTCAAGATTCATTTTTCATCAAAACATGCCAAATCATGAAACTTGTTCACCAAGAAATCACAAAATGCTAATTAGGGTTTGAAAATGGAATTTTTCATAACTTAGAATTTTTCTAAGTTATGAAAAACCCTAATTTTTTCTCAACTTTACCCCATCTTTTCACCAAGATCCATTTGGATTTGAACAAAAGTCAAAACATGAAAGTTGTAGCTTGTTGCATAATCTACAACTTTGATTCACAAAGTTTTCTCATTTGAAGCTTGTATCTCAAGTTACAATTTTTTGAATAAGGGCACTAAACCATTTTTAACTTAGTGAAATTTTAACCTATTTTGACAAGGTTTTCTATCCCACTTCAAGGCCACTTTTCATACCCTCCCACTTGGAATTTTAATTTGCATTTCAAAGATGGATTGTAGTACACATTCCAAGCTTTCCAAAATGTCAAAGAACTCATCAAACAACCTTATAACTTGAGAGATTCAAATTTCACAAGTTGGTAAAAATTCACTTTTGTTCTTCATCAAAACATGTTCATAATCTTGCAAATTTGAACTCAGCTTGCTTTATGCTTGATTACAGGTCCTTGAACCATTCCATACTCAATAATTTAATGCATATTCAATGTGTTAAGGCCATGTTCTTTGTGTTCTAACATTGCATAGTGGATTAATCCTAAACTAGATAAAGTGCTTTATCCATTTTTGTAAAAAGCTAGCTTTATGTCAAATTGAAATCCAAGAAGGTACAAGCAAAATCCTTTTGGCACAAGATTATGGGCAAATTGCTCTGATCAAGAGAGGCTTATGCAGCAGGATTAGAGGCCCCCTACTAACCTAAAACACAAAGTGACCATTGCTTGCTTCAAATTCAAGTAACATTGCATAACTTGTACCATATCTCATCTCAGCTTAAGAACACAAAAAAGAAGTTATCAAACACATTCCATAGAACATATCCAAGCTAACACACGAGCCCTTGCCCTCTCAAACACTCCCATTGCCATAATCACCTTGAAACTGCTCAAACAGGGCAACCCCTGCAGATTGAGTGCTATCTCTCAATCCCTTCAAGCATTCTTGCTCAAACCTGTTCCTCTACCTTCCTTACAACCTATGCAAGCTAACCATGTCCTGAAACCTGACCTGTAACACCTCCAATCCACTTCACCATTTTTAATTTTTTGTTTTGCAGTTGGAGTTCACTAGCTCGATTCAGGGAGTTTCAAGACAAAGTAGGACTTGGAAAAGCATCCTTACACTTCAAGGAAGCTATACCAATCATCATTTTACTCTGAAACATCCTCCATTGCAAAGCACGATTCCAACTGAACAGGTACATTCATGGAGTTCTATCTCTCTTATTAGGCATTGTTAGCTTTAGGTTTGTGAAGAAAATATGCCACAATCATAGCCCTGAACATGCTCATATGATTAGATTTCATTTATATTTCGTGTGCTTAGAGAATTTTATGTCTGAACATGGTTAAAAAATTAGGTCAGGATTTGGGAGAGAAGAAATTCTCTCTCATTTCTGAGAGTTAGCTTGACTTCTTTATATGTCTAGAACCGTGGTTTCAAGCTCTACAGGTTTCATGTTGGAAGATTTGGCAAAAGATCAAGGAATGAGAAGTTAGAAAACGCGTGTTTTTTGAACAAGGAGGTGTTCTGAGGTTGAAGATGACAGGCTTAGTGGGCTGGGCTTGTGTCATCTTTCTTTTTGCACCACACATTCATTTTCTCACCTCCCAAGCCCATTTGCTTCATTTTTGACTCTTTTTGACTTTTTCTTTTTTTGCTTGACTTGTTTATTTTTTCTCAGCATATTAAAATTTTGAAAATATTTTTTCTCATCATTTTTGATTTTATTTGGTTTTTATTTGATTTTTCTTTTGATTTGTATAAATAGATATATTTGTTTATTTAGAAGAAAATAGAAAGAATGTAAAGAAATACTTCTATTTTTATTTTTATGTTATATAACCCTCTGAAAATATTTCACATAAAAATACCTTTTTTTATTTTATTTTATTAAAATATTAAATATATATTATTTTGTATATAATGCATATTTAAAGAACTTAATATATATATATATATATATATATATATATATATATATATATATATATATATATATATATATATATATATATATATATATATATATATATATATATATATATATATATATATATATATATATATATATATATATATATATATATATATATATATATATATATATATATATATATATATATATATATATATATATATATATATATATATATATATATATATATATATATATATATATATATATATATATATATATATATTTATTAATATATTTAAGTTAAAATATAAAAATACTTGATTTTCTCATTTTTATTAATATGTGATAAAAAATACTTTTTCATAATATACTTCATTTTATTTTTATTTTTGTATATGATAAATAAATACTTTTATTAAATCAAATAATAATACATTTTCTTTAATAAAATTAGGGTTTTGCCCTAAATTCAAAATACTCCAAGAAATAATATATTTTTATTTTCTTTTCTCTTTTACATAAATAATATTTTTTCATACATATACCAAACATTTCTTTTGCATCTTGCATTCTTATTTAATTTTGGTACATTGATTAAATTGCAAATATTCAAAATGATGTAATAATTTAGATTTAAATTCTTGTCAATATCCCCATTTGAACATTTGTATCCCCCTTCCCATATTTGGTTTTGTAATAGCTTAGTAAATTTAATTTCGCACTTTATTGCTTTCTAATGATAACATGTTAGAATTAGGGTTTGTATGCGAAAAAACGATAAAAAATAGTTATGACCTAATCTCAAGACAAATAAGCATGAAAATGGAAACACAAATCACACTTGCACCCCTAGGGTATTCCACTTGTTGCCTTCAAATAAATGGGCCATATTGTATGTTGAACTTCTTTGGGCAAATCAAACAATTTGAATGATCATAGTCCCTCGATAAAACTTTTCAAAACAAACAAAAACAAATGATCAAGTCCCTTAAAGAAATTGCCCAAAGACATTTAACGCCGTTGCAATTATGGTTTAAACGATGACCCGCGCCTGTCCCTTTCACATCCTAACACAAGGTTGTCCACCAAATACAATGGTGGAACAAACTTGTTAAAAGGGTTAAAACATAGCAATAATCTTTTGAGAAATTTAGGAGTAGATAATCTCTTAGTTACTTGAATCAAACTTGCAAAACAAAACATTTGCCTAATTTCAAAACCACACCTCACAACACTTTCAAAAACAACCTTCAAAAACAAATGAAAACCTTTTTCAAAAGACATACATCTTTGTATACATCCCCACATGGATCATTACAAAGATTGCCACCACATTGGCCTGTTTTCAAAATATTTTCAAACCCACACACTCAAGCACCATTTAAAACAATTGAAAACAAAAGGCAAGTGATCTAAGCAAGTAACTAAGAGCCCATGGATAACCATGGATAGAAAGGGTGCTAATACCTTCCCTTTCTATAATCTACTCCCCGGACCCAAGAAAACATCTCAAAAGGTTTTTGCTGTGCTTTTTAACCTTTCCTTAGGATAAAATAAAAAGTCGGTGGCGACTCTTGCTAACCGCAACATTTGCGAATACAAACGCAAAACCTCAAGTCAGTTCTCCCACCGTATCACAGAACTGGCGACTCTGCTGGGGAAAGTATCTTTAAAAGTGGAGTAACCTTAGGGCTTATATCACCTTTGTTTTCAATTGATTGTCTTGTTTGCTTTTACATTTGTGGGCTTTGTATCGGGGTTTTATAGATCCTAACCCGGATCTGGGGACACCTTCTTAGAAAGTAGCAACAAGGCTGTGAGGGAACTGTGCGGGGTATACCGACATGGTTGAAGCAGTCTGCTACGTTGATGTGGCACTTTGGTGTGTACCGGTAACCCTTGAGTTTAGTCAAGGAGAGTACGGGGCCGCCGCGTGGTGTCGTGAAGCATCAACTGACCTTAGGAACCTTAATTGAACCATCTTGGCCTTTTTAGGGTAGTGAGATAACTGACTTTGGTGCAGTCCGAGGTTGGTTGATACTCGATACTACACTCAATTGAGGGTTGCTTTCCTGGGATATTTCGGTCGCCAGTTCAGTGGCTAAATCGAAACGATGAACAATGAAAGTAATCCAGTGATATTGGGACCTTTAGAACCCGGTTACTTCTAATAGGACAGGTTGAGCCCATCAAACTTCAAGAGGGTAATACCCAGACCCCATGCAGGCCTAAACTCTAAGGGTTTGTCTTGTGTGACTTGTGTGCCTTACCATGTTTGCCTTTGTGGTGTATTTAATCATAACATCATGACATCATACAACATCATGTGCATTGACTAACCATTTCAAGGGTTTCGAATCTTCATCTTTGTTCTTGTTTTATAGGACATGGAAACTGCTCACAGAAAGACAATTCAGATTAGCCTTGTAAAGATCCCTCCTCAGCTTAAGGAACTTATGTCCAGGATTCCCGAGGGTTCTTCATTCAGTGAGAGACATGGAAGACTCATCAGCTTGGTTAACACCAACATTGAGGAAGATTTGATAAAGGTCCTGTTCCAGTTCTTTGACCCTCTGCATCACTGTTTCACTTTTCCGGATTATCAATTGGTACCTACATTGGAAGAGTTCTCCCAACTTCTGAAGGTCCCTATCCTTGATCAACTACCCTACAACGGTACGGAAGAGGAACCCAAGCTTGAAGAGATTGCTAAAGCCTTGCACCTACAACCATCTGACCTCAAGGGACATTGGGAAGTTAGAAGTGGTATCAAGGGTTTCTTAGCCAGGTTTCTGTTCGAGAAGGCCCAAGAATGTTGGAACTCCCTTGACCTACAAGCTTTTGAAGAAGTTATGGCCCTCCTTGTCTATGGTTTGGTGTTATTCCCTAACCCAGATCAACTCATTGATATCAGTGCTGTCCAGATCTTCATGACCAGGAATCCTATACCTACGTTGCTGGGGGACATCCTTCACTCATGTTACACTCGAACCATGAGAAGAAGGGGTGTCCTTATGTGTTGCACTCCTCTCCTGGGAAGGTGGTTTATTTCGCACCTTCCACAATCAGTTTTGAAGAACGAGCGGGGTTTGAGATGGTCACAACGGTTAATGACTCTCACGCATGCAGATATACATTGGTGCCCTAGGTCCAGGGAAGACGTCACTATCATTAATCGTTGCGGGGAGTACCCTAATGTTCCTTTATTTGGAATCAAAGGAGGTATTACTTACAACCCATGCCTGGCTTGGAGACAGTTTGGTTATGCTCGAAGGGATGGCCCTCATGACATGTTAATTCCTAACATAGTTTTTGAATTCGACAACGATACTCAAGGACTTCGTCAGAGATTTATCAGAGCTTGGAGGATGCCAAGTAGGATAGACAGCAAGACACTGGGGCACATGAACTCCATCCCATTGGAGCCTTATCTCAAGTGGGTACGAGCCCGCTCCCAGAAGTTAGTAATGCCTTATCCTCATATGCTCCCTGTGATCAAAGAACCAGTCTTGGAAGGAGAGGCGTCCTACACCATTCAACATCCCGACATGCCCACCTCCTGGGAAGAGATGCAGAAGAGCTGGATCCAGCTTAAGGAAGAACGGAATTCTCTTGAGACCAGTCTACATGCTAGTGAAAAGAAAGTCCTAGAACTCACCCGCCTACTGCACGAGGAGAGGAATCTCAATACCTACATCGCACCAAAGAGGATGCGCAATGTTTTTTTGCCTTAAGGAGTCATTTTGTAATATTTGGCCCATGGGGCATTTATGTACTAACGAATTTCTCCTTATTAATATGATGTGCGTTCTTTTTTTGTCTGCAACAAATTTTGAATATTCTGAATCCTTGAATGCATTGCATACATACGCATTCCATTGCACCATATGCATAGCAGGTACCCTATTTCACAGGTTGCTTAATTCTCTTCGCTGTTTGTGTGAACAGTCATCATGAATCCAGACTCCTCCAGTGAGCAAGCAATCAAGGCCCTTCAGGCCCAAAGTGCGCAGTTTCAAGAGATGGTCCTAAGCCTAGCCCAAGGTCAGCAAGAGTTGAAGACTCTACTCCTGAAGAAGAAGAAGAAAAAGAGGACTGCGTTGTTCAACACCGGACGCAGATTTGGGAACACACTCCATAATGAAGCTGATCCAACTACTTCCTCTGCTGAGAAGAACAGTCCCCAAGGGGGAGGAGCTCCTAGTCCCGCAGTCTCCGACAACGAGACGGACTATAACGACGAACAATACCCACCTGCTGCTGACAGATACAAGCAATTGGAGGACCGCTTAAGCGCCATGGAAATTCAGTATGTGCCGGGACTGGATTTCGGAGATTTGGGGTTATCTTCTGGGGTAGTAATTCCACACAAGTTTAAGGCGCCTGCCTTCGCCAAGTATGATGGGGTCTCCTGCCCAAAGCTGCATCTAAGGTCGTACGTAAGGAAGATCCAACCTTATACGGCGGATAAGAACCTCTGGATTCACTTCTTCCAAGATAGTCTCTCGGGGTCACAGCTTGAATGGTTCTACCAATTGGATGGAGCTAGCATCCGACACTGGGAAGATTTGGCAACCGCATTCTACAGACAATACCAATACAATTCTGATCTCGCTCCCACGCGTACCCAACTTCAGGGTATGTCTCTAGGAACGGGTGAAGGGTTCAAAGAGTACGCTCAAAAATGGAGAGATTTGGCTGGCAGGGTGCAGCCTCCATTGACTGATCGAGAGCTGGTTGATATGTTTCTAGGGACGTTGTCTGGTCCGTTTTTCAATCATTTGGTTGGTAACTCCTCCGCCGGGTTTACAAATTTGATATTAACGGGAGAAAGAATTGAAGCTGGCATCAGGTCAGGCAAGATACAAAAGGCTGCCTCCACGAGTGCTGAGAAGAGGCCGTTTAAGAAAGAAGCAAGTGCCGTCTATGGTCCTAGAAGACAAGTCAAGCCCGAAAGTCGCCAAGCCGTCAATGCTTTGGTCATCTCAAAACCTGTTGCTGCTCCTCAGCAGTACAATCAACAAAGAAGCGAAAGGCCCAAGAGGCAGTATACCCGAATGAGTATGACCTTATCTCAAATTTTACCCCAACTGTTGTCCACCAACCTGGTGACCCTCAAAGAAGCTCCTAAGGTTGTTAACACTGCGTCTCCTAAGTATAACCCAAATGCCCAGTGTGCTTATCATTCTGATAGTCCCGGGCACACTACTGATGATTGCTGGGCCTTGAGAAACAAAGTGCAAGATCTGATCGACGCAAAGGAAATTCAGTTTGAAGCGCCGGAGAGACCAAATGTTGTAACTGCTCCTATGCCCCAGCATAGAGTAAATGCCATTGAGGAAGAATTGTATGCTGTTTCGGTAAGTGAAGTTGTCACCCCTCTGAAGACCGTTAAGAAGAACCTACTGCGGGCCGGTTTATTTCCGGGTTGCAGTGAAGGTTGCCTGTTCTGTGCTGTTTCCCTGTCTGGTTGCCCTTTGCTGAGGTTAGGCGTCCAAAGCCTAATGGATAGCAAGGAGATTCTGTTTAAGAAGTCTGCTGTTCAGTTGGTTCCGATAAAAGAAATTTCTGTGGTTACCATCTTCAAAAATCCAATCAAGGTTCTCCCGAAGAAGCCTGTTCAAATCGTGACTGTTGCACCTGTGATTATTACTGTTCCGGGGCCTCTCCCCTACGTGTCTGATAAAGCTGTCCCCTGGCATTATGGGGCAGACGTATATGTAAATGGAATCAAACAAGAATTCAACACTGGCGCCAGTATCTGCGACATCACTGGTCCAGCCAAAGTTACCTGCAGTGGCAGGCTCTTCTCTCCTGACATTGCACCACCCGCTATTCGAAAACCCCTCCTTATAACATCCACCAGTTTACCTGTTCCTATTGCTGATCAAGTTGTTTCCCCTGCCGCTGAGTCATCTAATGCTCGGGGCAAAGGGATTGAAGAAGAGCCTGCCCGGATAGAGGCACCAATATCCATAAATGCTGAAGCCTCCCAACAAGAAATGGAGGAGATCCTGAAAATAATAAAGAAAAGTGATTTCAATGTTGTCGAGCAGCTGGGGCATACACCCTCCAAGATCTCCCTGCTCTCCTTATTGCTATTCTCCGAGGCCCATGCTAAGGCCTTGATCTCATTTCTCAAGACGGCCCATGTACCGCAGGAGACGTCTGCAGTCCAGTTCACTGATTGCATAGCAAATCTGACAGCAGACAATGGCTTGGGTTTTTCAGATGCTGACCTGACCGCGAAGGGAAGAAACCACAATGATGCCCTGCATGTCTCTATCGAATGCAGGGGCACTACTCTGGCGCATGTGTTGGTGGATACTGGTTCTTCTTTGAATGTCCTACCGAAAAAGGCTTTGGACCGTTTGGATTATGAAGGCCTAGAACTGAAGCCCAGCAACATCATCGTCAGGGCCTTTGACGGTTCAAAAAGGATGGTTCATGGAGAGGTTAACATCCCTATTCGTGTGGGCTCTCAAGTGTTTGACTCTACTTTTTATGTGATGGATATACGTCCATCGTACTCTTGTCTGCTGGGTCGACCTTGGATCCATAAAGCTGGGGTAGTGACCTCTACCTTGCACCAGAAGCTGAAGTACCCTGTCAGAGGGAAGATCATCACTGTGCAAGGAGAAGAGGAGTATATGGTGAGCCATTTGAATTCCTTCAGATACATTGAGATGGACGGGGAGTTTATTGAAACCCCCTTTCAGCATTTCGAGGAGGTACATCCAATTTCAGCAGCAGCGGAAACAACAGTCGAAGAGAATGTTTCCTTGAAGATGGCTTCCCTAAGGGACGCCCGGGCTGTGGTTCAGAAAGGCAATTGTGCAAACTGGGGTCAGCTTCCTGACTTCACTCAGAAGAACGACAAGTTTGGGCTGGGCTTTACTGCAGAGGCTCAGAGGGCTGTGCGCAAAGAGAAGATCAGAAAGGCTCCGGTGTTTATCTCCAGCTCAAGGGTGAATGCTATCGAAGAGGATGTAGAGGGAGCAGAGTTTGACAGTTGGATCTACCCGACTACCAGCAACGGACCAAGCAACTGGACGGCAAAGGATTTTACCCCTATCACATTTGTCACGCAGTAATTAATTTCTTTTGATTTCCAATTTGTAACAAACAATATGTTAAAACTTTGTTGGCTCGGTGTCCTACCCGGGGCATCGTAGCTCCATTTGTGAGGGCTTTTTGTATGACATTTTCATATATCATCAATCAAAACATTGGACGTT
Source organism: Vicia faba (assembly GCA_948472305.1). NCBI lineage: Eukaryota > Viridiplantae > Streptophyta > Magnoliopsida > Fabales > Fabaceae > Vicia > Vicia faba. The sequence goes on from OX451740.1 coordinate 507,029,924, forward strand.
TGTTGCATTTCAAATCTTGTGCTCTTTTCCTTTCTGTGTTATATATATTGCAAAACAGCTATATTTACACACACTCACTTATACAGGTTTCAATCCACTCTGGATCTCACTGGTAACAGCTCTGCTACCGCCAGTTATGACTTCGAAAATCCGATCAACTTGGCCGAAGACGAAGGTGAAGATGATTGCGAAGTGCCTGGTGAACTCGCAAGACTGCTACTCCAGGAAGAGAGGGCTATTCAGCCACATGAAGAGCCGGTGGAGACAATTAACTTGGGTACTGAGACAGATAGGAAAGAGGTCAAGATTGGTGCCAATCTAGAGCTCAGCGTGAAGCAACGATTGATCCAGATGCTACAAGACTACATGGAGATTTTTGCTTGGTCCTATGAAGATATGCCTGGTTTGGATGCCGACATTGTAGTTCACCACCTGCCGACCAGGGAGGATTGCCCTCCGGTAAAGCAAAAAGTCCGACGGATGCGTCTAGAGATGTCTGAAAAGATCAAGGACGAGGTTATGAAACAGTTCGATGCCGGGTTCCTTGCAGTGACTTCTTACCCTCAGTGGGTTGCCAACATGGTGCCAGTGCCGAAGAAGGACGGTAAAGTCAGAATGTGTGTTGACTACAGGGATCTGAACAGGGCCAGCCCCAAGGATGACTTCCCCCTACCTCACATTGATGTCCTTGTTGACAATACAGCTCAACACAAGGTGTTCTCCTTCATGGATGGTTTTTCAGGGTATAATCAGATCAAGATGGCTCCAGAGGATATGGAGAAGACTACCTTTGTGACTCAGTGGGGCACCTTCTGTTATAAGGTCATGCCATTCGGATTAAAAAATGCTGGGGCAACCTATCAACGTGCCATGGTTGCTTTATTTCATGATATGATCCATCATGAGATTGAGGTATACGTTGATGACATGATTGCGAGGTCTCAAACTGAGGAGGAGCACCTTGACCATCTGAGGAAGTTGTTTGACCGACTCAAGTTATACAAGCTAAGGTGAATCCCAACAAATGCAACTTTGGGGTAAGATCCGGAAAATTGCTAGGTTTCATTGTAAGTGATAAAGGTATTCAGGTGGACCCTGCCAAGGTAAAAGCCATACAAGAGATGCCGACTCCAAAAACAGAGAAAGAAGTCAGAGGTTTCCTAGGACGACTGAATTACATTGCCCGATTCATCTCACATCTGACTGCTACTTGTGAGCCAATCTTCAAATTACTGAAGAAAGATCAAGTAGTACGCTGGAATGATGAATGTCAGGCTGCCTTTGAAAAGATAAAGGAATATCTTCAAGAGCCACCCATTCTTATGCCACCGGTGGAAGGAAGACCTCTGATACTATACTTGACAGTACTTGACAATTCAATGGGGTGTGTGCTGGGGCAGCATGACGAGTCTGGCCGAAAAGAGCACGCTATTTATTACTTGAGCAAAAAGTTTACCGACTGTGAGTCTCGTTACCCACTGCTTGAGAAAACTTGTTGCGCTCTTGTATGGGCTGCTCGCCGGCTGAGACAGTATATGCTGACTCACACTACTTTGTTGATTTCAAAAATGGATCCCATCAAGTACATATTTGAAAAGCCCGCTCTGTCTAGAAGAATAGCGAGATGGCAAATGATCTTGACAGAATATGATATCCAGTATACAACTCAGAAAGCAATTAAAGGAAGTGTACTGGCGGATCATTTGGCACACCAACCTGTGGACGATTACCAATCATTGAACTTTGATTTTTCAGACGAAGACATCATGGTGGTAACTGACTGTGAAGTACCTGGACCGGATGAAGGACCTGAGGAAGGATCCTGATGGTCTATGCATTTTGATGGAGCCTCCAATACTTTGGGTAACGGCGTCGGCGCTGTAATCATATCTCCTAAGGGAACTCATACTCCCCTCACCGCCCGATTATGTTTCAGCTGCACCAATAACATGGCAGAATACGAGGCATGTATCATGGGTTTACAAGCTGCAATCGATTTGAGGATCAAGTTTCTAAGTGTCTTCGGAGATTCCGCTCTCGTGATCAATCAGATCAAAGGCGAGTGGGATACGAAACACCCGAATCTTATTCCTTACAAGGAGTATGTGTCGACCTTGCTTCCCCACTTTGAAGAGATAACTTTCGAACACTTCCCTAGAGAGGAGAATCAGCTAGCGGACGCCCTAGCTACGATGTCTTCGATGTTCAAAGTTAAATGGGACAATGAGGCTCCCCGAATCATTATCTGGAAATTGGATGAACCGGCGTACTGCTATGAGCTGGAGGCTGAGAAGGTGATTGAAAAACCCTGGTATCTGAGGTGAAGAAGTACTTGGAAGCTCAGGAATACCCTGAAGGTGCATCTGTCAATGATAAGAAGTTCATGAGGAGGTTTGCCGCCAAATTCTTCCTCAGCAACGGCATTCTTTACAAACGGAATCATGATTCAACTCTGCTACGTTGTGTGGATAAGGCAGAAGCAGAGAAAATCATGATAGAACTGCATGAAGGTACATTTGGAACACATTCCAGTGGACACGCCATGGCTAAGAAAATCCTTCGGGCAGGGTATTTCTGGTCCACAATGGAAGCCGATTGTTACCAACACTCCCGAACTTGTCATAAATGCCAGATCTATGCTGACAAGGTGCATATCCCTCCGGTCCCTTTGAACGTCCTGACGGCACCATGGCCTTTCGCAATGTGGGGCATCGATATGATCGGCGAGATCCGACCTACGGCATCAAACGGACACCGCTTCATCCTGGTAGCAATTGATTACTTCACAAAGTGGGTTGAGGCAGCGTCCTACGCCACAGTAACCAAGAGCGTCGAGGCACGTTTCATCCGGCATAATCTGATCTGTCGGTACGGCGTCCCGGAAAGAATCATTACGGACAATGGTACCAATCTCAATAACAAAATGATCACTGAACTCTGTGAACAATTCAAGATACAGCACCACAATTCTTCTCCCTACCGGCCGAAGATGAATGGGGCTGTAGAGGCAGCCAATAAAAATATCAAGAAAATTGTGCAGAAGATGACAGTGACCTATAAAGATTGGCACGAGATGTTACCGTTCGCTCTTCATGGGTACCGCACCTCAGCAAGGACGTCAACCGGGGCAACTCCCTTCTCCTTGGTCTATGGCATGGAGGCAGTCTTGCCAATTGAAATCCAAATACCCTCTCTCCGGATAATGAAGGATGCAGACTTGGATGAAGATGATTGGATCCAGACTCGACTTGATCAATTAAATCTGATTGACGAAAAGAGGCTCACTGCTATCTGTCATGGTCAAACGTATCAAAAACGGATGATCAGGGCATTTAACAAGAGAGTCAGACCACAAGAATATCAAGTTGGGGACCTGGTAATCAAACGCATCATCCTTCCTCAAAGTGATCCTCGGGGCAAATGGACCCCTACATACGAAGGGCCATTTGTGGTTAAACGTGTGTTCTCAGGAGGAGCCATGATCCTAACCACCATGGATGGTGACGACCTTCCTCACCCCGCCAATGCAGACATAGTAAAAAAATACTACGCATGAATAAAAGACCCGCTAGGTTGACATACTTAGGCAAAAATAAGGGCTTCCCGGTGAACCAAAAGGGTTCGGGCAAAAATAAGGGATGAAATGAATAAAAAATCTGTACACCCGGCAAGTCGAAAACCTGAAAAGGCGGCTTGGGCAAAAATGGGTATCCCGGTGGACTGAAAACCCGAAAGGGCGGTCCAGGAAAAAGTTAGGGATGAAGCGTAACACTATGTCTCATTGATCACTTTGCATCCGGAACTCGGCATCAACTATCTGGCTCCAGATTTCGGCATCGACCAATCAGCTTCATCTTCAACTAGGCAGCAAAGCGATGAGATGTTCGAAGACATAAAGGCGATAGCAGAGTTGGAACCCAGTGGGATTGTTCACATAGTTGTTTTGTTTCTTTTTTCAAATTGTAAACTCTCTGTTATTTGGCGGTGTCCTCTTACTAGGATGTCAGCCTCTTGTACAAAAACGCTTATTCACAGGCAAAGTTTAAATCAATACAAATTCACTTGTCCATACAAATTACCATTGTTTTTCCTTTTTCTGTTTTGTCTTGCGAAGAACGTCCAATGTTCATTTTTGATATATGCATTTGACATTAAATTGCTGATTCGTAAATATTTACACATAAAATAAGAGATTGATTACAGGTGACGTCAGAGACAGGGGCAATATGAAGTTGTCTAATGCAGTCTGGTTGTTTTGTCCGCCAAGGTACCAAGGTAAATTCAACTGAAGAATGTGGCCAAATCATCTCAACTGCCCGCAGAGTAAAACAAAATTCAGCAATACTTTCCCCAAGCGGAGTTGACTCCCCGACAATCCTGAAAGGACACAACATTCCCCGGCAGGTCTTAAAGCTCATCCCCAGTAGATTCTGGAAGCTTATCCCCTGCAGAGTACGGACGTCTCTCCCGAGTTTTATTTAGAGTTATTTCCTCACAAGGACTTATAACTGGGTTATCTTCAGCTGAAAACCACGGAAGACCGCCCTCGGCAAAGCTCCTTCAATCCCCAGCGGAGTTTATCATCATTATCCCCAGCGGAGTTTATCCCCAGCGGAATCCATCATTAGAGTCCTCAACAGGCCTCGCATCAAAACTTCGGCCAAGTATCTCTTCCACAGAGCAACTCCCCGGCCGTTCGGCAAGGATTTATTTTCCTACGACAAAATTGCATTCATAAACATTTCACGTTTTCATACATCTTGCTTACATACATGATAAAGCGCATACAACACTATCTCATGATCGAACATCATAACACCATGCATATCATACATCATGACATTGCATACAACTTACGTTTTTGCCTTTTCAGGAAAAAGACAATCCCAAAAACAATTACCTTCAACTGTCACAATTCCAGATCCGATACCTGTATCTAGCCAGGGAACATCTGAGAGTGATCAGTTTCCAGACTCGATTCCTGTATCTAGCCAGGGCACGTCTGAAGAGTCCGAAGATTCGATTCCTGTATCCAGCCAGGGCACATCTATCAACTACAACATCTCCAGATTCGATTCCTGCATCCAGCCAGGGCATATCTGTTGGCCACGTTTCCAGACTCGATTCCTGTATCTAGCCAGGGCACGTCTGAAGAGTCCGAAGATTCGATTCCTGTATCCAGCCAGGGCACATCTATTAACGATTATTTCCAGATCCGACTCCTGTATCCAGCCAGGGCACATCTGTGAGCAACCGATTGTAGATTCGACACCTGTATCTAGCCAGGGCACATCTGCATAAGGAGATTGAAGATCAAACACCTGTAACAAGCCAGGAAAACATCCGTCTTTCTCAAATACACAAGTTCTCGCTAAGGAATCTCTTATGCGATCGACACTTCCAAATGGCATCTATAAGCCCATTCCCGACAAGGTTCTGTCACGTCTCCAGATGGCATCTATAAGCCCATATCCCTATCTACCACCTCCCAAAATGGCATCTATAAGCCCATTCCCGACACCACATTGTTGAGACTCCAGCATGCGAGTGCAAATTTCCGGGCACTCTAGTGTCCAATCTCCTTTTACCCTCGAGCCACAAAAGGCAAACTTGCCAATCTAACTCTTCAGGTTCAAGAAGATTGAACAGGGGCAACTGTTGTACCCCAAAATTTGCCCTCCCATTTCCTCAACATTTTCTCATCACAAGACCTTTGAAGATCAAGATCCAGTTAGGGTTTCCTCTGCTCAAGACTTCTCCTTGCACTGTTAAACCAAACTAGGGTTTGTGGTTGAACCAAGGATGTTTTGACCTAAAATGCCTAGGATGACTTTCATGCTTCATATTGGACTCCCAAGTTTATCCTCACCAAGTTTCAAGTCTTGATTCCAAGTTTTGCCCAGTCAATTGGACAGTTGACCTATAAATCAGCTGTATTGGGGAAAAAGTCAACTGTGGTCAATTGACAGTCAAACCTCATGATTTTTGACCCACATCAACATATTGAACTCATATGAACAATTTGATCAAGTTTGGATCACAATTCCACAAGAATTTTGATCAGATCACCAAAAGGGCAAAATGGTCATTTTTAGGGTTTTTGACTGCACAAAGGCAATTTTTGACTGTTTGACCTAGCCAATGGCAAACCAAGTTCACATATGGACCCAAGGACTCAATGAAATGGTCTTGACACATTCATCAAGCTCAAAAGATCCCAAGTACACAAGATTGACAGTTGAATTTCCCAGTCAATTGATCAATTTTGACTGTATACTGAAAAGTCAAACTTTGACTTTTTGGTCAAAATCAAGAGTCAAGATTCATTTTTCATCAAAACATGCCAAATCATGAAACTTGTTCACCAAGAAATCACAAAATGCTAATTAGGGTTTGAAAATGGAATTTTTCATAACTTAGAATTTTTCTAAGTTATGAAAAACCCTAATTTTTTCTCAACTTTACCCCATCTTTTCACCAAGATCCATTTGGATTTGAACAAAAGTCAAAACATGAAAGTTGTAGCTTGTTGCATAATCTACAACTTTGATTCACAAAGTTTTCTCATTTGAAGCTTGTATCTCAAGTTACAATTTTTTGAATAAGGGCACTAAACCATTTTTAACTTAGTGAAATTTTAACCTATTTTGACAAGGTTTTCTATCCCACTTCAAGGCCACTTTTCATACCCTCCCACTTGGAATTTTAATTTGCATTTCAAAGATGGATTGTAGTACACATTCCAAGCTTTCCAAAATGTCCAAGAACTCATCAAACAACCTCATAACTTGAGAGATTCGAATTTCACAAGTTGGTAAAAATTCACTTTTGTTCTTCATCAAAACATGTTCATAATCTTGCAAATTTGAACTCATCTTGCTTTATGCTTGATTACAGGTCCTTGAACCATTCCATACTCAATAATTTAATCCATATTCAATGTGTTAAGGCCATATTCTTTGTGTTCTAACATTGCATTGTGGATTAATCCTAAACTAGATAAAGTGCTTTATCCATTTTTGTAAAAAGCTAGCTTTATGTCAAATTGAAATCCAAGAAGGTACAAGCAAAATCCTTTTGGCACAAGATTATGGGCAAATTACTCTGATCAAGAGAGGCTTATGCAGCAGGATTAGAGGCCCCCTACTAACCTAAAACACAAAGTGACCATTGCTTGCTTCAAATTTAAGTAACATTGCATAACTTGTACCATATCTCATCTCAGCTTAAGAACACAAAAAAGAAGTTATCAAACACATTCCATAGAACATATCCAAGCTAACACACGAGCCCTTGCCCTCTCAAACACTCCCATTGCCATAATCACCTTGAAACTGCTCAAACAGGGCAACCCCTGCAGATTGAGTGCTATCTCTCAATCCCTTCAAGCATTCTTGCTCAAACCTGTTCCTCTACCTTCCTTACAACCTATGCAAGCTAACCATGTCCTGAAACCTGACCTGTAACACCTCCAAGCCACTTCACCATTTTTAATTTTCTGTTTTGCAGTTGGAGTTCACTAGCTCGATTCAGGGAGTTTCAAGACAAAGTAGGACTTGGAAAAGCATCCTTACACTTCAAGGAAGCTATACCAATCATCATTTTACTCTGAAACATCCTCCATTGCAAAGCACGATTCCAACTGAACAGGTACATTCATGGAGTTCTATCTCTCTTATTAGGCATTGTTAGCTTTAGGTTTGTGAAGAAAATATGCCACAATCATAGCCCTGAACATGCTCATATGATTAGATTTCATTTATATTTCGTGTGCTTAGAGAATTTTATGTCTGAACATGGTTAAAAAATTAGGTCAGGATTTGGGAGAGAAGAAATTCTCTCTCATTTCTGAGAGTTAGCTTGACTTCTTTATATGTCTAGAACCGTGGTTTCAAGCTCTACAGGTTTCATGTTAGAAGATTTGGCAAAAGATCAAGGAATGAGAAGTTAGAAAACGCGTGTTTTTTGAACAAGGAGGTGTTCTGAGGTTGAAGATGACAGGCTTAGTGGGCTGGGCTTGTGTCATCTTTCTTTTTGCACCACACATTCATTTTCTCACCTCCCAAGCCCATTTGCTTCATTTTTTACTCTTTTTGACTTTTTCTTTTTTTGCTTGACTTGTTTATTTTTTCTCAGCATATTAAAATTTTGAAAATATTTTTTCTCATCATTTTTGATTTTATTTGGTTTTTATTTGATTTTTCTTTTGATTTGTATAAATAGATATATTTGTTTATTTAGAAGAAAATAGAAAGAATGTAAAGAAATACTTCTATTTTTATTTTTATGTTATATAACCCTCTGAAAATATTTCACATAAAAATACCTTTTTTTATTTTATTTTATTAAAATATTAAATATATATTATTTTGTATATAATGCATATTTAAAGAACTTAATATATATATATATATATATATATATATATATATATATATATATATATATATATATATATATATATATATATATATATATATATATATATATATATATATATATATATATATATATATATATATATATATATATATATATATATATATATATATATATATATATATATATATATATATATATATATATATATATATATATATATATATATATATATATATATATATATATATGTTTATTAATATATTTAAGTTAAAATATAAAAATACTTGATTTTCTCATTTTTATTAATATGTGATAAAAAATACTTTTTCATAATATACTTCATTTTATTTTTATTTTTGTATATGATAAATAAATACTTTTATTAAATCAAATAATAATACATTTTCTTTAGGGTTTTGCCCTAAATTCAAAATACTCCAAGAAATAATATATTTTTATTTTCTTTTCTCTTTTACATAAATAATATTTTTTCATACATATACCAAACATTTCTTTTGCATCTTGCATTCTTATTTAATTTTGGTACATTGATTAAATTGCAAATATTCAAAATGATGTAATAATTTAGATTTAAATTCTTGTCAATATCCCCATTTGAACATTTGTATCCCCCTTCCCATATTTGGTTTTGTAATAGCTTAGTAAATTTAATTTCGCACTTTATTGCTTTCTAATGATAACATGTTAGAATTAGGGTTTGTATGCGAAAAAACGATAAAAAAATAGTTATGACCTAATCTCAAGACAAATAAGCATGAAAATGGAAACACAAATCACACTTGCACCCCTAGGGTATTCCACTTGTTGCCTTCAAATAAATGGGCCATATTGTATGTTGAACTTCTTTGGGCAAAGAAAACAATTTGAATGATCATAGTCCCTCGATAAAACTTTTCAAAACAAACAAAAACAAATGATCAAGTCCCTTAAAGAAATTGCCCAAAGACATTTAACGCCGTTGCAATTATGGTTTAAACGATGACCCGCGCCTGTCCCTTTCACATCCTAACACAAGGTTGTCCACCAAATACAATGGTGGAACAAACTTGTTAAAAGGGTTAAAACATAGCAATAATCTTTTGAGAAATTTAGGAGTAGATAATCTCTTAGTTACTTGAATCAAACTTGCAAAACAAAACATTTGCCTAATTTCAAAACCACACCTCACAACACTTTCAAAAACAACCTTCAAAAACAAATGAAAACCTTTTTCAAAAGACATACATCTTTGTATACATCCCCACATGGATCATTACAAAGATTGCCACCACATTGGCCTGTTTTCAAAATATTTTCAAACCCACACACTCAAGCACCATTTAAAACAATTGAAAACAAAAGGCAAGTGATCTAAGCAAGTAACTAAGAGCCCATGGATAACCATGGATAGAAAGGGTGCTAATACCTTCCCTTTCTATAATCTACTCCCCGGACCCAAGAAAACATCTCAAAAGGTTTTTGCTGTGCTTTTTAACCTTTCCTTAGGATAAAATAAAAAGTCGGTGGCGACTCTTGCTAACCGCAACATTTGCGAATACAAACGCAAAACCTCAAGTCAGTTCTCCCACCGTATCACAGAACTGGCGACTCTGCTGGGGAAAGTATCTTTAAAAGTGGAGTAACCTTAGGGCTTATATCACCTTTGTTTTCAATTGATTGTCTTGTTTGCTTTTACATTTGTGGGCTTTGTATCGGGGTTTTATAGATCCTAACCCGGATCTGGGGACACCTTCTTAGAAAGTAGCAACAAGGCTGTGAGGGAACTGTGCGGGGTATACCGACATGGTTGAAGCAGTCTGCTACGTTGATGTGGCACTTTGGTGTGTACCGGTAACCCTTGAGTTTAGTCAAGGAGAGTACGGGGCCGCCGCGTGGTGTCGTGAAGCATCAACTGACCTTAGGAACCTTAATTGAACCATCTTGGCCTTTTTAGGGTAGTGAGATAACTGACTTTGGTGCAGTCCGAGGTTGGTTGATACTCGATACTACACTCAATTGAGGGTTGCTTTCCTGGGATATTTCGGTCGCCAGTTCAGTGGCTAAATCGAAACGATGAACAATGAAAGTAATCCAGTGATATTGGGACCTTTAGAACCCGGTTACTTCTAATAGGACAGGTTGAGCCCATCAAACTTCAAGAGGGTAATACCCAGACCCCATGCAGGCCTAAACTCTAAGGGTTTGTCTTGTGTGACTTGTGTGCCTTACCATGTTTGCCTTTGTGGTGTATTTAATCATAACATCATGACATCATACAACATCATGTGCATTGACTAACCATTTCAAGGGTTTCGAATCTTCATCTTTGTTCTTGTTTTATAGGACATGGAAACTGCTCACAGAAAGACAATTCAGATTAGCCTTGTAAAGATCCCTCCTCAGCTTAAGGAACTTATGTCCAGGATTCCCGAGGGTTCTTCATTCAGTGAGAGACATGGAAGACTCATCAGCTTGGTTAACACCAACATTGAGGAAGATTTGATAAAGGTCCTGTTCCAGTTCTTTGACCCTCTGCATCACTGTTTCACTTTTCCGGATTATCAATTGGTACCTACATTGGAAGAGTTCTCCCAACTTCTGAAGGTCCCTATCCTTGATCAACTACCCTACAACGGTACGGAAGAGGAACCCAAGCTTGAAGAGATTGCTAAAGCCTTGCACCTACAACCATCTGACCTCAAGGGACATTGGGAAGTTAGAAGTGGTATCAAGGGTTTCTTAGCCAGGTTTCTGTTCGAGAAGGCCCAAGAATGTTGGAACTCCCTTGACCTACAAGCTTTTGAAGAAGTTATGGCCCTCCTTGTCTATGGTTTGGTGTTATTCCCTAACCCAGATCAACTCATTGATATCAGTGCTGTCCAGATCTTCATGACCAGGAATCCTATACCTACGTTGCTGGGGGACATCCTTCACTCATGTTACACTCGAACCATGAGAAGAAGGGGTGTCCTTATGTGTTGCACTCCTCTCCTGGGAAGGTGGTTTATTTCGCACCTTCCACAATCAGTTTTGAAGAACGAGCGGGGTTTGAGATGGTCACAACGGTTAATGACTCTCACGCATGCAGATATACATTGGTGCCCTAGGTCCAGGGAAGACGTCACTATCATTAATCGTTGCGGGGAGTACCCTAATGTTCCTTTATTTGGAATCAAAGGAGGTATTACTTACAACCCATGCCTGGCTTGGAGACAGTTTGGTTATGCTCGAAGGGATGGCCCTCATGACATGTTAATTCCTAACATAGTTTTTGAATTCGACAACGATACTCAAGGACTTCGTCAGAGATTTATCAGAGCTTGGAGGATGCCAAGTAGGATAGACAGCAAGACACTGGGGCACAGGAACTCCATCCCATTGGAGCCTTATCTCAAGTGGGTACGAGCCCGCTCCCAGAAGTTAGTAATGCCTTATCCTCATATGCTCCCTGTGATCAAAGAACCAGTCTTGGAAGGAGAGGAGTCCTACACCATTCAACATCCCGACATGCCCACCTCCTGGGAAGAGATGCAGAAGAGCTGGATCCAGCTTAAGGAAGAACGGAATTCTCTTGAGACCAGTCTACATGCTAGTGAAAAGAAAGTCCTAGAACTCACCCGCCTACTGCACGAGGAGAGGAATCTCAATACCTACATCGCACCAAAGAGGATGCGCAATGTTTTTTTGCCTTAAGGAGTCATTTTGTAATATTTGGCCCATGGGGCATTTATGTACTAACGAATTTCTCCTTATTAATATGATGTGCGTTCTTTTTTTGTCTGCAACAAATTTTGAATATTCTGAATCCTTGAATGCATTGCATACATACGCATTCCATTGCACCATATGCATAGCAGGTACCCTATTTCACAGGTTGCTTAATTCTCTTCGCTGTTTGTGTGAACAGTCATCATGAATCCAGACTCCTCCAGTGAGCAAGCAATCAAGGCCCTTCAGGCCCAAAGTGCGCAGTTTCAAGAGATGGTCCTAAGCCTAGCCCAAGGTCAGCAAGAGTTGAAGACTCTACTCCTGAAGAAGAAGAAGAAAAAGAGGACTGCGTTGTTCAACACCGGACGCAGATTTGGGAACACACTCCATAATGAAGCTGATCCAACTACTTCCTCTGCTGAGAAGAACAGTCCCCAAGGGGGAGGAGCTCCTAGTCCCGCAGTCTCCGACAACGAGACGGACTATAACGACGAACAATACCCACCTGCTGCTGACAGATACAAGCAATTGGAGGACCGCTTAAGCGCCATGGAAATTCAGAATGTGCCGGGACTGGATTTCGGAGATTTGGGGTTATCTTCTGGGGTAGTAATTCCACACAAGTTTAAGGCGCCTGCCTTCGCCAAGTATGATGGGGTCTCCTGCCCAAAGCTGCATCTAAGGTCGTACGTAAGGAAGATCCAACCTTATACGGCGGATAAGAACCTCTGGATTCACTTCTTCCAAGATAGTCTCTCGGGGTCACAGCTTGAATGGTTCTACCAATTGGATGGAGCTAGCATCCGACACTGGGAAGATTTGGCAACCGCATTCTATAGACAATACCAATACAATTCTGATCTCGCTCCCACGCGTACCCAACTTCAGGGTATGTCTCTAGGAACGGGTGAAGGGTTCAAAGAGTACGCTCAAAAATGGAGAGATTTGGCTGGCAGGGTGCAGCCTCCATTGACTGATCGAGAGCTGGTTGATATGTTTCTAGGGACGTTGTCTGGTCCGTTTTTCAATCATTTGGTTGGTAACTCCTCCGCCGGGTTTACAGATTTGATATTAACGGGAGAAAGAATTGAAGCTGGCATCAGGTCAGGCAAGATACAAAAGGCTGCCTCCACGAGTGCTGAGAAGAGGCCGTTTAAGAAAGAAGAAAGTGCCGTCTATGGTCCTAGAAGACAAGTCAAGCCCGAAAGTCGCCAAGCCGTCAATGCTTTGGTCATCTCAAAACCTGTTGCTGCTCCTCAGCAGTACAATCAACAAAGAAGCGAAAGGCCCAAGAGGCAGTATACCCGAATGAGTATGACCTTATCTCAAATTTTACCCCAACTGTTGTCCACCAACCTGGTGACCCTCAAAGAAGCTCCTAAGGTCGTTAACACTGCGTCTCCTAAGTATAACCCAAATGCCCGGTGTGCTTATCATTCTGATAGTCCCGGGCACACTACTGATGATTGCTGGGCCTTGAGAAACAAAGTGCAAGATCTGATCGACGCAAAGGAAATTCAGTTTGAAGCGCCGGAGAGACCAAATGTTGTAACTGCTCCTATGCCCCAGCATAGAGTAAATGCCATTGAGGAAGAATTGTATGCTGTTTCGGTAAGTGAAGTTGTCACCCCTCTAAAGACCGTTAAGAAGAACCTACTGCGGGCCGGTTTATTTCCGGGTTGCAGTGAAGGTTGCCTGTTCTGTGCTGTTTCCCTGTCTGGTTGCCCTTTGCTGAGGTTAGGCGTCCAAAGCCTAATGGATAGCAAGGAGATTCTGTTTAAGAAGTCTGCTGTTCAGTTGGTTCCGATAAAAGAAATTTCTGTGGTTACCATCTTCAAAAATCCAATCAAGGTTCTCCCGAAGAAGCCTGTTCAAATCGTGACTGTTGCACCTGTGATTATTACTGTCCCGGGGCCTCTCCCCTACGTGTCTGATAAAGCTGTCCCCTGGCATTATGGGGCAGACGTATATGTAAATGGAATCAAACAAGAATTCAACACTGGCGCCAGTATCTGCGACATCACTGGTCCAACCAAAGTTACCTGCAGTGGCAGGCTCTTCTCTCCTGACATTGCACCACCCGCTATTCGAAAACCCCTCCTTATAACATCCACCAGTTTACCTGTTCCTATTACTGATCAAGTTGTTTCCCCTGCCGCTGAGTCATCTAATGCTCGGGGCAAAGGGATTGAAGAAGAGCCTGCCCGGATAGAGGCACCAATATCCATAAATGCTGAAGCCTCCCAACAAGAAATGGAGGAGATCCTGAAAATAATAAAGAAAAGTGATTTCAATGTTGTCGAGCAGCTGGGGCATACACCCTCCAAGATCTCCCTGCTCTCCTTATTGCTATTCTCCGAGGCCCATGCTAAGGCCTTGATCTCATTTCTCAAGACGGCCCATGTACCGCAGGAGACGTCTGCAGTCCAGTTCACTGATTGCATAGCAAATCTGACAGCAGACAATGGCTTGGGTTTTTCAGATGCTGACCTGACCGCGAAGGGAAGAAACCATAATGATGCCCTGCATGTCTCTATCGAATGCAGGGGCACTACTCTGGCGCATGTGTTGGTGGATACTGGTTCTTCTTTGAATGTCCTACCGAAAAAGGCTTTGGACCGTTTGGATTATGAAGGCCTAGAACTGAAGCCCAGCAACATCATCGTCAGGGCCTTTGACGGTTCAAAAAGGATGGTTCATGGAGAGGTTAACATCCCTATTCGTGTGGGCTCTCAAGTGTTTGACTCTACTTTTTATGTGATGGATATACGTCCATCGTACTCTTGTCTGCTGGGTCGAACTTGGATCCATAAAGCTGGGGCAGTGACCTCTACCTTGCACCAGAAGCTGAAGTACCCTGTCAGAGGGAAGATCGTCACTGTGCAAGGAGAAGAGGAGTATATGGTGAGCCATTTGAATTCCTTCAGATACATTGAGATGGACGGGGAGTTTATTGAAACCCCCTTTCAGCATTTCGAGGAGGTACATCCAATTTCAGCAGCAGCGGAAACAACAGTCGAAGAGAATGTTTCCTTGAAGATGGCTTCCCTAAGGGACGCCCAGGCTGTGGTTCAGAAAGGCAATTGTGCAAACTGGGGTCAGCTTCCTGACTTCACTCAGAAGAACGACAAGTTTGGGCTGGGCTTTACTGCAGAGGCTCAGAGGGCTGTGCGCAAAGAGAAGATCAGAAAGGCTCCGGTGTTTATCTCCAGCTCAAGGGTGAATGCTATCGAAGAGGATGTAGAGGGAGCAGAGTTTGACAGTTGGATCTACCCGACTACCAGCAACGGACCAAGCAACTGGACGGCAAAGGATTTTACCCCTATCACATTTGTCACGCAGTAATTAATTTCTTTTGATTTCCAATTTGTAACAAACAATATGTTAAAACTTTGTTGGCTCGGTGTCCTACCCGGGGCATCGTAGCTCCATTTGTGAGGGCTTTTTGTATGACATTTTCATATATCATCAATCAAAACATTGGACGTTTGTTGCATTTCAAATCTTGTGCTCTTTTCCTTTCTGTGTTATATATATTGCAAAACAGCTATATTTACACACACTCACTTATACAGGTTTCAATCCACTCTGGATCTCACTGGTAACAGCTCTGCTACCGCCAGTTATGACTTCGAAAATCCGATCAACTTGGCCGAAGACGAAGGTGAAGATGATTGCGAAGTGCCTGGTGAACTCGCAAGACTGCTACTCCAGGAAGAGAGGGCTATTCAGCCACATGAAGAGCCGGTGGAGACAATTAACTTGGGTACTGAGACAGATAGGAAAGAGGTCAAGATTGGTGCCAATCTAGAGCTCAGCGTGAAGCAACGATTGATCCAGATGCTACAAGACTACATGGAGATTTTTGCTTGGTCCTATGAAGATATGCCTGGTTTGGATGCCGACATTGTAGTTCACCACCTGCCGACCAGGGAGGATTGCCCTCCGGTAAAGCAAAAAGTCCGACGGATGCGTCTAGAGATGTCTGAAAAGATCAAGGCCGAGGTTATGAAACAGTTCGATGCCGGGTTCCTTGCAGTGACTTCTTACCCTCAGTGGGTTGCCAACGTGGTGCCAGTGCCGAAGAAGGACGGTAAAGTCAGAATGTGTGTTGACTACAGGGATCTGAACAGGGCCAGCCCCAAGGATGACTTCCCCCTACCTCACATTGATGTCCTTGTTGACAATACAGCTCAACACAAGGTGTTCTCCTTCATGGATGGTTTTTCAGGGTATAATCAGATCAAGATGGCTCCAGAGGATATGGAGAAGACTACCTTTGTGACTCAGTGGGGCACCTTCTGTTATAAGGTCATGCCATTCGGATTAAAAAATGCTGGGGCAACCTATCAACGTGCCATGGTTGCTTTATTTCATGATATGATCCATCATGAGATTGAGGTATACGTTGATGACATGATTGCGAGGTCTCAAACTGAGGAGGAGCACCTTGACCATCTGAGGAAGTTGTTTGACCGACTCAAGTTATACAAGCTAAGGTTGAATCCCAACAAATGCACCTTAGGGGTAAGATCCGAAAAATTGCTAGGTTTCATTGTAAGTGATAAAGGTATTCAGGTGGACCCTGCCAAGGTAAAAGCCATACAAGAGATACCGACTCCAAAAACAGAGAAAGAAGTCAGAGGTTTCCTAGGACGACTGAATTACATTGCCCGATTCATCTCACATTTGACTGCTACTTGTGAGCCAATCTTCAAATTACTGAAGAAAGATCAAGTAGTACGCTGGAATGATGAATGTCAGGCTGCCTTTGAAAAGATAAAGGAATATCTTCAAGAGCCACCCATTCTTATGCCACCGGTGGAAGGAAGACCTCTGATACTATACTTGACAGTACTTGACAATTCAATGGGGTGTGTGCTGGGGCAGCATGACGAGTCTGGCCGAAAAGAGCACGCTATTTATTACTTGAGCAAAAAGTTTACCGACTGTGAGTCTCGTTACCCACTGCTTGAGAAAACTTGTTGCGCTCTTGTATGGGCTGCTCGTCGGCTGAGACAGTATATGCTGACTCACACTACTTTGTTGATTTCAAAAATGGATCCCATCAAGTACATATTTGAAAAGCCCGCTCTGTCTAGAAGAATAGCGAGATGGCAAATGATCTTGACAGAATATGATATCCAGTATACAACTCAGAAAGCAATTAAAGGAAGTGTACTGGCGGATCATTTGGCACACCAACCTGTGGACGATTACCAATCATTGAACTTTGATTTTTCAGACGAAGACATCATGGTGGTAACTGACTGTGAAGTACCTGGACCGGATGAAGGACCTGAGGAAGGATCCTGATGGTCTATGCATTTTGATGGAGCCTCCAATACTTTGGGTAACGGCGTCGGCGCTGTAATCATATCTCCTAAGGGAACTCATACTCCCCTCACCGCCCGATTATGTTTCAGCTGCACCAATAACATGGCAGAATACGAGGCATGTATCATGGGTTTACAAGCTGCAATCGATTTGAGGATCAAGTTTCTAAGTGTCTTCGGAGATTCCGCTCTCGTGATCAATCAGATCAAAGGCGAGTGGGATACGAAACACCCGAATCTTATTCCTTACAAGGAGTATGTGTCGACCTTGCTTCCCCACTTTGAAGAGATAACTTTCGAACACTTCCCTAGAGAGGAGAATCAGCTAGCGGACGCCCTAGCTACGATGTCTTCGATGTTCAAAGTTAAATGGGACAATGAGGCTCCCCGAATCATTATCTGGAAATTGGATGAACCGGCGTACTGCTGTGAGCTGGAGGCTGAGAAGGTGATTGAAAAACCCTGGTATCTGAGGTGAAGAAGTACTTGGAAGCTCAGGAATACCCTGAAGGTGCATCTGTCAATGATAAGAAGTTCATGAGGAGGTTTGCCGCCAAATTCTTCCTCAGCAACGACATTCTTTACAAACGGAATCATGATTCAACTCTGCTACGTTGTGTGGATAAGGCAGAAGCAGAGAAAATCATGATAGAACTGCATGAAGGTACATTTGGAACACATTCCAGTGGACACACCATGGCTAAGAAAATCCTTCGGGCAGGGTATTTCTGGTCCACAATGGAAGCTGATTGTTACCAACACTCCCGAACTTGTCATAAATGCCAGATCTATGCTGACAAGGTGCATATCCCTCCGGTCCCTTTGAACGTCCTGACGGCACCATGGCCTTTCGCAATGTGGGGCATCGATATGATCGGAGAGATCCGACCTACGGCATCAAACGGACACCGCTTCATCCTGGTAGCAATTGATTACTTCACAAAGTGGGTTGAGGCAGCGTCCTACGCCACAGTAACCAAGAGCGTCGAGGCACGTTTCATCCGGCATAATCTGATCTGTCGGTACGGCGTCCCGGAAAGAATCATTACGGACAATGGTACCAATCTCAATAACAAAATGATCACTGAACTCTGTGAACAATTCAAGATACAGCACCACAATTCTTCTCCCTACCGGCCGAAGATGAATGGGGCTGTAGAGGCAGCCAATAAAAATATCAAGAAAATTGTGTAGAAGATGACAGTGACCTATAAAGATTGGCACGAGATGTTACCGTTCGCTCTTCATGGGTACCGCACCTCAGCAAGGACGTCAACCGGGGCAACTCCCTTCTCCTTGGTCTATGGCATGGAGGCAGTCTTGCCAATTGAAATCCAAATACCCTCTCTCTGGATAATGAAGGATGCAGACTTGGATGAAGATGATTGGATCCAGACTCGACTTGATCAATTAAATCTGATTGACGAAAAGAGGCTCACTGCTATCTGTCATGGTCAAACGTATCAAAAACGGATGATCAGGGCATTTAACAAGAGAGTCAGACCACAAGAATATCAAGTTGGGGACCTGGTAATCAAACGCATCATCCTTCCTCAAAGTGATCCTCGGGGCAAATGGACCCCTACATACGAAGGGCCATTTGTGGTTAAACGTGTGTTCTCAGGAGGAGCCATGATCCTAACCACCATGGATGGTGACGACCTTCCTCACCCCGCCAATGCAGACATAGTAAAAAAATACTACGCATGAATAAAAGACCCGCTAGGTTGACATACTTAGGCAAAAATAAGGGCTTCCCGGCGAACCAAAAGGGTTCGGGCAAAAATAAGGGATGAAATGAATAAAAAATCTGTACACCCGGCAAGTCGAAAACCTGAAAAGGCGGCTTGGGCAAAAATGGGTATCCCGGTGGACTGAAAACCCGAAAGGGCGGTCCAGGAAAAAGTTAGGGATGAAGCGTAACACTATGTCTCATTGATCACTTTGCATCCGGAACTCGGCATCAACTATCTGGCTCCAGATTTCGGCATCGACCAATCAGCTTCATCTTCAACTAGGCAGCAAAGCGATGAGATGTTCGAAGACATAAAGGCGATAGCAGAGTTGGAACCCAGTGGGATTGTTCACATAGCTGTTTTGTTTCTTTTTTCAAATTGTAAACTCTCTGTTATTTGGCGGTGTCCTCTTACTAGGATGTCAGCCTCTTGTACAAAAACGCCTATTCACAGGCAAAGTTTAAATCAATACAAATTCACTTGTCCATACAAATTACCATTGTTTTTCCTTTTTCTGTTTTGTCTTGCGAAGAACGTCCAATGTTCATTTTTGATATATGCATTTGACATTAAATTGCTGATTCGTAAATATTTACACATAAAATAAGAGATTGATTACAGGTGACGTCAGAGACAGGGGCAATATGAAGGTTTCTAATGCAGTCTGGTTGTTTTGTCCGCCAAGGTACCAAGGTAAATTCAACTGAAGAATGTGGCCAAATCATCTCAACTGCCCGCAGAGTAAAACAAAATTCAGCAATACTTTCCCCAAGCGGAGTTGACTCCCCGACAATCCTGAAAGGACACAACATTCCCCGGCAGGTCTTAAAGCTCATCCCCAGTAGATTCTGGAAGCTTATCCCCTGCAGAGTACGGACGTCTCTCCCGAGTTTTATTTAGAGTTATTTCCTCACAAGGACTTATAACTGGGTTATCTTCAGCTGAAAACCACGGAAGACCGCCCTCGGCAAAGCTCCTTCAATCCCCAGCGGAGTTTATCATCATTATCCCCAGCGGAGTTTATCCCCAGCGGAATCCATCATTAGAGTCCTCAACAGGCCTCGCATCAAAACTTCGGCCAAGTATCTCTTCCACAGAGCAACTCCCCGGCCGTTCGGCAAGGATTTATTTTCCTAAGACAAAATTGCATTCATAAACATTTCACGTTTTCATACATCTTGCTTACATACATGATAAAGCGCATACAACACTATCTCATGATCGAACATCATAACACCATGCATATCATACATCATGACATTGCATACAACTTACGTTTTTGCCTTTTCAGGAAAAAGACAATCCCAAAAACAATTACCTTCAACTGTCACAATTCCAGATCCGATACCTGTATCTAGCCAGGGCACATCTGAGAGTGATCAGTTTCCAGACTCGATTCCTGTATCTAGCCAGGGCACGTCTGAAGAGTCCGAAGATTCGATTCCTGTATCCAGCCAGGGCACATCTATCAACTACAACATCTCCAGATTCGATTCCTGCATCTAGCCAGGGCATATCTGTTGGCCACATTTCCAGACTCGATTCCTGTATCTAGCCAGGGCACGTCTGAAGAGTCCGAAGATTCGATTCCTGTATCCAGCCAGGGCACATCTATTAACGATTATTTCCAGATCCGACTCCTGTATCCAGCCAGGGCACATCTGTGAGCAACCGATTGTAGATTCGACACCTGTATCTAGCCAGGGCACATCTGCATAAGGAGATTGAAGATCAAACACCTGTAACAAGCCAGGAAAACATCCGTCTTTCTCAAATACACAAGTTCTCGCTAAGGAATCTCTTATGCGATCGACACTTCCAAATGGCATCTATAAGCCCATTCCCGACAAGGTTCTGTCACGTCTCCAGATGGCATCTATAAGCCCATATCCCTATCTACCACCTCCCAAAATGGCATCTATAAGCCCATTCCCGACACCACATTGTTGAGACTCCAGCATGCGAGTGCAAATTTCCGGGCACTCTAGTGTCCAATCTCCTTTTACCCTCGAGCCACAAAAGGCAAACTTGCCAATCTAACTCTTCAGGTTCAAGAAGATTGAACAGGGGCAACTGTTGTACCCCAAAATTTGCCCTCCCATTTCCTCAACATTTTCTCATCACAAGACCTTTGAAGATCAAGATCCAGTTAGGGTTTCCTCTGCTCAAGACTTCTCCTTGCACTGTTAAACCAAACTAGGGTTTGTGGTTGAACCAAGGATGTTTTGACCTAAAATGCCTAGGATGACTTTCATGCTTCATATTGGACTCCCAAGTTTATCCTCACCAAGTTTCAAGTCTTGATTCCAAGTTTTGCCCAGTCAATTGGACAGTTGACCTATAAATCAGCTGTATTGGGGAAAAAGTCAACTGTGGTCAATTGACAGTCAAACCTCATGATTTTTGACCCACATCAACATATTGAACTCATATGAACAATTTGATCAAGTTTGGATCACAATTCCACAAGAATTTTGATCAGATCACCAAAAGGGCAAAATGGTCATTTTTAGGGTTTTTGACTGCACAAAGGCAATTTTTGACTGTTTGACCTAGCCAATGGCAAACCAAGTTCACATATGGACCCAAGGACTCAATGAAATGGTCTTGACACATTCATCAAGCTCAAAAGATCCCAAGTACACAAGATTGACAGTTGAATTTCCCAGTCAATTGATCAATTTTGACTGTATACTGAAAAGTCAAACTTTGACTTTTTGGTCAAAATCAAGAGTCAAGATTCATTTTTCATCAAAACATGCCAAATCATGAAACTTGTTCACCAAGAAATCACAAAATGCTAATTAGGGTTTGAAAATGGAATTTTTCATAACTTAGAATTTTTCTAAGTTATGAAAAACCCTAATTTTTTCTCAACTTTACCCCATCTTTTCACCAAGATCCATTTTGATTTGAACAAAAGTCAAAACATGAAAGTTGTAGCTTGTTGCATAATCTACAACTTTGATTCACAAAGTTTTCTCATTTGAAGCTTGTATCTCAAGTTACAATTTTTTGAATAAGGGCACTAAACCATTTTTAACTTAGTGAAATTTTAACCTATTTTGACAAGGTTTTCTATCCCACTTCAAGGCCACTTTTCATACCCTCCCACTTGGAATTTTAATTTGCATTTCAAAGATGGATTGTAGTACACATTCCAAGCTTTCCAAAATGTCCAAGAACTCATCAAACAACCTCATAACTTGAGAGATTCGAATTTCACAAGTTGGTAAAAATTCACTTTTGTTCTTCATCAAAACATGTTCATAATCTTGCAAATTTGAACTCAGCTTGCTTTATGCTTGATTACAGGTCCTTGAACCATTCCATACTCAATAATTTAATGCATATTCAATGTGTTAAGGCCATATTCTTTGTGTTCTAACATTGCATTGTGGATTAATCCTAAACTAGATAAAGTGCTTTATCCATTTTTGTAAAAAGCTAGCTTTATGTCAAATTGAAATCCAAGAAGGTACAAGCAAAATCCTTTTGGCACAAGATTATGGGCAAATTACTCTGATCAAGAGAGGCTTATGCAGCAGGATTAGAGGCCCCCTACTAACCTAAAACACAAAGTGACCATTGCTTGCTTCAAATTCAAGTAACATTGCATAACTTGTACCATATCTCATCTCAGCTTAAGAACACAAAAAAGAAGTTATCAAACACATTCCATAGAACATATCCAAGCTAACACACGAGCCCTTGCCCTCTCAAACACTCCCATTGCCATAATCACCTTGAAACTTCTCAAACAGGGCAACCCCTGCAGATTGAGTGCTATCTCTCAATCCCTTCAAGCATTCTTGCTCAAACATGTTCCTCTACCTTCCTTACAACCTATGCAAGCTAACCATGTCCTGAAACCTGACCTGTAACACCTCCAAGCCACTTCACCATTTTTAATTTTCTGTTTTGCAGTTGGAGTTCACTAGCTCGATTCAGGGAGTTTCAAGACAAAGTAGGACTTGGAAAAGCATCCTTACACTTCAAGGAAGCTATACCAATCATCATTTTACTCTGAAACATCCTCCATTGCAAAGCACGATTCCAACTGAACAGGTACATTCATGGAGTTCTATCTCTCTTATTAGGCATTGTTAGCTTTAGGTTTGTGAAGAAAATATGCCACAATCATAGCCCTGAACATGCTCATATGATTAGATTTCATTTATATTTCGTGTGCTTAGAGAATTTTATGTCTGAACATGGTTAAAAAATTAGGTCAGGATTTGGGAGAGAAGAAATTCTCTCTCATTTCTGAGAGTTAGCTTGACTTCTTTATATGTCTAGAACCGTGGTTTCAAGCTCTACAGGTTTCATGTTGGAAGATTTGGCAAAAGGTCAAGGAATGAGAAGTTAGAAAACGCGTGTTTTTTGAACAAGGAGGTGTTTTGAGGTTGAAGATGACAGGCTTAGTGGGCTGGGCTTGTGTCATCTTTCTTTTTGCACCACACATTCATTTTCTCACCTCCCAAGCCCATTTGCTTCATTTTTTACTCTTTTTGACTTTTTCTTTTTTTGCTTGACTTGTTTATTTTTTCTCAGCATATTAAAATTTTGAAAATATTTTTTCTCATCATTTTTGATTTTATTTGGTTTTTATTTGATTTTTCTTTTGATTTGTATAAATAGATATATTTGTTTATTTAGAAGAAAATAGAAAGAATGTAAAGAAATACTTCTATTTTTATTTTTATGTTATATAACCCTCTGAAAATATTTCACATAAAAATACCTTTTTTTATTTTATTTTATTAAAATATTAAATATATATTATTTTGTATATAATGCATATTTAAAGAACTTAATATATATATATATATATATATATATATATATATATATATATATATATATATATATATATATATATATATATATATATATATATATATATATATATATATATATATATATGTTTATTAATATATTTAAGTTAAAATATAAAAATACTTGATTTTCTCATTTTTATTAATATGTGATAAAAAATACTTTTTCATAATATACTTCATTTTATTTTTATTTTTGTATATGATAAATAAATACTTTTATTAAATCAAATAATAATACATTTTCTTTAATAAAATTAGGGTTTTGCCCTAAATTCAAAATACTCCAAGAAATAATATATTTTTATTTTCTTTTCTCTTTTACATAAATAATATTTTTTCATACATATACCAAACATTTCTTTTGCATCTTGCATTCTTATTTAATTTCGGTACATTGATTAAATTGCAAATATTCAAAATGATGTAATAATTTAGATTTAAATTCTTGTCAATATCCCCATTTGAACATTTGTATCCCCCTTCCCATATTTGGTTTTGTAATAGCTTAGTAAATTTAATTTCGCACTTTATTGCTTTCTAATGATAACATGTTAGAATTAGGGTTTGTATGCGAAAAAACGATAAAAAATAGTTATGACCTAATCTCAAGACAAATAAGCATGAAAATGGAAACACAAATCACACTTGCACCCCTAGGGTATTCCACTTGTTGCCTTCAAATAAATGGGCCATATTGTATGTTGAACTTCTTTGGGCAAAGCAAACAATTTGAATGATCATAGTCCCTCGATAAAACTTTTCAAAACAAACAAAAACAAATGATCAAGTCCCTTAAAGAAATTGCCCAAAGACATTTAACGCCGTTGCAATTATGGTTTAAACGATGACCCGCGCCTGTCCCTTTCACATCCTAACACAAGGTTGTCCACCAAATACAATGGTGGAACAAACTTGTTAAAAGGGTTAAAACATAGCAATAATCTTTTGAGAAATTTAGGAGTAGATAATCTCTTAGTTACTTGAATCAAACTTGCAAAACAAAACATTTGCCTAATTTCAAAACCACACCTCACAACACTTTCAAAAACAACCTTCAAAAACAAATGAAAACCTTTTTCAAAAGACATACATCTTTGTATACATCCCCACATGGATCATTACAAAGATTGCCACCACATTGGCCTCTTTTCAAAATATTTTCAAACCCACACACTCAAGCACCATTTAAAACAATTGAAAACAAAAGGCAAGTGATCTAAGCAAGTAACTAAGAGCCCATGGATAACCATGGATAGAAAGGGTGCTAATACCTTCCCTTTCTATAATCTACTCCCCGGACCCAAGAAAACATCTCAAAAGGTTTTTGCTGTGCTTTTTAACCTTTCCTTAGGATAAAATAAAAAGTCGGTGGCGACTCTTGCTAACCGCAACATTTGCGAATACAAACGCAAAACCTCAAGTCAGTTCTCCCACCGTATCACACATGTGTATTTGTTTCTGTGAAGTGTAAAAAAGGAAGGAGGACAATACCTTTGGAGAGGAGACAGAGGAGGGGACTGGAGGCGTCTTAGGCGGCCGGAGGCGAGGGAGTATGATGCTGAGAGCTTGCTGGAAATCTGGTACTTTGTATCTTGCTTTTGGTTTTATGATGAATGTTGCAATCTGAAAACCCTATATGATTTGCTTCTGCCTCTTCTTTTCCTCTTCTGCTTGCTTGCCTCTGAGATACTTTCTTCTGAGTTGCTTTCTGGCTTGTTGATATTGAAATGTTGATGTTGTTCTGATGATTGTATGCTTGTTTCACTCGATGATGAACTTTTTGTTCTGAGAGCTGTTTACTTATGATTTGAGATGCTTGGATTTGGTTGTGTCTGACCCTATGATGAATTTGATTATGAGGGTATTGGCTTTGGGCAGGCTGTTAGGTTGTTTGAAGCTTAACAGGTAGTTTGGTTTTGGTATATTTTGTTGGATTGAAGGCAGGTTGAATGTTATCAGTTTTGACACTGAGTTGTTCAGGTTTGGAGGGAAAAAAAACAGGCTTGAAAGGCTTCAGGACTTTGTTGTTTTGGAACAAGCAGGTTAAGGCTAGCTTGAGGCAGGCTGTTTGTTTTTATAATGAGAGGCTTCAAGGCTGGTTTGGATACAGATTTGTTTGATTACAGGCTTGAGGATGAACCAGCTGAGGTTTTCTTAGGCTTGAACAAGCTGTTTGTTTGCTTAGGCTTGAGCAGGCTGTTTGTTTGAGATTTATGCAGGTTTTTAGGCTTTGGACACAGGTTTGTGTTTGACAGGTTGGGGTTTGGCTTGAAGCAAGCTTAGGGTAGTTTAGAGCAGGCTTTTAGGCAAGCAGGTTGATATGCAGGTAAACTTGAAGCAGTTTATGCAAGTTGACCTGCTTTTGTGATATATTTTCTATGTGTTGTTCTGCCTCCTCTTTACAGTGTTGATTCTGTTTTTTTTTATATCTCTTAAGCCTTAAGCCTGCAAACTGTAAGCCTCTCTTCTCCCTCTCTTTCTCTCTCCACAGATAAGTATATTATATTACTTAGACTGTACTTTTCTCTGAAAAAGTGCTTGGCTGGGAAATGATGATAATGTACTCTCACAAGCTTGCTTGCATCTTTTGCTTTCCTCTGCATCTTTCCAGATTTTCTGCCTTTTGCTTTTTGTGTACTTGTTGACAGTTTTTGATAGTTTTTGGACAGTTTGGTTGACAGCTTAGTTTGGGAAGTTCTGCATTTGTGACTTAGTTTGCCTCTTTGACAAATTGGTTTGCTTTGTTTGATAGTGCAATTCAGTTTAGTTGACATTTTGGAATTTGTAATTGTTTGGCATATTCCTTTGGCCATGTGCAGCTTGTTTGAATTTGTGCATTTTTGTATTTGATTAATTCATGCTTGCAAACATTTAATTTCCCTCTTTGTGAACCAAGAAGAGACATCTTCTTGCGATTTGCAGAGAGGACGAACAAACTGATTCCGGCCAAAACTTTTAATGATGAGTTTTAATTATCTGTCTGAGAATGTCCTTTTAATTCATATGTGTTTGACTTCTCTCTTCTCTTTTTGCAGGTAAATATCAATTGGGGCAAAGGATGCAATCAATAGAAGATGAAGATTTCCAGAGATTTAGGATAGTTTTATTACTTTCAGTCATTGTAATAATATTAATGTAAACAACTGTAAATAAATTTACAATGTTCAAATAATATTTGTAACAAACAATTAAAAATGAATAAAATTCTTTCTTTGTCAGATATCTCTTTTAATTCTTCTGCAATTGCTTATTTAATTACTTAAATTTCTTGAATATAATAATTGGAAATTATCCAATAATTTTAACTTAGAAATTATAAATAATCAATAAACGTCTGGCGTTCCAAATAACCAAAAGCATTGCACAGTTAAACAAACAAACGTCCACATGTCCTTTATCTCACTGATCAAACTTAAACTTCAAACTTCCAATCAGAAGCCTCGACCCATGTCCCAGAGTCAATTGAAAAGAACTGTAGAATTAATTCCTTCTGAGAATGCGCGCGCAAACCCTAATTCTTGATTTACTGTCAAAGAAACGTCCGCCTGATCAAACCCTGAGCCAAACTCAACCAAACCCTAACAATCTGCTTGAACTGATTCAAAATCAATGGAAACCCTAATTTTGTGTGACTGATAAGAAAAGTCTGTTTGACCGATTCTTAAGCCAATCTGAAAAATCAGGAAAAGCCCGAAGCTGTAATTTCTTGTGGAAAAGAGGAGGGCAAATTTTGGGGTACAACACATGGTATGCAATGCATATTATTATTTTTACTTTGTTATTTAATATTTCAAGGGATTTAAAGTTTATAGACATATTTCAAACATCAAAGTAATAACTCTTTTGAAATACTGAAAATTTTATTATAATAACTCCAAAATGGATTACAAGTTTCAATGATCCCAAGTACAAGATGAAAATACAATCTAAAACCCTGAGAAAAAGAACTGATGGAGATCACTCTATACACTGGCGCTTCCCCATGAGTCTGGCAATCTGAGCTTTCAACCTTTGGTTTTCTCCCACATATCTGGTGGCAACCTCCTTCCAATCATTTGAATCAAGAAGTGAGTGATCAGCACCTGATTGAGGCCCAGGAGAAAATAAATCCCCTTGCCTCTCCATAGACTCTACTGCTCAACTCTCAAGAATCTCAATCAAGACGTCTTTCTCCTTCAAATCTGCTTTGTAGGAACTTTCTAAAGTCTGAAACTTGTTCTTCTAAGCATCCCTTTCCTGTTGCATCCTAACCAAAGCAAGCTGCAGCTCTTCCAGATCGTCTAATAAGGAAGGAGTGGTCTTCACAAATAGATCATGCATGAGTGTCTCCCGGGTATACGACATCTTTAACTGAATGGCTCTCGATCGGACCCACTGAAGATATGGCTCCAAAGAAACAGCACCCCTAGGTCCCAAATCCTTCCTACCCTTCTTATGAATGTGACGCCAGGCCTTCGCAATCTGCTCCCTAGCTTCCCTATGGTCTTCCCCTTCCTTCAGAAAGAAACTACTCAAATGAATACTATTCAATTTATCCCTCATCGGATAACCAAGCTGTCGCCGTGCAAGAATATGGTTATAGTTAATTCCTCCCTTTGTACCAAGAAGAGGTACATTGGGGAAACTACCACAACTGTCAATAATCTCTATATCCTGGTAAGCTCGATGATACCAATCAATATCTGAGTGAGTAAGTGCCATGATCTTAGGAGCCCCACGGGGTTCCTTCTTGACATCCCAAAAAGCATCAGACTGAGGCATATAAGAGATAAACCACCAGTACAACAGAGGTGTGCAACAGATAATCATCCCCCCATGATAAGAATTCTTAAGATGAATAAAGTAATAAGCATCACCCAACAATGTAGGAACTGGGTTTCCAATCATGAATATCTTGATAGCATTAATGTCAACAAACTTGTCCACATTAGGAAATAAGAACAACTCGTAAGCAAGTAGAGCAAAGATGGCCTCAAAAGCAACTGTACTCTTCGTTCTGGAAAAGTAACAAGCTTTCTCCAATAAGAACTGAGCTGGTAATCCTCTAATCCCTCTTTTAGTAGTCATATGGGCTTCCACCTCAGATTTCCCCAGATGAACCAAAGCAGCAATCTCATGTGGTTTTGGCTCACCCTCCAGACCAGTAAAAGGAACACGATCAGTAACAGGTAAATCCAATAGATAAGAATACTCCTCCAGTGTAGGCATCAACTGATAGTCGGGAAAAGTAAAGCAATGATACATCGGATCATAGAACTGGACCAAGGTCGAGAGAATACCCTCCTTCATCTTCAGCTTCATGAGAGGAATAATGGATCCATACTTCTTCCGAAAGTCTGCAGAACACTCGATCTCGGGAATTAGACTGATCAACTCATCTATCTTGGGATCCTTGAAACTGTACTTCCCGGTCTTTCTCTTTCCAGAATCCATAGTTAAAAAGTACCTAAGATATTCACAAATAGTCAACCTTTAAATCCCTTGAAATATGGTTTCTTCAAAAGATGATTATGAGTGCATGGATGCATGATACAACAAGCACACACAAGATCACACATATATGGTTCATAGGTTCAACGTCATGAGCATGAGGTCGAAGGTACCACCCTTAAGGTGTTGGTCTAAAGTTATCACCTGCCGAACAAGGTTCTAGAGGTTCCCAGAGTCTACATCCTTCCTTCGGATATTACTAACTTCTCGATTAACTTGGTAATTAGTAATATTCTCAAGAAAGACTCGTCTGAGTGTAGTATCGCGTGACAAATATTTCTGAATTAATTCGTCATAGCTTCCACACTACACCTAAAAGGCCAAGATGGGTTTGGTATTCTACGGTCCTCAGTTTCAGCAAGCTCCCAGGTCGAAAGCAATACGTCTTCCCGATTACTCGGTAAACGACACTACAATCAAAGTGGCCTCCACTGAGTGGGGGATCTCATGCCTACTTTTTTTGGGATTACTCCCTCAAATTTAACATGACTATACCACCCGTCCTATCTTAAAGTTTGCCCAAGTCCGGGTATAGGACTTATGAGTAATCACCAAGCACCCTGAAAACCAGGAAAATCCAGACAAACATATATACAACATATAACACACAAAAAACAGTAATAACACATATACAAATATAAACAAAGATAGGCTTAACCCACTTAGGAATGGACCAGCAAGAGGTCAACCTTTCCCCAGTGAAGTCGCCATTTTTCTGTAGCGGTAGAAATGTTCAAGACTAAGCCATTGGATTGACTAGACTTTATACAAATCAAAATAAAAATCGCCACCGCGCTTTATAATTTCCAAAGGAATGGGAAAAGAGCGAATAACCCAAAATAGAGGGGGAAAGATTCAAGGTAAGGGGGTTGGTTATGCAAAGGGAAGGTATTAGCACCCTAAACATCTACGGTACTCCGCAGAAGCCTCTTTGTAAAATCTGTATATTTTGGATATAAAAAATGTTGTATATAAAAAATGTTGTATATAAAAAATAGATGGTGAAGGTGAGAAAAGAAATATATTTATTTTATAATTTTTTGCACCCGCCGCGGTTGCAAACCTTTAGTGCCTACGTACCACCTTTTCGTGCAACAGGGGATCATGGTACACGTAGTTCTTCTTTCAAAAATTTAAAACCCAAATGTTTTGGTTAATTTTATAAGATAAAACATTATCGTCATTGTCCGTGTGGAAAACACACCTTCTACCCACAATCATGAGAAAGGAGAATTTGCATCATCTCAAAGTGGAAGATATGACTTGGGTTTCAAAATCAACAATGCCTCACTCAACACCCAAGTGGAAAATATCTCTCTTCACTACATATTATAGAAGTATAGTCGTTTGCATCACTACAAGGATTGACAAGAGTTAATCTTTTAGGAAAAGTTTTAAAGGTAAAAATCCAAAGTGGGAAAATGGTTTGAAATGAGATTGATTGACTTTTAGTATTCTCACAAAAAAATGTCAAGGTATTATTAAGTTGATTGGAGTTTATTTATGAAAATGTTTTTTTGAAAATGCATGGACATAAGTCCAAGTTTATTATGAAAATGGTTCCAGTTTAAAACAAGAAGAGTTTTTAAAAGGAGGAAGAAGATTTTTGAAATTAAAGAAGATAGGAGGAGAAGAAGGGACTATCCTAAAGCACAAGGTAAAAGCTAGGGATAAGAGCCATCTAACCAACGAGAAGCCAAAACTTGACATTATGAGCCAAGACAGAATTCCCATTCCTTAGATTGAAACCAATCAAGCAAAGAAATACTATACCTCTTGAGAGAACCAAACTTCAAGTGAATTAAGTCTTTATAAAAATTGGGCAGAGTAACGGATGTATACGGGCGAATTCCAGATTACAAATAAAAGGTGTAGTCACAAAAACCTGCACACAAAAACAAACAAACAACCCAATGTCTTTAGGTAAATCTTAAGAACTCCAGACAAAATAATCAGATAAGATCACAAGGTCTCCAAGATAGGCCAAGGTTTCTAATCCTAAGTCTAAGAAAAAGTCCCATGCTCCATAATGCCAAGGATAGTAACCAAATAGTCCAAGTATCATTAAAGATTTTTTAGGGTTTATGTTAATTATTAAGTATCTTAAGAAAGGAAAAGAAAAGCTCAAGTGAGCAAAGTAAAAATGGCAAGAAAGTAAATGCTCAAATGAGCAAAGATGAAAATGGCATGAAATGTAAATGCTAAAGGTAAATGGTACATTAAGCATAAAAAGGAATAAAAGCATAAGGTAAGACAAGTCAATAATTAGTGGTTAGTTGGATGACCATTTTGAAGCTTGCATTTGGAACTCATTAGAGGATTGGTAGAACCAAAGCCTCCACACAACAAGTTGCATTTGCTTTTTGTCAAGTATATCATCCATTTGGAATTCTCACAAGTACCATTTTAATGATCAATGATGTTTAAGTGATCCGTATTGACCAAAGATGTTGTAGATCCATTAGAGGATTGGTAGAACCAAAGCCTCCACACAATGAATCTCAAGGTTATTCGAATCGGGACAAAATTTAGCGTTATGTTAAGCAATCGTAAGTGGACTTATATAGAAGTCACACCTATTTTGAGGCCGGTCAATAGCAATCTATGCACCATTTGTTTTGAGACATGATATAAAGATCATGCTCCAACAACATTTAGTGCAATAAGAAAGGGATGAGATGAAGAGGGTTGGGGAAAAAATATACAAACCACTTTTGAATTAAATTTTAATCAAACTATTATTAAAATCATTCATCCATTTTTGTGGAGTTAAACTCAACACCATGGATCCAATGATGTTAATAAAGTTCATGATCCAAAATCTAACCCAAGATCAGCCAGAAAATAATCACAAAATAATATCACATTTAATATACACAAAAAAGGATTTTTAAAATGTTTTAAAAATAGAAAATAATGATAAAAATATCAACTATGTTCAAATTAATCAAGAAATAAAAAGTAAGACCATAGAAAAATCAAAAAAAGGCTCAAATAATTTTACAAATTTTTTTGGTAATTTTTTAAAGTCAGAAACTATTTTTAAAATTAAAATAAATGGGTAAAATAAACAAAAAATGATAAAAAAATAGTAAAGTCAGAAACAAAAATAAAATAAGGTCACCAATATTTGTCACAATATCATTGGATCATTCCATAATTTTTTCAGAATTTTAAACATTTAAAACAAATCAAAAAAGTGTAAAATTTATAAAAAATATCAAAACACAAAATTAAATTATGAAAAAATAAAAATCAGAAAGAGAATAATCAAAAATATTTTTGATAATTTTTTTCAGATTTTTTGGACTAAAAAAGAATTTTCTATGATTTTTTAAAATTTAAAACAATTAAAATATAAAAATCAGAAAAAGAAAATAAAAGTAAAATATGTGGACCATTGGATGAGAGTCAAAATGCGTTAGTAATCAAATCCAAGGGATCTGGCGCACTTTGTATATCATGGTCATTAGTGAATATTGTACAGAATCATTAATTAAATCAGGATTTGAAAAATACAGATGGCGCGCCTTCATTTGTTGGAAGATGACACGTTGGTCATCTTCAACCTCCAGCCATCACGAATTACAGGTCTCTCAAACTGTAAAATCAGAAGCTCAGACCTATGCCATTCGCTTTGTCCCTTCCAGATGAAGACAACCACACCCTCGCGCCAAATTTATATAAACTGTAGCTCAAGCAATTTGGAAGGAAAGTTTTGAAAAGAGATTTGAAATTTCATGGTCAAAACGTGTTTCCAGTAAAAGGTAAGTGTTGCGACTAGAACCAAGGCAATGAGAGCAACACAATAATATCAGAGTTTTGAAGAATTGATGAAGGAATCTGCCTATTGATGTTGAGTTGCAGAGCTCTGAAACTGGACTTCTATGGAGCAGTATAGGGCACGATTCTTGAATGTAATTATGTGGTTAGCTTCAGGGAAGATCAAGGAAGGTGAATTGATGGAAAAATTGGATTGAAAAAGGCTCGAGAATGGATTTTGAAGTTACAGAAAATTGAGTTATGGAGCAAGTTTGGCAGGGTGATTCTGGCTATCCAAACTTGGGAAATTGAATGGGATAGTTCATATATTTATAGGAGAAGCTAATGGGATCAAAATGAACAGTGAATGATGTGTTTTGGAGGGAATTCGTGCAAACCTGATGCACGAGTGAAGTGTGATACAAACTTCATCAAAACTCATCCAATTCTTGCGTTTTGATGTGCTAAACAAATCTGGAACTTCACTAAACATGTGATTAGAGGCCACATTATGGATTTCAAAATTCTGACTTGGTGAGAAATTCAATTTCAAAGTTCCAACTTCTGACCAATGGCATTTTCATCTCAAGGGGTCTTAGGGCATGATTCTTGATGCTTTAGAAAGATTAGGTTACAAGCCTTGCAATGGAAAAAGAATGGAGTTAAATGGCTACTTGATATGAAAGTTACATTGAGTCAAAGTTGAAGAAAAAGGGTTGACTTTCCATACTTAGAAATATTTCAAATTCTTCTTCAAAAATGACCTATAATCTTTTGCATCCAAACATGGCCTTCCACTTGGAATTTTCCCTTGACCAAAAAATATGGAATGAAGTAGATCTCTTGAATGGCATTTTGAAACTCAAACCACTCAAAATATCCAAAAATTGAGTAAGTTATGACTTGTTGAAGTTAGCCAAAAATCATGAAATGACCTATAATCTTTTGAACATTTAAGGCAACCTCCATCCATTTTACCACTTTGCACATGAAAGAAGGAATAAAGTTCACATCTCCAAGATCATTATGGAAAAATAATGGACTCAAGGTGATGAAAATTGACCAAGTTATGATCATTTGAAGTTACTTATGTAAAATTACGGATTCATCTGGATGACTTGTAATCTTTCTTCTTCACCAAGTTTCTTCCACATGAAAACTCCTTGGAACTTTTGAAGTGATTTATTGATAACCCTTTGAATAGAAGGATGTATTTGGAATCACTCAAAAATACCAAAAGGTGAGCAAGATATACTCCTTTGAAGTTCAAAACCCTAGCTTCTAGATCAAGATAAAGCCTTGAGGAACTTTGACAAGTTTGAACAAACTTCTTGTACCAATATTCTTGCTTTGTGAATAGAAGTTGTTGAGGATGATAATGAGAACTCTTAGCCACCAAAACCACTTAAATATCTTGAATTTTGAGAGAAATATGCTCTTGTGACCATTAGGAACAAGCCCTTGTCCAAACATGACAACTTCTCTAATCAACCCCTTGTACTTTTGAGTCAAATCTAATAACCTTGAAATGTGATGAACCAAAGAAACCTTGCCATGCCAATTCTCCCAAAACCAATCCAATGGTGAGGTTTGAACTTCTCAAGCTATATTGACTAGGGCATGGAAATAAACTCATGAACCCATAGAGTAACTTGTTAGATCTCATTGCCCTTATCTACATGGATAACAAGCAAGACAAGCAACATTGTATTTTATTAGTTAAGTGAAGAAATAAAAACAATATTCATGATCACAAAAGGAACATAAGTCAAGGTGCTTGGTAATCCCTCAAAAGGAGCAAAACTCAAAGTCGGGAGGGGAACCAAGAATCCTAGTGTGATCTTGTTGTGAGTGAATCAACATGGTATGATGAAGGGATCTTAGGGGCAAAAATTGGGTTACAACAACACTGATGGTTAATGATATTGAGAATGGGCTTACAGATTCCATTTGAAGATGACTGAGAGTCATCAGATATGGGCTTAAAGTTGCCATCTAAAATAGATGTTGACTTCATGAATGGTCCCTTTGTTGGGAATTCTTGCTCCAGCTGTCTGAGGAGGACTCCGCTGGGGAATATGGATTTCTGTTGCTCTTCTGCTTGAGGAAAACTCTATGGGGAATAGAGTATAGGAGCTTCAGTTATCTAAGACTCTACTGAGGAGTTATCTCTGTCCTAGAGATATGAGAGTTTGCTATTTTCTGGTTGAAATCCAGGTTTCACAGTAACTTGATGGGGATAATGGAATTATCCGTTACCTGAAAATGTATTAGAAAGAGCCTGTGTAGTGCTGTTTCAAGACGAGTCAGTGTTAGTATGCCTTCAGAGATATATGAGAAGGAGCCTGTGTGGGGCTGCTTCAAGATGAGTCCGTGTTAGACTGCATCTAGAGATATATGAGAAGGAACCCGTGTAAGATTGCTTCGTCTGGTCATGTAGATAGTTTTCCTGTCTGGTTTCAGGTGTTAATCTACAAATAAGTTGTTTACAGATAGTTGTCCTATCTGGTTTCACGTATTAATCTGGAACTTGAAAATTGTCGGTCGTTGAGATAGTTGTCCTGGCTGGTTTCAGGTATTAATCTCTGACCTCAGAGAAAGAAATATAGTTTTCTTGGCTTGTTACAGGTATTAATCTTCAATCTGTTCATGTAGATAGTTTTCTTGGCTTGTTACAAGTATTAATCTACAATCGGTCATCCACAAATAGTTTTCCTGGCTTGTTACAGATATTAATCTGGAACTTGTTTTTGTCGGTTGTTGAGATAGTTGTCCTGGATGGTTATAGGTATTAATCTATGACCTTAGAAATAAAGATAGTTTTCCTGGCTTGTTACGGGTATTAATCTTCAATATGCTCATGTAGATAGTTTTCCTGCCTTGTTACAGGTATTAATCTACAATCATATAGTTCTCAAATAGTTTTCCTGTCTGGTTTCAGGTATTAATCTGGAACTTGGCAATGTTGGTCACATAGATAGCTTCCCCGTTTGGTTTCGGGTGTTAATCTGTGGCATGCTGTATATATTTATAGTGTTTGTCTGTCTGTTAATTTAACCTGAAAAGGTAAAATTAGTTTCATGCGATGTCATGATGTATGAATTGCATGATGCTCTCAAATTAAATGAGATTATGATATATGCATTGGTGCTTCATATGCTATGATGTTTGTAGAAATGATGTGTGAGTGCAATGCATGAACGTGTCAGTCGTTCCATTGCAGTATTGTTGAATTAAGGAAAATAAATCCCTGATTGCAGCTGGGGGTGAAGAGTGTAGGTCTA
Organism: Vicia faba; assembly: GCA_948472305.1. Lineage (NCBI taxonomy): Eukaryota > Viridiplantae > Streptophyta > Magnoliopsida > Fabales > Fabaceae > Vicia > Vicia faba. Next base: position 507,066,463 of record OX451740.1, read on the forward strand.
CATTTTTTGTTTGAAGTTGACATGCTGGGGGACGGATTTCCGCTATTAGAGAAATAAACTCTGTTGGGGAAGGGAAACTCCATGAACTGCTTGAGGATTTTGTGAAATCCTGTCGGGGAACCTTGAGAAGCTTGGCGACTTCACTGGGGGATCTTTTGTTGGAACAGTAACTTGGAGATTTTTCTCCGCCGGGGATATGAGAACATCTGACACCATTAGGCTACATATCGAGAATATGGCAGTGACCTTGTATTAGGATGTCTCTGTCTCTGTATCTGCTGGAGGAAATGTCTACGGGGATTTTGTGGATGGCCCTTAGATATTGTCCCATTTCTTAAAGCCATTAGTAACTATCTTTCTATTTTTTATGTGTATATTTGTAAACGGTAATTAAGTTCGAATGCATGTGTTCAAAAATAATCACTGGATATTTTGCAAACAAAACAGAAAAATAAAAACAGAAGTTTTTCACTTTTGAAGAGACAGTCTTTGTATTAATTTGAAGAAGCGTTTTTGTACAAGGAGACAAACATCCTAGTAAGAGAATGTCGTCGTAAGAATAAACTAATACAAAATAGTGTACAAAGAAAACAACTATGTGAAATAATCCTATTGGGTTCTGTGATACGGTGGCATAACCGACTGTTATATACTAGTTTGCATTTTGTATTTGCAAATGTGCGGTAAGCAAGAGTCGCCATCATCTTTTATTTTATCCAACAAAGGAAAGGGTGAAAAGAATAGAAAAAGACCTTTTCGATAGTTTTCTGAGTAAGGGGGGTAGATTATGGAAAGGGAAGGTGTTAGCACTCTTTCCATCTGTGGTTTTCCACGGGCTCTTAGAGGTTTGCTCATTTTGAAATACCTTTGTGCTTTGTGTTTGAAAATGTTTTGAAAACGCCTTAGTACGAAGAACTTTGTAATGTTTCTCGGGATAGTGGAGAAAGTATACAAAGTGTTTTGAAATCATTTTTGAAAAGCAGTTTTTTGTGTAAGTGCAAAATGTTTGAGCAAACTTCTAACATCTATCTACTTTATTACTCGAAAAGGGTCGTTCTTTTCCTCTTTTCCTTTAGACAATGCTATCCTACTATTAGTGAGTAGGTAGCCTTATCATTGGATGTTGAGGGAAATTCGAAGGGACGTACATTCATAAAGGAAACATGTGGAGACGCTTTAGCAATTTTGTCTAGGGACTAGATCATTTACCCAAAGGAAACACTGTAGGGTCATCGAGGGACTATGATCTTTTTATTTACGGGTCTTTTTATAAAGCGTCCCTATTCTCGAGGGACATGACTTCTTTATTTTTCGAAAGGCAACCAAAGCGGGGATACCCTAGGGGAGCATATGTGCATATGTGTTGAGATTTAGTTATCTTTTGTCTTTTTGTTAAATGAGCTAATGTTTTAACTTACAATCTTTCCATACACGCTTAGTTACTAACAGTAATATAGCAAAATAATAAAGTAGTAAATGTGCGGAAAATAAAATGCAGGAAAATAAATCCTAAGTTATTACACGACTTTGGGAGAGATACATTATAAGTGTAAGAAGTAAAGTGCGGAATTTTAAATCTAAAATTATTACATCCATAAGCAGTTACAATATTTATATAAAATGCGAGAATAAAAATAAATGCACGCGAACTAAATATTACATCTAAAAAAACCTAAAAAAAGTTCTAAGTAAACAAAAAAATCTTTTTTTTTGTTTTGTTAGGAAAACAATTAACTCAAAATTTGATTTTAATTAAGAAAATGAATGTTGAATGAAATAAATCCTGATTCTAATATTTTTTGCATTTTTATTTAAGAAAGCATTTGAAACATAAATTAAATCCTACATTCTAATTTATTTTTAATTTAAGAAAGTAGTTAAAATTTAATTAATTAATTAATTAATGAAAGCAATAAATTATTTAATTTAAAAAAGAGTCTAAGCCTAATTTTTTGTGATTTTTGATTTAAAATTAATTTAAATGATAAAAAAGGTCAAATAAAGAAAAGAACAAAAAGCCAAATAAGAATACAAAGGGGTATCCTTCGATCAGGGAGAAAAGGGGGCTTTTTCGATCCATAGGGGAAGCTTCCTTTCGACCCAGGCAATAGACCCCTTCGATTCACCCTTATTTTATTTCCTTTCAATTGAGTTTAGGAGTTGGTGTGAGCAACCTTCGATTGACACCTTTTATGATTCCTTCGATTGGCCTATGAAGCAGTATAGGCCTACAGGGAAACATGGGGATAGGTCCTTCGTTCACACCCTTTTTGTACTTCATTTGAGTCTGTCCAAGTTAGTTGGGAAAGAAAAAAAAACAAACCAAAAAATACAGAAACGACGAAAATAAATAAAAGGCCATTTACATGTTATGCTAAAACGAAAGATGCAAGGTCAAGAGGACTTACCTTGCTTGAAACTGGAATTTCTGTGTGCGGACTGGAGTTATTAGATGCTTAGATTTGACACCCCCTGGGCGCGGGGACACTTGCTTAGAAGCCGGTGTGGACTCCTGGATGTCTCAGGAACGAGAATCTGGTCTTCGTTTGGGCTGAAGGTGCCTGCCAAAAAAGTGCTTCAATCAGGACACTTTTGGGATTTCTTTGAGAAATGTGGCAGAGTGATCTGTTCGTGTGCAAATAATCTCCTGTTTTTCATCCTCCCTGGCACTGTGTCCTTGGCCTTGAATTTATAGGATTGTGATGGTGCATAGTAACGGCAAGAGACAACCATTTAACTAGGCTTTTAAAGCTATGAGACAAGAATCAGGCATATTAATAGATTTCCTTTTTGAAATATTCATGCCCCTTTTGAAATCTTGGATGAACCTGGACATTAATAGATAATTGTTTGAATAACAAGAGGAATTACAAATGAAAAAAATTTCAAAATGAAACAAGACGCTTTCAATGATTTGGCATAGGAGCAGTGATCACGTTTGGAGTCTCCGGAGGGTCAAACTCGATCTCCTTGGCATCAATCAAGTCTTGAATGTTGTTCTTCAAAGTCCAACAGTCGTTGGTGTCATGTACGGGACTGTCAGAATGATAGGCACATCTTACGCTTGGATTGTACTTAGAAGAGGAGGTGTCGGGATTTTGAGGAGGATCCTTTGGCGCGATCAGCTTCAACTTCAGCAAATGTTATAACACTTGAGACAAAGGCATGTTAATGTTAGTGTACTTCCTTTCTTGATATCTTACCCTACGCCTATTTCTCTGTCTTTGTTGAACAGGTGTAGGATTAGAGATCAGGATTTCCCCTACATGCTGGTCGTGATCAGCTTGGTTACGACCTTTTTGACCGTACGCGGCATCAGACTCTTTCTTCCCAATGAAAGGTTGTTTCCTTGTACTCGAAGATGCACCCCATTGGATTTTACCGCTTTTGATGCCAGCTTCGACCCTTTCGCCTGTTAGTACTAATTCGGTGAACCCGACTGAGGAGCTTTCGATTAGGTGATTGAAGGAAGATCCTGTCAAAGTTCCCATGAAGATGTCAATCATCTCCCGGTCAGTTAATGGGGGTTTCACCCTACCATCCAGGTCTCTCCATTTTTGGGCGTATTCTTTGAAGCCTTCGTTGGTACGCATGTTCATATTCTGCAACTGCACACGAGTTGGTGCAAGACCAGCGTTGTATTGGTATTGCTTGTAAAAAGCAGCAGCTAGATTCTCCCAGGTGTGAATATGGGAACTCTCCAATTGATATAACTACTTGAGTTGCTTCCCAGCTAAACTCTCTTGGAAGAAGTAGATCCAAAGCTTCTGATCAGTTGTGTATGGTTGAATCTTGCGGACATAAGACTTTAGATGCATCTTAGGACAAGAGACTCCATCATACGGGGCAAAGGTAGGGATTTTGAACTTTGGTGGGATGACCACTCCAGAAACCAAGCCCATGTCTCCTAAATCCAAACCAGGCATAACTTGGATCTCCACAGCTTTTAGTTTGTCTTCAAGCTGTTTGTATATTTCATCCGCTGGTGGATACCGCTCCTCAGAAGAGTCATCGTCATCAGTAGCTATGTTTTCTCTAATGCTTCTAGCTTCCTCTTCTTGATTGTTCTCTTCTTTAGAAGAATCATCTTCTTTTTGAGCTAGCTGGGCATGCCCCTTGGACCTTCTTCTCACGTTGAGGATAACCAGCTTTTTCTTCTTCTTGCTCTCTTTGGTGAAGAGTGTTTTTAGATCTTCCTGCCCCTTGGCCAAGTTCATGAGTGCTTGTTGGAACTGTGCATTTTGAGCTTGGATATCTTTAATTGTTTGCTCTAGAGCCATATATACTGAAATAAACAGTAAGAGGATAAGGAAACCTGTACGGGAAAACCTGTTATGATGACATGAAGGATATGTGGATGCAATGTTTTCAAGGATCTCGCGGGGTAAACACGAGAAGATGTTAGAATTTGAGAGTTGATCCACGACTTTTATTGGAAAACTTCGTATTGGTGGATGTCCTTCCACGAGAATCAAGCTCACCATGTCAAGTGGGTCATAGCCCTTGACTAAAATTGTTGTGCTTTGATCTTTGACATTGTTTAGTTAGAGAAAAATAAATCCTCTCCCCCCTTGATAAACGTTTGGTTCAATGTAACCCTGCATCAAAGGCCCGCGAGATCCTTAAAATGGCTATTGAAAATGTTATGGTATGATGTTATGATGTTATGTATAAGGATGCAAAGTAAGCAAGTTTATATACAAATAAATATATACACACAAATCAGACAAATCCTTAGGTTTAAGCTTGCATGGAGTTTGTAGGTAAGTACCCTCTTGAAGTTTAGTTGGCTCAACCTGTCCTAGAAAGTAAACGGGTTCTAAGGGATCTCAATATCACTGATCTTTCCCACAAGCTTTGTTCCGATCAACAACTGACTTGCCACCAAACAAAACTCGGGAGTCAAATCTGAATGAGTGTAGTATCGAGTATCTACCAACTTCGGACAACACCAAATCCGATCATCTCACTACGTCCTAATGGCCAAGTTGGTCAAGTAAAGGTTCTAAAAGTTCATTAGTGCTTCATGACATCACTCAGCAGCCCCGTATTCTCCTTGATTAACTCAAGGGCTACCGGTACCGACAAATATGTCGCACTAACGTAGCTATTGCTTACACCATGTCGGCATACCTCGCACAGTTTCCACAATGTATTGCTACTTACCTATAAGGTATCCCAAATCTGGGTAGAGGATTCAAACCCAAACAAAGAACCAAGATGTAAAGCATACAAGTCAAACAATGAAAGCAAATAAATGTGATCTAACCCTAAGGTAACCCCACATTTAGAATATCCCCAACAGAGTCGCCAGTTCTGTGATACGGTGGGAGAACTGACTTGATTGTTTTGCGTTTGATCACAGATGTTGCGGTTAGCAAGAGTCGCCACCGACTTTTCTTTTATCCCAAAGGAAAGGTGAAAAAGCATAGGAAAGACCTTTGAGATTGTTTCTTGAGTTCGGGGGGTAGATTATGAAAAGGGAAGGTATTAGCACCCTCTTCATCCATGGTTTTCCATGGGGTCTTAGTTACTTGCTAGATCACTTGCTTTTGTTTGAAAATGTGATTTGTGTGGTTTTTGAAAGTATTTTGAAAAGGCGCCATCGTTTGGGCAAGCTTTGTAATGATTCTCATTCGTAAGAATGTATACAAAGTGTTTGATCTTTTGAAAATGTTTTCAAGTTTGAAACATGTTTTTGAAAGTGTTGGTGTTTGTTTTGAAAATAGCAAGGATGTTTTTGTTTTGAAATGGAGCAAGTAACTAGGAACAATCTACCTACTCAAAAGTCTTTCATGTTCATTTCCTTTTTCCTTTAACATTGTTATCTTACCATTGATTTGGTAAGTAACCCTATCTTTGGATGTAAACGAGACAGACGTGGGTCATCGTATAACCATGATTAGAAATGTTGCAAGGTATCTTAGCATTTTTATTTAGGGACTAAGATAATTTTGAAAGGCAACTTAGATAGCATCATCGAGGGACTATAATCTTGTATTTTTGCTTGTTTTTGCTAAGACACCTCACATGCGTAATATGACCATTTATAAGGCAACCAAGTGGATTTTACCCTAGGGGTGCTTGTGTGCAAGTGTATTGATTTTCATGCTTGTTTTGTATTGTATTAGGGTTTTCTACTTGTTGATTTTATCTAGCCATACACACCCTAATTACTAACAATTAGATTAAAGCGATAAGTTGCGGAAATTAAAATCCTACGTTATTACATCACTTGGGGGATGGGGATACAAATTTACAAATGGGGGGATGAAAGCAAATAAATCATAATTTACTATTACAACCATATTGAATGAATAAATAATGTACAAAAATAAATAAGTAAATAAATAAATAAGAAAATTGTTTTTTTTTAGAATTTTTTTTTTATGTATTGACACATATACTTATGCATTTATACGAAAATTTTATGTATTGACGCGTGTCATTATGTATTGATACAAAAATAATTTATGTATTGATGCACACCATTATGTATTGATACGAAAGCAGTTTATATATTGACGCATGCCATTATGTATTGATACGAAAATAATTTATGTATTGACGCATGCCATTATGTATTGATACGAAAACTTCCTTGCTGCTGAAAAATGAAAATTAACTCAGTATGAGTCGACGCATTCGCATTTCATATCGACTCGTGCAACATTTCGTATCGAAACATAATAGTTTGCATCAGCTCATAACCTATTTTGGACATAATATGTGTCGACTCATAGCATTTCGTGTCGATGCATAATTGCTGTTTTTTTGTTTTTATCACTGTTTTGCTACATGTAAAAGTCAATTCTCAACACATGGTTAGTGAAAATGAAAAGCAAGCATATGGTTAGATTCAAGGCAATGATATATACATTTTATCTTCACAAATGAACTATTAATGATGCTTGTATGAAGAGTTCAAAGTCAAGAAAACTTACCTTGAAACTGAAATTTGTGCTTTGAGTTTGAGCTGTTGTATGGGCTGTTGTTGAGCTTGGGAAGTGATAATAGTGATGTTACAGAAGTTTTTCTTGTATTTGAACAACTTCTATATGATTTATATGGAGTGCTTAGACGGTTGGATAGAATTTGCAAGGTATGAGAGGTTCAAAGGTTTGGACTTTAAAACTCAAGAGTGGAAGTTTTGTGGACTATTATGGCTTTTGTGAATATGAGATTTTGAGGGTTTACCAATAAAAATTCTGTATTTTCTCTCTATTTTTTCTAACCTCTTTGTCTTTCAAATGCTTCTTCTATTTATAGGCAGGAGGTTCGTGCATATGAGCTGACTAGGTTTGCAAGACAGCATGTTATGGTTTGGTTGGATTACAAAGATCAAACTATGTCAAGTACTCTATAGTCCCAAGATGAAGTACCAAAGTTGCTGGTATAGAGGAGCTACTTCCCATGATTTATGGTGGATTATAATTAGCAACAAGCAAGGTATGGGCTCAAGACAAACTTTGTACAAAAAGCTTGCTTTTCAAGAATAGCAATGGTGCCTTTATGCCATAAATGGAAAGATCTTTTGGGAAATGGTTTAAAAACTTGGGTAATAGCTCAAGAGTGGGTGTAAGCATTAAATTATGATGAGATTTTCAAGCAAGGAGTCCTGCAACATAAGATTATGCAGCAAATTAAAAGGGGTTTTTCACTAAAATGACTTGTAATTCAATAATGGATGCTCAACTTCATGCCCTTGAATATCCTAGCTCACACATGATGAATTCATGCTTTTGGATATTTTGGAAAGATTGAAACCTACTGTATAACTTTCATGTTTTCCATTTTGACAAAATCATCTTAGAACTATGTGAAAAATGCCAAGAAGTTGGGATAAAATCTGACCAAAACTGCTGAAGATTTCTCTAAGTGTTTTATTCAAAAATTCCATGACTTCATGAATTTATAACTTGAGATCCAAGAAATTTTAGGAGAAGTTGTGTAAAGAAATATTGTATATCTCATGGAGATCTAAAACTTTCATGTTGAAAGTTTCTTTTGAATCATCTTGCATCATGGTGAAAAATTGGCTTAAAGTTGTGAAAAAATATGAAGTTTTCAACACTTAGAAAATTTTCTAAGTTTGAAAATTTTGACTTTTCAAAATGAAATCTTGACTTTTTGATTTCTTGATGAACAAACTTCATATTTCAACATGTCTTGATTAAATATGATTCTTGAAACTTGATTTTGATCAAAAGTCAAAGTTTGACTTTTCAGTGTGCAAATGACCATTTTCCCCTTGTGCCAAATCCAAGCCTAAATTGATGTATCAGTGCTGCAAACTTGACGTTGTAGAAGATCTTGTGAGAGAAGCCTTGAGGAATTAGAGGGCAAATTTTGGGGTACAACAATAACATTCTCAGATAATCGGGGACACCAATGAACTCCTGAATGTGTAAGAGTCATCAGCCTTTGAGACCATCTCAAGCCCTGTTCATTCTTCAAGACGGATCGGGGGAGGTGTGAAATAAACCACCTAGACAAAAGAGGTGTGCAACATAGAAGGGTTCCTCTCCTCTTTACAGTGCGAGTATGCAACGAATGTAGGATATCTCCAAGCAGAGTAGGTACCAGATTGTGTGACAAGAAAACTTTAACCGCATTCACGTCTATGAGCTGGTCCGGATTAGGAAACAGAACTAACCCATAGATGAGAAGGGCTAACACCTCCTCAAAAGCTTTTAAGTCCAGGGTATCCCAAAATTTATAAGCTTTCTTAAACAAGAACTTAGCCAAAAAAACCTTGACACCTCTCCTGGTTTCCCAATTCGCTACTACGTCAGACCGTTGTAAGGACAGAGCCTTAGAAATATCTTCAGGTTTAGGGTCTCTTTCCATACCATTGAAAGGTACCTCATTAATGATAGGCACCCCCAATAATAGAGAAAATTCCTCCATAGTAGGCACTAACTGATAATCCGGAAAAGTGAAGCACTGACGTAGAGGATCAAAGAATTGAAAGAGCACTTTTAACATTTCTTCATCAGGGTTTAAGGTGACCAAGTTGAGAAGTCGACCATATCTTTCAGTGAATGGATAGCTTTCGAGAATCCTTGATACCAAATCCTTAAACTGAGGAGGTACCTTTATCAGACTGGCTTGGATAATGAATCTGCGGGCGAGGGTCATGTCCTACAAAACAAGACAAAAATAAACCCTAAGAATCTTTGAAATGGTTAGTATGACATGCTATGTTATGATGTCATGGTTATGCTCAGATACAGCTGATATAGCAAACACAAGAAAGTCTCACAGATACCTTAGGTTTAAGGCTTGCATGGATTTTAAGGTGATACCCTCTTGAAGTTGGGTTGGCTCAACCTGTCCTAAATATAGTAATTGGGTTCTAAGGGATCTCAATATCACCGGTATTTCCCCCAAATCTCGTTCCGATAGACAATTTACTTGCCACCAAACAAAACTCAAGGGTCAAACCTCAATGAGTGTAGCATCGAGTATTAACTGAATTTGGGTTTACACCAAAGACGGTTATCTCACTACGTCCTAAAAGCCAAGTTGGTCAATTAAGATGCTAAGGTCAGTTGATGATTTATTATACCACGCAGCGGCCCCATATTCTCCTTGGTTACTCAAGGGGTATAGGTACACACCAAAGTATCGCATCAACGTAGCTACTGTTTCAACTGTGTCTGTATACCCCATACAGTTCCCTCACAGTTTATTGCTACTTACCTAAAAAAGGTGCCCGAAATCTGGGTGTAGGATATTTAGTAAGCCCAAACAAGGAACCATAATGTAAAGCATGCAAGTCAAATAAGGAAAGCAAGTAAATATGATCTAGCCCTAAGGTAACCCCGCTTTTAAGATTAGTTCCCCAGCAGAGTCGCCAGTTCTCTAATGCGGTGGGAGAACTGACTTGGTCATTTTGCGTTTGATCGCAAATGTTGTGGTTAGCAAGAGTCGTCACCGACTTTTCTTTTATCCAAAAGGAAAGGTTGAAGAGAACAGGAAATACCTTTGTGATGTTTTCTTGAGTTCGGGGGGTAGATTATGAAAAGGGAAGGTATTAGCACCCTTTTCATCCGCAGTTATCTATGGGCACTTAGTTTCTTGCTAGATCACTTGATTTTGTTTGAAAATATGCTTTGTGTGGTTTTCGAAAATATTTTGAAAAGGCGTCACCGTTTAGGCAAACTTTGTAATGATTCTCGTCCGTAAGAATGTATACAAAGTGTTGATCTTTTGAAAATGTTTTCAAGTTTGAAAGATGTTTTTGAAAGTGTTGGTGTTTGTTTTGAAAATAGCAAGGATGTTTTGGTTTGAAAATGAGAAAGCAACTAGGAACATTCTACCTACTCAAAAGTATTTCACGTTTATTTCCTCTTTCCTTTGACATTGTTATCTTACCATTGATTTTGTAAGAAACCCTATCTTTGAATGTAAAAGGGACGGGAAAGGGTCATCGTATAGTCATGAATAGCAATGTTGTAAGATATCTTAGCATTTTCTTTAAGGGACTAAGATCATTCGTAAGGCAATATTTGTAGCGTCATCGATGGACTATGATCTTGTATTTTGTTTGTTTTTGCTAAGACATCTTACATGCGTATTATGACCTTTTTCATAAGGAAATAAAGTGGATTTACCATATGGGTGTAAGTGTGCAAGTGTGTCTTTTTCATGCTTGATTTGTCTTGATTAGGATTTTCTAATTTGTTGATTTTAACATTTCCATACAAATCCTAATGGCTAGCAGTAATATTGAAAGCGGTAAATTGAAGAATTTAAATGTCCTACGCTATTACAACGCTTTAGGGGATGGGGGTACAAGTTTATGAATGGGGATGAAAGCAATAAACCCTAAATTACTATTAAAAAATTTGACAACAAATGCATAGTCACAAAATAATGTAAAAGAGTGAATAAATGGGAAAAGATGGAAAAAGGGCTAAGTATAAACCCTAACAAAGTTCTAAATATTCTAAGAAAGAAAATATTTTTGTTTTTTTTTGTTTGAGAAAAGAAATTGAAATTTTTAATGTAAAGAAAATAGAAGTTAAATCTTAATTCTATTTTATTTACAACTTAATAAAAATAAAAAGAAAGGTGTAATAAATTAATTTATTTATGAAAATAAATTAAAACCTAAAGCATTCTAGATATTTTAGAAAATATTGTTTTTGGAGTTTTTGTTTAGGAAAATATTTTAATGTAGTGTAAAAAAAATTAAAATAAACCTAGTTCTAATTAATTTAAACAAATTAATAAAATAAACCTAAGTGTGACTAAATAAAATTAATTTAATTTATGAAAATAAATAAATTAATTTAAAACCTAAGTCAAGAATCTTTTATGATTTTTTATTTATTTTTTGATGTTAAATAAAAATGATTAAATAAAAATAATTAAATGAAAATATTTTAGGCATGTATGCAAAGAGTAAACAGGGGGTGAGTGTTAGCAAAACAAAGCTAAGCCTAATGACTCTGCTGGCCCAGGAGCCTGTGCTATAATCCAATGTGGGTGTTCTTTTGAGGGTCCATCAAGGTGGAAGCATATAGTGCGCTGGATCTGGCTTGATGAAGATCAAATGGTGTTGATTGAGGGTATACCATGCGCGTGTAGAAGCTGCCTCTACTGGATCTGTAAAAATAAAACATGAAAAAGCAAAAGGGTACCACTGGGGCTCGAACCCAGGTCCCTATAGTCACAGGCGCGCGCTTCTACCATTGGGGTGGCTATACATCCGTTTATTAATACAAAACCAAAAATATATATTTGAAACACATTCCTAGGCCTGTATCATCTTTAACCTCGCGCCAGACCATTCAACATGATTTTTTGAAATTGCTATCTCTTCCATTTCTCAACCATTTTCAAAAGTACAAACATGAAAGTTGCTGGAAATTTCATCACGGATCCAACCATGTAAATAAATTGAGCCAACACTCAAAGATGAACATGAATTTTAAATGGTAGCAAATTATGACCTAATTTTTTTCAGAGATTCAAACTTAAAATCCTCTCAGCTCAAGCAAAATAAATGAAAACTATGGACATGGTTAGCTTTAGGGAAATGATATCTACATTTTTCATTCACAAATTAAACATTAATGATGCCTATATGAAGAGTTCAAAAGTCAAAACTCACCTTGCAAGAGGGTATCATGTTTTGAGTTTGAGCAGCTTTTGATGAGTTCTAGTGATTGGGTTGGCTTCCTCAAGTTCCCAGGAAGCTAATGTGATGCTTGGTTTGAGCTGAAAGTGGCTGAGGAGTTCTGGAGAAGTCAACTTGCAGGGTCCTATTTTTGGTTATGGAGGTTGATGAAGATGGAGTTACAGTTATGGAACAGGGTCAAGGATGAGTTGTATTTGATGCTTAGAAGCTTTAGGAACCAAAAGGCTTGGAAACGCACGAGGGAGATGTGAGTTTCAAGTTTTTGGTCAGATTATGCAATAGTGGAGCTTTTTGATACAATTCTGAATTCTAGGGAGTTTTATGGCTTAAGCATGCGTGTGTTTTGATGCAAATGACTTGTGCACAAGTAAGGAAAAGGATGTGAGGCATGAGAGGGACAAAGTCCCACAAGTACAAGTTATGGCTATGTTACTTGATTTTGAAGAAAAGTGAAAACATGGTTTCGAGGTAAAGTACAAGCATGGGTTGACTTGTTAGAGGCTTGCGGAAAATTTATTTTGGGTTATAGGTCGTGTATGATCATAAGAGAACAAGCGCAAAGCTCAAGAACAGATTTTGTGCATAAAGCTACTTTTCCAAAATGGCAATGTGCACTTTCTTCCCAAAATGGAAATAAGCATGGGCAATGCATTGAATGCTTGAGTTAAAGCCTCTAACAGCTGTGCCAAACATTAATTATGGAGTGCCAAGTAATTTTGAGGCCTTCAAAGCAAATATTGTGAAGCCTAGCATGGATTTGAATTCTTGTTCTTCATGAAAATGACCTATAATTCAAGAATGAAATGCCAACTTCATGCCTTCGATTCTCCTTGCTCAAACATGATATCAAGGATTTCTTGGACATTTTGGAAAGCTTGTAATGTGTTCTACAACCCCTATTTGAATTACTTTTGAAAATTCCCCTTGGAAATATGTGAAAAATTTCCATGAAGTTAGGTCAAAATCCTGCCTAAACTAGGGCAACATTTTCATAAAGTGTTTAGTTTCATGAACATGTATTCACAAAATCATAACTTGAAATCCATGCATTTTTAGGAGAAGTTGTGTAAAGAAATGTTTTAGATATCATTGAGATCTACAACTTTCATGTTTAAAGTTTCCTTTGAATCATCTTGCATCATGGTAAAAAATTGGCTCAAAGTTGGGAAAAATATGAAGTTTTCAACACTTAGAAAAAATTTTAAGTTTGAAAATTTTGACTTTTCAAAATGAAATCTTGAATTTTTGATTTCTTGATGAAAAAGTTTCATATTTTGACATGTTTTGATGAATTGTGATCTTTGACACTTGATTTTGACAAAAAGTCAAAGTTTGCTTTTCAATGTATAGTTGACTTTTGATCAGTTGACTGAAAATCAACTATCAGTCAATTGATCTTGAGGGATGTTTTGGGTCATTCCATTAGGTTAAAATGATACAATTTAAATATTTAAATCATGTCTCAAACTAATTAACCATTTTCTAGATCTAAAATCAGAAATTGGCTTTTCTCAGTCAAAACCTTAATTTTGACCATTTTGCCCTTTTGATGATCTGATCAAATTTCTTGAGGAATTGTGGTAAAAACTTGATCAAATGACATATATGAGTTCACAATGTTGATATGGATAAAAAATTTAGAAGTTTGACTGTAAATTGACCACAGTTGACTTTTTCCCCAATACAATTGATTTTTAGGTCAACTGCTTAATTGACTGAGCAAAAATGTGATCCAAGACTTGTAACTTGACATGAGAAATCTTGGGGGTCCATAATGATCCATTAAAGTCATATGAGACATTACAATTTCAATTATCCTTGTGCAATCTCAAATCCTAATTTCAGTCATCAGCGTTTAAGGAGGTGTCTTGAGCTGATCAACCCTTGTGTAGTATTGAACCAAAGGAGATTTTGTGAGAAAATGCTTGATAAATGAGAGGGCAGATTTTGGGGTACAACAGCTTCCCCTGTTCAATCTTCTTTAACCTGAAGAGTTAGATTGGCAGATCCGCCATTCGTGACTTGAAGGTGGAAGATGATTGGACACTAAAGTGCCCAGAAATTTGCACTCGAAGATGAATTGTGAATGGGCTTATAGATGCCATTTGGACGAATGATGGAGATTTGCTGGCGACGGGCTTGTATATGCCATCCAAAGGTGATTGTTGACAAAAAATGTACTAAGTCTGAACTTGATTTCAACTGGAAAAGAATCAGAATAAATCTTTGGAGCGACTTATCTGAACCAGAAGAAGTCTTGTATGTTGTTTGACTGGGAAGAATCAAAATAAATCTTGGAGCGATTCATCTGAACCAGAAGTGTTCCTTTGGAAAGTATCAGGATAAACCTTTAAGGGGTTTAAACTGAACCAAAATAGATCTTGAATATTCCTTAACTGTAAAGAATCAGATTAAATCTTTGAGCGATTTATCTGAACCAGAGTAAGTGTTTGCGGAAAGAATCAGAATAAATTGTTGAGAGATTTCTCTAAACCCGAAGTGTTCCTTTGGAAAGTATCAGTATAAACCGTTTAGGGGTTTAAATTGAACCAAAAGAGATCTTGAATATTCTTTAACTGGAAAGAATCAGAGTAAATCTTTGAGCGACTTATCTGAACCAGAGAAAGTATCTGCGGAAAGAATCAGAATAAATTGTTGAGAGATTTATTTGAACCCAGAGTGTTCCTTTGGAAAGTATTAGGATAAACCATTGAGGGTTTTAAACTGAACCAAAAGAGATCATGAATATTCTTTAATTGGAAAGAATCAGAGTAAATCTTTGAGCAATTTATCTGAACCAGAGAAAGTGTCTGCAGAAAGAAATCATAATAAATTGTTGAGAGATTTATCTGAACCCGAAATGTTCCTTTGGAAAGTATCAGGATAAATCGTTGAGGGGTTTAAAATGAACCAAAAGATATCTTTAATATTCTTTAACTGGAAAGAATCAGAGTAAATCTTTGAGCAATTTATCTGAACTAGAGAAAGTGTATGCGGAAAGAATCAGAATAAATCATTAAGATATTTATACTAAACCGTCATGGATCTAGAGAAGAATCAATAAATCCTTGAGAGATTTATCTGAACCAGAGAGGACGTCTGCGGGAAAGAATCAGAATAAACCGTTGAGAGATCTAAGCTGAACCAACAGAGATCTTGAAAGAAATATCTATTATGTAGATGGTTGACCAGTCCTTTCTTGGGAATTGATCTGTAATTGACTTGTTGAAAATTTGACAATAATTTTCTGTTGATTGATCTTTCCTGAAAAGATGAAAGGTTAGTTGCATGTAATGTCATGATGCATGGTGTAATGACGTTCTCAAAATAAATGAGATTGTGTCGTATGTATCTGTGTTGTTAATCGTATGACGTATGGATGTAATGTATGGACACATTAATTGTTATGCCGCAATGTTCCTGGAGTCGGGGAAAATAAATCCCCGAGTACTGCTGGTTATAAGGAGTGTAAGTATTCATGTTTTGAAGTTGAAGTGTTGATGAGCTTCCATTTGTTAGAGAAATAAACTCTATTATGTAAGGAGAACGTCGTGCATTGCTTGCGGACCTTGTGAAATCCTGTTGGGGAATCCTGAGAAATTGGGCGACTTTCATTGAGGAATCTTTGGAGCTGTAACCGGAAGTTTTGTTCCGCCGGGGGTGTGAGAGCACTTGATACCATTAGGCTGCATACTAGAGATATGATAGCGATCCTATAGTGGGATGTCCAGGTTCCTGATTTTGTTGGAAAAGGTATCTACAGGGGATTTTATGGAATGGTCTAAAGATATTATCCTATTTCTTAAAGCCATTAGTGATTGTCTTTCTATTTTCTATTCCCCTTTTTTCTCATTTGTAAACAGTAGTTACGTTCAAATGAATATGTTCAAAAATAAATCATTGGACGTTTTTGTAAACAAAACACAGAAATAAAGAAAAACAGATAGTTTTGCACTTTCAAAGGAATATCTTTGTATTAACTTGAATAAGTATTTTTGTACAATGAGACGAACATTCCAGTAAGAGAATATCGTCGTAGAAAATGAAAATTGATACAAAGAAAAGATAGCTATGTGAAATAATCCCATGGGGTTCCCATTCTTCTATAGCCTTCATGTCTCTGAGCGTCTCATCCACTTGCTGCCTTGTCCGAAGCTGATTGAATTGATCAAAACCATTGAGTTTTCCAGTCGATGCTAAAGGTTGTCTGTAAGGTGATCCAACAGGACATAGTTATACGCTTTAATTCCCTAACTTTTGCCTGGACCGCCTGTTGTACCCCAAAATTTTCCCTCTCATTTTACTCAAAACATACTCATTGAAGTTCTCAACTTGCCCAAGGAGGCCCAAGGATTGATCAGACAAATGCTCTCCTAAGACAATGAACCTCAAACTAGGGTTTCCATTTTCATCAAGATGGGTGAACTCCAAAGGTCTCAAATCTTCTCCATGGTCTTAATATGTTCTCAAGATCATCCATGTCAATTTTCATGCCTTGCACAAGAAGTTTGCTCAGTCAACTGCTCAAATGCCTGAAAATCAACTGTACTAGGTCAAAAGCCAATTGTGATCCACATGCAGTTAAACTTCAAGATTTTTGGTCAACATCAACATTTTGAAGTGAGATCCATCATTTGATCAAGGGTTGATCATGATTCCTCAAGTAAGGCTCATAATTCATCAAAACACAAAAGTTGCTAAATTAAGGTTTCTTAGGAGAAAGTCAACCAAACTTTGACCAAGCATAACTTTCTCATACTTTATCATAAATTTCCCATCCAAGGCTCATTTTGAAGAGAATTCAATTACCTAAAACTCATCTTCAGCCCTCAAGTTCAAGAAATGCAATCATGGAAAGATATGAATTCAGACATTATAGGTCATTCCAAAAAGTCAACAAAAACACCTTTTGGGTCAAAGCCCCTTTCGTGAACATGGAAGAGCCAATTGAGATGAAACCGAAGAGGTTGCTTAGGGGACATCCTAAGCTTTCAAAAAAGTCCAAGAACACCCGCTTAGGGTCAAAACTGAGAGAGATATGATTGTCAAAGTTGGCCATTTTTGGAAATTTTCCCAAAATCAACAATGCTCAAAATTACATTTTTTTTCCACATGGGCCCATCCTTTCAAGATTGAATCTCAATCCTAGCATGTTCCACGACCTATGGGACCCCCCATGCATTATTCACTCACTTATTTAATTTATTTTGATTTTTATTCATTTTAAAATCAAATAAATTCAAATAAAATAAAATTAAATCAAAATAAATCAAACTTATGGCATAAGATTTGTTTTGCATTGAATTGTAGATCATGCAAGCTGTATAACCTCAAGAAAATTGTACCAAGCCATAAACAAGAGGAAATCTCCAATTTTGGAAAGATTGGAATCAAAACATCAAGACCATTATTCCTTGGATTCTTGCAAAAAATATTAACCTAATTGGTTTCAATACATATACTGAAGCTTGGTGAACCCTAAAGAGGAGATTTTTCGTACGCAACCTGCCTCCAAAGCAAGAAACAAAACTCAATTTTTTTGTCAAAAAGTGCAGACTAGATCTTCCTCCAGAGGCCAGTTCAAAGAATTCTAAAGGTCAAATCATATCCCTGGACGTCCATTCGTGCGATAGCAAGCATTATCAAGGCCTGAAGCATCAAGAAACGCGCGCTAGCAACCTCACAGTTTGTCACATTTTTTGAATTTGGTTATGCAAATTTATGCATCCTAGATAATTTCTAAGCATGTTTTCTTGTTTATATCATTATTTAGAACGTATTGGTATGGTTAATTAAGAGTTTTAGCGCATGTACTGATTGTTTCCGTTGTTAGGGTTTGAGGTCGTATTTTAGGGCTTTGTGATGCAGGCAAAATCAGGGCAAAAGAAGGATACCATCATACTCGTAAGATCAAAATGAGTTGATCTGTATGCTTGGAATGGATTTATCATGCTTGGTATTAATTAATGAGATTTGTAGGGTTGTAGTTACAGACATCAAACCGTAGGTAAAGGTCTCCATCTAAAACGACAGTACCAGGGAAGAAGAAGACTGTGTGGCAACGTCCTATTGGACCATTTGAGTGTTAGCGCGTTTTATTCTGGGCATAATGCGCTTTTGCATTATATTATTTTTGTTGATTTATATTAACAAGAGGCCAAATGGCCCAGTGGTATGCAGGAAGGTAGATAAGGCGTTGCATACGAGAGGTCAGGGGTTTGACCCCTGCCTCCAACATTTGTTATTTTTCTTCCAGTTTCCTTGCAGGTTCCATGTATCTCACCTCCAGGAGATCATCATACACCCCTAATCTCATCCTTGAGATCCATCACCATGTAGATCTCACGTCCCAGCCTTGAGGGTCCACCATGAGTTCTCGGGAGATGACCTCACTAGATTAGGTGCCAGACTCTGGGCTAGCTTTGGGCCTAACGCTAAATTAGCAATACACCTCCCCCCCAAGTTACTTATCATACCAGGCCCAGTTTCAATTCCTTTTTTAATTTTTTTTTAATTAATCATTTGTTTCAATTATTTTACAAAGAAAAAATCATTGTTTTTTAATTAAATCATAAAAATCAGAAAATTATAAAAATATTAGATTTAGTCTTTTCTCATAAAAATATATTTATTTGCACTAACTAGCTTAATTAGGTCAATTTAAATCTTTTTTGTAATTAAAATTTAATAGAAATTAGGTTGATTCGCAAAATTTAATTTTTTTTCACAACACAATCAAAGAAATACTTTTCCTTTATTCGTAAATTATTATTTTCTCAACTTGACATTAATTCCCCTTATCTAATTCGTCGCGCACGTCTTTACTTTCATTATTTTTATTGATTATTGTAATTGTTCCAAGTTTGTAATAGTTAGTTAGGTTTACTATTCCGCATTTATCATTTTCCCCAGTTTTTGATTATGTAATCCCCTCCTCAAAGCCTTGTAATAGCTAGGGTTTTAATTTCTCGCTTTTAATTTCCGCAACTATTAAACTGTTAGATGTATGGACATTAGGATTGTATGCGAAAGATAAATCAATTTAAAACAGTAGAAAACCATAATCGTGCAAAGATAATTAACTGAAAAAAGGAACACTTGCACATGCTCACTCCTAGGGTTTACCCCACTTGGTTGCCTCAGAAATAATGGTTGTGTCCCTCAAACGTAGGGATACCTTAGCAATGACCCGTAATTCAAAGTCGTCATAAAGATCATAGTCCCTACTTGTCCCTCGAGTTTCCTACAAATTGATCTTATGACGATAGTCCCTTAGAAATGCTAAGGTATCCTTACTTGTTGCCTTCAGAGACCATTTCGTCCCTTCGAACATCGCTTTACAAATCCAACGACGGAGCTACCTACTTCTTAATAGTAGGATAGAACTGTCTAAAGGAAACGAAAATGAACAAACATTTTTTCGAGTAGGTAGAAATCTTAAGTACTTGCTCAAAATAAAAACTTTTCACACAAACACTTTTCAAAAATAGTTTTCAAAACAACTTCGTCACACCCTTGAAGACAGATACAAGGGTTATCATGAAGTAAACAAAACTTTTCAAAACAAGCACACACAAGCAATTTTTAAAAAAATGAGCAAGTACCTAAGAGCCCATGGAAAACCACGGATAGAAAGGGTGCTAACACATTCCCTTTCTATAATCTATCCCCCATACTCAGAAATATCTCGAAAAAATGTTTTTTCTGTTCTTTTTCCTTTTCCTTTGTTGGATGAAATAAAAGTCGGTGGCGAATCTTGCTTACCGCGACATTTGCGAACAAAAAACACAAACCAGTATAACAGTCGGTTCTTCCACCGTATCACAGAACTGGCGACTCTGCTAGGGAAAATATAAAAGTGGGGTTTACATTAGGATCTAGGTCATTTTAATTGCTTTCTTGTTTGCTCTGCCTGCTTTATCTTTAAAGGGTTTTGCTTGGATATTATTGAGGATCCTACACCCGGATCTGGGAACACTCTATAGGTAAACAACAATAGATCATGGAGACTGTACGACATAGACCGATATGGTTTAAGCGATGGCTGTGTTGGTGTGACACTTTGGTTGGTACCGGTATCCTTCTGTGGAAACGAGGAGAATACGGGGTCGCCGCGTGGTTTCATAAAGCACTAATGGACTTTAGAAACTTAGTTGAACAAAATTAGCCATTAGAAAGTAGTGAGATAGTCGGCCTCGATATAAAGCTGAGGATTGGTTGATACTCGATGCTACAGTCATTGAGGTCAGACTTTCGGGATATTTCCGCCACAAGAGAATATTGCCTGAGCTGAAACAATGCACGACAAAAGAAGGTCAGTGATATTGAGAATCTTTAGAACCCAGTTACTTTTCAAAGACAGGTTTGAAACCAACTAAAAATCAAGAGGGTACTTACCTTTAACCTCATGCAAGCATTTGAACCTAAGGTATATTGTGTGATTTGCTTGTGTGTGATTTACTCTATTTAAACATAACATCATGCATCATAACATAGTTTTGATTCTCATTACACTAACCATTTCAAGGACCAAGGGAATTTATCTTTGTTCTATTTTGCAGATCATGGCTTCCGCTCATAGAAACACT
Organism: Vicia faba; assembly: GCA_948472305.1. Taxonomy (NCBI): domain Eukaryota; kingdom Viridiplantae; phylum Streptophyta; class Magnoliopsida; order Fabales; family Fabaceae; genus Vicia; species Vicia faba. The sequence goes on from OX451740.1 coordinate 507,087,202, forward strand.
ATTCGAATCAGCTTTGTGAGAATACCTCCCTAACTCAAGGAACTTGTATCAAGGGTTCCTGAAACTTCTGCGTTCACTAAGAGACATGGTCGACTTCTCAACCTTGTTACTTCAAGCTTTGATGAAAATATGATGGGTGTACTCTTTCAGTTCTTTGATCCTAAGCACAACTGCTTCACCTTTCCAGACTATCAGTTGGTGCCTACCATGGAAAAGTTCTCTCAATTATTGAATCTACCCATTCTTAACCAGATAACTTTCACAGGTTTAGAAGAGGTTCCTAATCCACAAGTCATTGCCTCAGCTTTGCATCTGAAACGGGCCGACGTGGTATCCAATTGGGAAACAATAAGCGGAGTCAAGGGTTTTCTAGCCAAGTTCTTAATAGATAAAGCCCGACTGTTTTAGGATGATTTGGACTTCCAGGATTTTGAGGAGGTCTTAGCCCTTCTAATCTATGGGTTAGTAGTTTTCTCTAATCCAGACTTAACTCATAGATGTGAATGCTATCAAGATTTTCCTCTCTCGCAACCCTGTGCCTACCTTGCTCAGAGATATCTTGCATGCTCTCCATACTCGTACCATGAAGAGAAGAGGGGTTCTTATGTTCTGCATGCCATTACTGTCGAGGTGGTTTATTTCTCACCTCCCTAAGCCAGTGCTGAAGAATGAAGAAGGTTTTGGTTGGTCGCAAAGGATAATGTCACTTTCTCACACGGATATTCTTTAGTATTCCCGAGTTGTGGGAGATATTGCTATTATTGACCGCTGTGGGGAGTTCCCTAATGTCCCACTACTTGGCATTAGGGGAGGCTTAACTTACAATCCTTGTTTGGCTCTGCGACAAATTGGTTACACTCGCAGGAATTGTCCTCATGAATTACTTATCCAGGGAATTGTGTTTAGCTATGAGGATGATGTTCAAGGGTATCGCCAGAGGATCATACGAGCTTGGGGCTTGGTAAACAGATCTGAGGCCAAGACTTTGGGGCTGAAGAATTCCATTCCTATGGAACCTTATCTCCAATGGGTACGAGCTCGCGCTCAGAAACTTATGATTCCCTACATAGCCGTCTTACCAATGATTGTGGAGCCCACTACTAAAGGGAATATTCCTTACACGATTCTTCATCTTGATATGCCCACCGATCTTGAAGAACTACAGGGGTCCTGGATTCAGTTGAAGAAAGAGCGTGATACTTATAGGGACCAGTTCTATGCCCAGGAGAAGAAGGTTTTAGAGCTCACAAAGCAACTTCATGAGGAAAGACGCCTCAATGTCTATCTCGGCATGAAGAGGAAGCATCCATGGGAAACTTGATTTTTTAGTTTTTAGATATTTTAATTGTAACGCCTAAAAGGCAATTGTACTGTGAATTTTACTAATAAAATATTTATTTCATTTTGGTTCGCAAATTTAGATTTCCCAAAGTCATTGAAATCATTGCATACGCATCCCATCCATAACATTGCATATACAGGTACCATTACAGGTTTCTCATCTTCTTCGCTGTTTATTTCAACAAAAATGTCTTCTGAACAAAGCATCAAAGATATTTAGGCACAAAATGCCCAATTTCAACAGATGTTCATAACTCTGGCTAAAGGGCAGGAGGATCTGAAAGCCCTCATCCTGAAGGAGAAGAAGAAAAAGAAGAAGGTCTCTGTTGTACCCCAAAATTTTCCATCCCATATTCTTCAAAATTTGCCAAGTCAAAGCTTCAAAATTCCCCAAGGGTTGCACAGTTCAAGGGCCTCCTAACAGTCAAAAATTAGGGTTTTGGTTCTGACAAAGAAAATGAAGTTTCCAAGGGTCCAATCAAGTCCCACATGCCTATAAACATGGTCAATCATCCTCATACCAAGTTTCAAGACTTACAGCACAAAATTGCACAGGCAAAAACCCTAATTGCACTACAGTCAACTGCAGGGGCAAAATGGTCATTTGACAGTCAAAAGTTCAAATTTTTGGTCAACATCTCATTTTGAAGCCACAAACATCATTTGATCAATGCTTGATCATGATTCTCAAAGTTTGGCTCAAAAAGTCTCAAGATGCAAAAGTTTCCATATTTGGACAGTTGAAAAAGTCAACTGTAACTTGACCAAGGCATAACTTCCACATGGTTTGTCAGAAAAATTCCATCCAAAGCTCATTTTAAAGATAAAGACATTTCCTACAACTCCTCTTCATACTTCAAGTCCAAGAAATGCTCTCACAAAAAGTTATCAATTTCAACATTATAGGTCATTTTCAAAAGTCAACAAAAAGGGACTTTAAGTCAAAGACCATAACTTGAGATTGGTAAATCAAAATAACATGGGACCAAAGGCATTGGTTAGAGGTCTCAAAGACCTTTCCAAAATGTCCAAGAACATGAGCAAAGCTTAAAGATTGAGCTAGATATGCCTTGTGGAAGTTGGAAATTTTTGGATATTTTAAAAAGTCAACATTGCTTCAAATGTCTTAAAAATGCTAATGGGCCTCTTTTTCTTCCAAGAATCATTATCCAAGGCATGTGCACGACCATTTGGCCCAAAGGGAAGTTATTCATCATCTTTATTTATTTATTTGAATTTTTAAATGCTAATAATTCATTTAATTAAAATAAATATGTGGAAAATACTAAACCTAAGTTTTTAAATCTTTTTATGCATGGAATACACTCAATATTTCGTGCATGATCAGATTTGGAAAGAATCTTGGTAATTGGACATGATTTGAAGCAAATTTGCATGAAAAAGATTGGAAAATATATGCCATAAAAATCAAATATCTCTTCATCAATACAAAGGTTCTTTGGATCAATTTCTCAACCCTAATCACTCATACATATATATACATGCTAACCCTAATGTTCATGAGGTCCCAGCTGCGCAAGAACATCATCACCACTTTTGCATTTTTTGTGAAAAACTCAAATACTGAAAACTATCTTCCAGTACGATTCAAGCCAAAATAATTATCTCATCACCTTCCTAAGACATTACTGAGTCTGACTGGACAGTTTTCCACGTGCATAGCACCTTGAATCGGTATACTGAACTCAGAACTTTTCATATAATATGCATATTCGTGTTTCGATTCTTAGGCATTCTCATTGCATTTTATTTATGGATTTATACTAATTAGACCTTTTTGAAGCTAACCAGATAATTTAATTGAATTTTTATGCATTGTATGAAGAATCACCATGAACGATTATTAGGGTTCTTCAAGTTTCAATTTGGGAACTTTCACATACTGTAAAATTGAGACTCCTTAATACCATGGTTGAAATCAGGGAGCTTGGACGATTTGAAAGCACCCCTCGCGCCTAATTTATGTGGCCATATGGCCTATTCGCTATTTTAGAAAACTGCATGTTTTGGGGGGGTTTAAAACCCCCGTTAACCTTTTTATGTTTCAGGAAAAAATCAAACAATGAAGAAGAAGACCCTGTGGCAAGCTGCGATTGGTTGGTTTGAAATTCGCGCGCGGAAATCCCACTAACGTTTGTTTTATGTTATATTATTTGTTTCCTATTATATAATCAAAAGCGCGTTGGTAGCTCAGTGGCAAGCAAGCATATTGGTAATCTCCAGGACCTGGGTTCGATCCCAGGTCCCCCACCCCTTTCCATATTATTTTTCTACTCACGCTTCTGTGCAGTTTCATTACAAGGGTGCATCATACATCCACAGTCTCAAGCTTGCCACGCACATATCAAGATCAATCAAAGGGCCATAGTTGGAAGAATATCATGGACGTTAGTCAACACACATGCATGCCAGCATAAAAGTCAATAAGGCCATAGACAAGTGGGCCAGAATTACTGGACTTTACCTCCAATTTGGGGATAGACCCCCCAAGGTTTTGATTTTTATTTTCTTTCTTATTTTATTTATTTCAATTATTTCTTTTTTAAAATTCCTTATTTTAATTTATTTTCATAAACTATAAAAATAATACAAAAAATCTGAAAAGACAAAATTAAAAATATATTTTATTTTAATATTTTTTAAGTAAATATCATTAATTAATTTAGCTTTGTAAAATTAGGTTTAATTCAAACATTTTTCTTAATAAACTTAAAATTTGTAGAATTAGGTTTTAATCAATTTTTATCCTTTTTCTTTTCTTTTCACTAATAATTAATTATTTATTTTTATAAATCAAATTGCCATTAATTAATTAATTTAATTTTAGGTTTAAATTTTAACATGTTTTTCTTAATAAATAAAAGTTGTAGAATTAGGGTTAATTAGTTAATTTCATTTAATTCACATAAAAAACCATAAAATCCAAAAAAAATCTCTCAAAATAATTTCTTTTTTCATCTTTATTTAATTAATTTAATAATTTAATTTAATTTCATTAAAAAGGGTCCAACGCCCTCACTTCCAATTTTAATTCCAATTCGCGCATCTTATTTTATTTCTTATAATATTGATGTAATTCTCCCAAAGCCGTGTAAATTTAATTTCTCACACTTTTCTTTATTTTCTGTCAAATCGGGTCCTGGATTAAATTTGGCGATGTGGACCCGCGCCTTTGTAATAGTTTAGAACTTTTAATTTCCGCATCTTTTTAACTGTTAATAAATGCATGCAAGAATGAATGACAAAAATAAAAACAAACGCGTAGATCACCTATGACATGACAAGACAAAATAAATGAAAATGACACACAAATCACACACCACCCCTAGGGTACGCCTCACTGTTGCCTTGCCTCGAAAGGTGATCGTCGAGTAGAGGATGTCTTAGTAAGTCCTCATGATCCGGGAACCTGGCATGAGGGTAGCTTCTAAGGTGTCTTCCTATTGCTCTGGTGATCACCATGTCCCGAACCTCGAATTGACCCGAATACCTCCAACGGTGGTGCTACCTACCTCTCAATGGTGGGATGGCACTACTTTAAAGGACATTTACACAGACGAATTCCTTAGGGTAGGTAGACGACTCTAGATACTTGCTCTAACTTCAAAACAAATCAAAAATACTTTTCACACCGACACCTTTTCAAAAGCTTTCGAAAGCAATTTTTCAAACACTCTTGAGGACCGATACAAGAGTCGAACTGGAATTTTCAAAGAAACTTTTTTAAAACCCACAGTTGAAAAGCAAACAAACCATTTTGAAAACACAATGAGCAAGTATCTAAGAGCCCATGGATAACCATGGATAGAAAGGGTGCTAACACCTTCCCTTTCTATAACCTACCTTCCGAACCGAGAGCAATCTCTATAAGGAATTTTTCTGTGCTTTTGTCCTTTCCATTTGGAGAAAATAAAAGATGGTGGCGACTCTTGCTTCCGCGACATTTTGCGAACCAGCGTTAAACAGTCAGTTCCAGATCCACCGATCACAAAACTGGCGACTCTGCTGGGGACTCTTATAAAAGTGAGGTGTACCTTAGGGCTAGTTCATAACTGTGTTTTCAATTGTATTGATTTGCTTGCTTTATTATTGTGGGACTATCTTGGGAGTTTTATAGATCCTAACCCGGATCTGGGGGATACCTTCTTAGAAAGTAGCAACAAGGCTGTGAGGGAACTGTGCGGGGTATACCGACATGGTTGAAACAGTCTGCTACGTTGATGTGGCACTTTGGTGTGTACCGGTAACCCTTGAGTTCAGTCAAGGAGAGTACGGGGCCTCCGCGTGGTGTCGTGAAGCATCAACAGACCTTAGGAACCTTAATTGAACTATCTTGGCCTCTTTAGGGTAGTGAGATAACTGACTTTGGTGCAGTCCGAGGTTGGTTGATACTCGATACTACACTCAATTGAGGGTTGCTTTCCTGGAATATTTCGGTCGCCAGTTCAGTGGCTAAATCGAAACGATGAACAATGAAAGCAATCCCGTGATTTTGGGACCCTTAGAACCCGGTTACTTCTAATAGGACAGGTATGAACCCACCAACTTCAAGAGGGTACTACCCATATCCCATGCTGGCCTTAAACCCTAAGGGCTTGTCTTGTGTGCCTTGTATGCCTTACATGTTTGTCTTTGTAAATATCTGTGGTGTGTTTAATCATAGCATCATGACATCATCCAGCATCATATGCATTGACTAACCATTTCAGGGGTTCGAATCTTCATCTTTGTTCTTTGTTTTGTAGGACATGGAAACTGTTCGTAGAAAGACAATTCAAATCAGCCTTGTAAGGGTCCCTCCTCAGCTTAAGGAGCTTATATCCAGGATTCCCAAGAGCTCCTCATTCAGTGAGAGACATGGAAGACTCATTAGCTTGGTCAACACCAACATTGAGGAAGACATGATAAAGGTCCTGTTCCAGTTCTTTGACCCTCTGCATCACTGTTTCACCTTCTTGGATTATCAGCTGGTACCTACATTGGAGGAGTTCTCCCGGCTCCTGAAGATCCCTATCCTTGATCAAATACCCTACAACGGTACAGAAAAGGAACCCAGGCTTGAAGAGATTGCTAAAGCCTTGCACCTACAATCATCTGACCTCAAGGGACATTGGGAAGTTAGAAGTGGTATCAAAGGGTTCTTAGCCAGGTTTCTGTTTGAGAAGGCCTACGAATGTTGGAACTCCCTTGATTTACAAGCTTTTGAAGAAGTTGTGGCCCTCCTTGTCTATGGTTTGGTGTTGTTCCCTAACCCAGATCAGCTTATAGATATCAGTGCTGTCCAGATCTTCATGTCCAGGAATCCCATACCTACGTTGTTGGGGGACATCCTTCACTCATGTTACACTCGAACCATGAGAAAAAGAGGTGTCCTTATGTGTTGCACTCCTCTCCTGGGAAGGTGGTTTATTTCGCACCTTCCGCAATCAGTTTTGAAGAACGAGCGGGGTTTGAGATGGTCACAACGGTTGATGACTCTTACACATGCAGATATACATTGGTGCCCTCGGTCCAGAGAGGATGTCACTATCATTGATCGTTGCGGGGAGTACCCTAATGTTCCTTTACTTGGAATCAGAGGAGGTATTACTTACAACCCATGCCTGGCTTGGAGACAGTTTGGTTATGCTCGGAGGGATGGTCCTCATGACATGTTAATTCCTGACATAGTTTTTGACTTCGACAACGATGCACAAGGACTTCGCCAGAGATTTATCAGAGCTTGGAGGAGGCCAAGTAGGATAGACAGTAAGACACTGGGGCACAGGAATTCCATCCCGTTGGAACCTTATCTCAAGTGGGTACGCGCCCGCTCCCAGAAGTTAGTAATTCCTTATCCTCATATGCTCCCTGTGATCAAAGAGCCAGTCTTGGAAGGAGAAGTGTCCTACACCATTCAGCACCCTGATATGCCCACGTCCTGGGAAGAGATGCAGAAGAGCTGGATCCAGCTTAAGGAAGAACGGAATTCTCTTGAGACTAGTCTACATGCTAGTGAAAAGAAGGTCTTGGAGCTCACCCGCCTGTTGCATGAGGAGAGGAATCTCAACACTTACATAGCTCCAAAGAGGATGCGTAGTGTCTTTTGGGATTGATTTGCTTTGTAATTTGTGCCCATGAGGTTTTGATGTATTGAACAATTATTTCCTTAATGATAACGTGTGTTCCTTTTTGTCTACAACAAATTTGAACTTTCGAACCCTTGAATGCATTACATAAACACATATCATTCATCATGTGCATAGCAGGTTTTCTTCTTTTCAGGTTACTTACAGTTCTTCGCTGTTTATTTCAGCATCATGAATCCTGACTCATCATCAACTGAGATGTCCATCAAGGCTCTTCAGGCGCAGAATGCGCAATTTCAGGAACTAATCATGGGTTTGGCTCAGGGCCAAGAAGAGCTGAAGGCTCTGCTCCTGAAGAAGGAGAAGAAGAAGAAGAGAAGAACTGTTCTTTTCAACTCGGGCCGAAGGTTTGGCAATACTCTGCAGAATGAAGAGGCTGGTTCTTCTATAGGCAAGGGTGGTCCTCAAGAGGGAAAAGGTCCTAGTCCAGTAGTCTCCGACAACGAGACTGATTTTGATGAGGAACAGTATCCTCCCGCAGAAGACAGGTACAAGCAGTTGGAGGACAGACTGAATGCTATGGAGATACAACAGGTGCCAGGGCTGGATTTTGGAGATTTGGGTTTGTCTACTGGTGTGATCATTCCCCATAAGTTCAAAGCACCATCTTTTACCAAGTATGACGGGGCGTCTTGTCCCAAGCTACACCTCAGATCCTACGTGCGGAAGATTCAACCGTACTCAGTGGACAAAAACTTGTGGATCCACTTCTTCCAGGAGAGTCTTTCAGGGACTCATCTCGAATGGTTCTATCAGCTGGATGGGACCAAGGTTCGTAACTAGGAGGAGTTGGCTACTGCTTTCTATAAGCAGTATCAATATAATGCCGACCTTGCCCATACGCGTACCCAACTCCAGGGTATGTCGCTAGGTTCAAGCGAAGGTTTTAAAGAATACGCACAGAAGTGGAGGGATCTGGCTGGCAGAGTGCAGCCTCCGTTGACTGACCGGGAGTTGGTAGACATGTTCTTGGGGACCCTATCTGGGCCATTTTTCAACCATCTTATCGGTAACTCGTCTGCAGGGTTTACTGATCTTATTCTAACTGGAGAAAGAATTGAGGCTGGGTTGAAGTCTGGCAAGATTTCGAAGGGTGCATCTACAAGTTCTGAGAAGAAACCCTTTAAAAAGGAGGCCAGTGCTGTATACGGGTCCAGAAGACAAGAGAAACTTGAGCGCCGCCAATCTGTCAACACGGTGATGATTGCTAAGCCTGCTGCCGCTCCTCGGCAAACCAATCCACCAGGGGCTGAAAGACCCCGGAGAGAGTTTACCCGTTTGAGCATGACTTTGTCGCAGATCTTGCCACAGTTGCTATCCACCAATTTAGTGACTGTCAGGGAGGCCCCGAAAGTGGTGAACACTGCCTCCCCCAAATACAACCCAAATGCCCGCTGTGCTTATCACTCCGATAGCCCGGGGCATTCCACTGATGACTGTTGGGCATTAAGGAATAAGGTGCAAGACCTTATTGACGCAAAAGAGATACAGTTTGAAGCGCCTGAGAGGCCGGATGTGGTAACTGCTCCTATGCCCCAGCATGGAGTAAATGCTGTTAATGAAGATGTATACGCTGTGTCTGTGGATGATGTGGCTACTCCCTTAATGACTGTCAAGAGGAACCTACTGCTGGCCGGTTTATTTTCGGGTTGCAGTGAGGGTTGCCTGTTCTGTGCTGTTTCCCTATCTGGTTGTCCTTTGCTGAAGTTGGGCATCCAAAGCCTAATGGATAGCAAGGAGATTCTATTCAAGAAGTCCGCTGTTCAGTTGGTTCCGGTAGAAGAGGTTTCTGTCGTTACAATCTTTAGTAATCCAATCAAGGCTCTCCCAAGGAAGCCTGTTCAAATCATGACTGTCGCACCTGTTGTTATTACCGTTCCGGGGCCTCTCCCCTACGAATCTGATAAGGCTATCCCCTGGAACTATGGGGCAGATGTGTATGTGAATGGGATCAAACAAGAGTTCAACACTGGCACCAGTATCAGTAATATCACTGGTCCAGCAAAGGTTACCCGCAGTGGCAGGCTCTTCTCGCCTGACATTGCACCGCCCGCTATTCGAAGACCCCTCATTATAACACCTGCAAGTGTACCTGTTCCTGTTTCTGATCAAGTTGTTTCCCCTTCTACCGAGTCATCTAATGCTCGGGGCAAAGGGATCGAAGATGAGCCTGCCCGGATGGAGGCACCAAGACCTGTAAATGCTGAGGCCTCCCAACAAGAGATGGAGGAAATTCTAAAAATAATCAAGAAGAGTGACTTTAATGTTGTGGAACAGCTGGGGCATACGCCCTCCAAGATCTCCATGCTCTCCTTGCTACTATGTTCAGAGGCCCATGCTAAGGCCTTAATCTCATTTCTCAAGATGGCCCATGTGCCACAGGAGACATCTGCCATCCAGTTCACTGATTGCGTAGCAAATCTGACAGCGGACAATGGCTTGGGTTTCTCAGATGCTGACCTTACTGCTAAGGGAAGGGACCACAACAACGCTCTGCATGTCTCTATCGAATGCAGGGGTACTACTCTGGCGCACGTGTTGGTGGACACTGGTTTTTCCCTAAATGTGCTACCCAAGAAAGCTTTAGACCGTTTGGATTGTGAAGGCCTGGAGTTGAAACCTAGCAATATCATCGTCAGAGCCTTTGACGGTTCCAAGAGGATGGTTCATGGAGAGGTTGACATTCCTATTCGTGTGGGCTCTCAAGTATTCGACTCTACTTTCTATGTGATAGATATCCGTCCATCGTATTCTTGTCTACTGGGTCGACCTTGGATCCACAAAGCTGGGGCAGTGACCTCTACCTTGCACCAGAAGCTAAAATACCCTGTCAGAGGGAAGATTGTCACTGTGCAGGGAGAGGAGGACTATATGGTAAGCCATTTGAATTCCTTCAGGTACATTGAGATGGACGGGGAGTTTATTGAAACCCCCTTTCAGCATTTCGAGGAGGTACTTCCAACTTTAGCAGCAGCAGAAACAGCGGTAGAAGAGGATGTTCCTTTGAAGATGGCTTCCCTAAAGGATGCCCGGGCTGTGATTCAGAAAGGTGAATATGCTAACTGGGGCAGGCTCCCTGATTTTACACAGAAAACTGACAAGTTCGGACTGGGTTTTACTGCAGAGGGACAGAAAGCTATGCGGAAGGCAAAGACCAGAAGACCTCCTGTGCTCATAACCAATCCAGGAGTGAATGCTGTTGGGGATGAGGATGAAGTGGATGAAGCTGAGTTCAATAGCTGGATCTACCCGACAACTGATGGCGGATTGACCAATTGGATTGCCAAAGACCATACTCCTGTTACTTTTATTACGCAGTAATGAACTTCTTTGTTTTGTTATTTGTAATAAACAATTAAAAACTTTATGGCCCGGTGTCTTACCCGGGGCACCGTTGGCTTCATTTGTGAGGGCATATAAATTGTCATTTCATATATCATAAATAAAAATCTTGGACGTTTTCTCGCATTCCAAATCTTCTGCTCCTTTTCTATCTTTCCTTCCTTTATATATATTTCAAAACAGTTGTATTTACACACACTCACTCATACAGGTTTCAATCCACTCTGGATCTCACTGGTAACGACTCTGCTACTGCCAGTTATGACTTCGAAAATCCGATCAACTTAGCCGAAGACGAAGGTGAAGATGATTGCGAAGTGCCTGGCGAGCTTGCAAAACTGTTACTTCAGGAAGAGAGGGCAATTCAACCACACGAAGAGCCAGTGGAAATAATAAACCTGGGTACTGAGGCAGACAGGAAGGAGGTAAAGATTGGTGCCAACCTAGAGCTCAGCGTGAAGCAACGGTTGACTCAGATGCTACATGATTATGTGGAGATATTTTCCTGGTCCTACGAAGACATGCCCGGGTTGGATACCGATATTGTGGTCCATCACTTGCCAACTAAGGAAGACTGCCCTCCGGTTAAGCAAAAGGTCCGCCGTATGCGTCCAGAGATGTCTGAGAAGATCAAAGCCGAGGTTATGAAACAGTTTGATGCTGGGTTCCTTGCAGTGACTTCTTACCCCCAGTGGGTTGCTAATGTGGTGCCGGTACCAAAGAAAGACGGTAAGGTCAGAATGTGTGTTGACTACAGGGATCTGAACAGGGCCAACCCTAAAGATGACTTCCCTCTACCTCACGTTGATGTCCTTGTTGACAATACTGCTCAGCATAAGGTGTTCTCTTTCATGGATGGTTTTTCAGGTTATAATCAGATCAAGATGGCACCTGAAGACATGGAAAAGACTACCTTTGTTACTCAGTGGGGCACCTTCTGCTACAAGGTCATGCCTTTTGGACTGAAAAACGCTGGGGAAACCTACCAACGTGCCATGGTTGCTTTATTTCATGACATGATCCATCATGAGATAGAAGTGTATGTTGACGACATGATTGCAAGGTCCCAAACTGAGGAAAAACACCTTGATCATCTGCAGAAGTTGTTTGACCGTTTGAAATTGTACAAGCTGAGGTTGAACCCGAACAAGTGCACCTTCGGGGTAAGATCTGGAAGGTTGCTAGGCTTCGTTGTCAGTGATAAGGGTATTCAAGTGGACCCTGCCAAAGTTAAAGCTATTCAAGAGATGCCAGTTCCCAGGACAGAGAAAGAAGTCAGAGGCTTTTTAGGATGCCTGAATTACATTGCTCGATTCATCTCACACCTGACTGCTACCTGTGAGCCAATCTTCAAGCTGCTGAAGAAAGATCAGGTAGTACGTTGGAATGATGAATGTCAGGCTGCTTTTGACAGAATCAAGGAGTATCTCCAAGAACCACCCATCCTTATGCCACCGGTTGAGGGGAGACCTCTGATACTATACCTGACAGTGCTTGACAACTCAATGGGGTGTGTGCTGGGGCAGCATGACGAGTCTGGCCGAAAAGAGCACGCCATTTATTACCTTAGCAAAAAGTTTACCGACTGTGAGACCCGATACTCACTGCTCGATAAAACTTGTTGCGCTTTGGTATGGGCTGCTCGCCGGCTGAGACAGTATATGCTGACTCACACTACCTTGTTGATCTCAAAAATGGATCCTATAAAGTACATATTCGAAAAGCCTACTCTGTCTGGGAGAATAGCAAGATGGCAGATGATCTTGACGGAATACGACATCCAATACACGACCCAGAAAGCCATCAAAGGAAGTGTATTGGCAGACCACTTGGCACATCAGGCAGTAGACGACTATCAGTCAATGAACTTCGAGTTTCCAGACGAAAGCATCATGATAGTGACTGATTGTGAAGTACCTGGACCGGATGAAGGACCTGAGGAAGGATCCCGATGGTCTATGCACTTTGACGGAGCCTCCAATGCTTTGGGTAACGGTATCGGCGCTGTAATCATATCTCCTCAAGGCACTCATACTCCACTTACTGCCCGACTATGTTTCAACTGTACCAATAACATGGTGGAGTATGAGGCATGCATCATGGGTCTTCAAGCTGCGATCGACCTAAGGATCAAGTTTCTGAGTGTCTTCGGAGATTCCGCTCTCGTGATCAATCAGATCAAAGGAGAGTGGGATACGAAACATCCGAATCTTATTCCTTACAGGGAATATGTGTTGACTTTGATCCCCCACTTCACGAAGATAACCTTTGAACACTTTCCAAGAGAGGAGAATCAGCTGGCGGACGCGTTAGCTACAATGTCTTCTATGTTCAAAGTCAAATGGGACAATGAGGCTCCCCGGATCATCATCTGGAAACTGGACGAACCGGCATACTGTTGTGATCTCGAGACTTAATTGGTGACTGAGAAGTCTTGGTACCATGAGGTAAAGAGATATCTGGAAGCTCAGGAATACCCTGAAGGTGCATCTGTCAATGACAAGAAGTTTCTGAGAAGGTTCGCAACGAAGTTCTTCCTTAGCAACGATATCTTGTACAAGCGAAACCATGATTCGACCTTACTGCGTTGTGTGGATAAAACTGAAGCAGAAAGGATCATGGAAGAGCTACATGAAGGGACCTTCAGAACACATTCCAGTGGACACACTATGGCAAAGAAAATCCTTCGGGCAGGGTATTTCTGGTCCACAATGGAAGCTGACTGTTACCAACATTCCCGGACATGCCATAAATGCCAGATATATGCAGACAAGGTGCATGTTCCTCCAGTCCCTTTGAATGTTCTGACTGCGCCTTGGCCGTTTGCAATGTGGGGCATAGACATGATCGGTGAGATTAAACCTACGGCGTCCAATGGGCATCGCTTCATCCTGGTAGCGATTGACTATTTCACGAAATGGGTTGAAGCAGCTTCCTACGCTACGGTAACCAAGACTGTTGTGGCACGGTTCATTCGGCATAACCTGATCTGTCGATATGGCGTCCCAGAAAGAATTATTACAGACAACGGTACCAATCTGAATAACAAGATGATCAATGACCTCTGCAAGCGGTTTAAGATACAGCACCATAACTCTTCTCCTTACAGACCGAAGATGAATGGGGCTGTAGAGGCAGCAAATAAAAACATTAAGAAAATCGTGCAGAAGATGACAGTGACTTATAAAGATTGGCACGAGATGTTACCGTTCGCTCTACATGGGTACCGTACCTCAGCCAGGACGTCAACCGGGGCAACTCCTTTCTCCTTGGTTTATGGCATGGAGGCAGTCTTACCGATCGAAGTGCAAATACCCTCTCTCCGGATAATGAAGGATGCAAATCTGAACAAAGATGATTGGATCCAGACACGACTTGATCAGCTAAACCTTATTGATGAAAAGAGACTCGCTGCTATCTGTCATGGTCAGACGTATCAAAAACGGATGATCAGGGCATTTAACAAAAAGGTCAGACCACAGGAATATCAAGTTGGGGATCTGGTAGTCAAGCGAATCATCCTTCCTCAGAGTGATCCAAGGGGAAAATGGACCCCTACATACGAAGGGCCATTTGTGGTTAAACATGTGTTCTCAGGAGGAGCCATGATTCTAACCAACATGGATGGTGACGACCTTCCTCACCCCGCCAATGCAGACATAGTAAAAAGATACTACGCATAAAAAAGGACCCGCTAGGCTGACATGCCTAGGCAAAAATTAGGGCTTCCCGATGAACCAAAAGGGTTCGGGTAAAATGAAGGGATGAAATGAAAAATCTGTACACCCGGCAAGTCGAAAACCTGAAAAGGCGGCTTGGGCAAAAATGGGTATCCCGGTGGACTGAAAACCCGAAAGGGCGGTCCAGGCAAAAGTTAGGGATAAAGCGTAATACTATGTCTCATTGGATCACCTTGCATCCAGAATCCGGTCTCTACATCAAGTTCAGACGGCATCGAAAAGTCAACTTCATCTTCAACTAAGGTCATCAAGTAATGAGACGCTCGAGGATATAAAGGCGATAGCAGAGTTGAAACCCAGTGGGATCATTCAATTTCACACAGCTGTTTTATTTTCTCTTGTACAAAATTTGTATAAACTCTTTTGTTCGGTGGCGCCCTCTTACTAGGACGTCAGCCTCTTGTACATAAACGCCTATTTACAGGCAAATTCAAAATAAATACAAAATCACTTTTCAGTTAAAATTGCCAATTGTTTTTCCTTTTCTGTTTTGTTTTGCGAAGAACGTCCAAGGTTCAATTTGTGATATATGCATTGACAATAATTTGCTAACACATGAATATTTGCATACGAAAGGATTAATTACAGGTAACATTAGAAACAGGGGCAATAAAGAGTTGTCTAAACAATCTAATTGTTCTGTCCTCCAAGGTATCAAGGTAGGTTCAGCTGAAAAACATAACCAGTATATCTTAATTCCCCAGAGAGTGAGCCAGCAAGTCAGTGCACTCTCACCAAGCAAAGCTATTATCAACCTTAAGGAAGTTGGGTATCCTCCAGCAGATCTCAACATTCCCCAGCAGTACATGCATTCTTAACAAGCATCCCCGGCAGTCTTGGTCTAAAGATTGTTCCCCGGCGGTATATCAAATATTCAACGGAGTCACTTCCCCGATACAGTTCAAAACTTCCCCAGGAGAGTCCAATCTAGTTCCCCAGGAAAGTTGGAATCCATCTCCCTAAGCAGTAAGCTTATCCCCAGTAGATTCTGGAAGCTTATCCCCTGTAGAGCATGAACGCGTCTCCCGGCTTTATTCAAAGAGTTATTTCCTTACCAGGATATAACTGGGTTATCCTCAGCCAAAAGCCACGGAAAGAGCGTCCTCGATGAAGTCTTCTTATCCCCAGCGAAGTCTATCAACACTTCCAACACAACAATGGTATCCCCAGCAAGTTATCTTCATCAAACTCAACAAAGTACCTCTCTCCCCACAGAGTATTGCTCCCCAGCAAGATTGTTAGAGTACTTTTCTCCCCACAGGGTAATCCATTCGCCAAGTTCATTCCCCAACGGAGTTATCTTCTCCTACCGGTATGCTTGCAACTATCATCCCCAGAGGAAGCAAAATCTATTCTTCAACATCAGCCCAGGAGTGACTTCCGGGCACTCGTCAAGGATTTATTTTCCTAAGACAAAAGATACATTCATAAACAGCGCACTTCCATACATTATAGCATGCATATACGCATCATGTCTTACAAATCTCATTTATGTTGAGAACATCATTTGCTTGATCCATATCATGCATTGCATATGACTGACCTTTACCTTTCAGGAAAGATTCGATTAAGTTCTCAGCTACATTTCAAGACCTAGACCGGTTCAGTTAAGTCGACCCTAAGACTTTTCTGTTTCTTATCCAGTCCAAGGCCTTCTCTGGTTCAGTCAGATCGACCCTAAGATCTCCCTATTTCTTATCCAGTTGAAGACATTTCAAGACCTAGACCGGTTCAGTTAAGTCGACCCTAAGATTTTACTGTTTCTTATCCAGTCCAAAGCCTTCTCTGGTTCAGTCAGATCGACCCTAAGATCTCCCTGTTTCTTATCCAGTTGAAGACATTTCAAGACCTAGACCGATTCAGTTAAATCGACCCTAAGATTTTTCTGTTTCTTATCCAGTCAAAGGCCTTCTCTAGTCCAGCTAAATCGACCCCTAAAAGATTTTCCTGATGAAGACTTAGTAGAAGATACCCAAGATTCTCTCAATGATTACTGTTGAGGTTGAAGTCGCCCAAGATTCTCTCAATGATTACTGTTGAGGTTGAAGTCGTCTAAGATTCTCTCAATGATTACTGTTGAGGTTGAAGTCGCCCCAGATTCTCTCAATGATTACTGTTGAGGTTGAAGTCGTCCAAGATTCTCTCAATGATTACTGTTGAGGTTGAAGTCGCCCAAGATTCTCTCAATGATTACTGTTGAGGTTGAAGTCGTCCAAGATTCTCTCAATGATTACTGTTGAGGTTGAAGTCGCCCAAGATTCTCTCAATGATTACTGTTGAGGTTGAAGTCGCCCAAGATTCTCTCAATGATTATTGTTGAGGTTGAAGTCGCCCAAGATTCTCTCAATGATTACTGTTGAGGTTGAAGTCACCTATGGTTATCTCCCCGTTACTACGGAGGTAGTAATCATCTCAAGTTTCTCTCAGCGTTACTGTTGAGGTTGAAGTCGTCCAAGATTCTCTCAATGATTACTGTTGAGGTTGAGGTCGCCCAAGGTTCTCTCAGCGTTCCTGTTGAGGTAGTAACCATCCCTGGTTCATTCATCACCTTTTGAAGATCCAGATCCAGATCCAGCTCCTGTAACCAGTCAGGACACATCTACACAAAGAGTTTGAAGACCAGCTCCTGTAACGGGTCAGATAATCATTTTCTTTGCAGGTACGCAAGTTCTCGCTAAGGAACCTCCTACGCGATCAACATCCAGATGGCATCTATAAGCCCATCCACCTATCCATCATCTCTCAGCATGGCATATATAAGCCCATCATCCTATCCATTAATCTCCAAATGGCATCTATAAGCCCATTCCACCATCACACTGCTACTATGTGAGCGCAAATTTCTGGGCACTCTAGTGTTCAATCATCTTCTACCTTCGGATTACGAAAGGCACGACAGCCAATCTGCATCCTCAGGTCTAAGAAGATTGAACAGGGGCAACTGTTGTACCCTAAAATTTGCCCTCCCATATTCTTCAAAATTTGCCAAGTCAAAGCTTCAAAATTCCCCAAGGGTTGCACAGTTCAAAGGCCTCCTAACAGTCAAAAATTAGGGTTTTGGTTCTGACAAAGAAAATGAAGTTTCCAAGGGTCCAATCAAGTCCCACATGCCTATAAACATGGTCAAGCATCCTCATACCAAGTTTCAAGACTTACAGCATAAAATTGCACAGGCAAAAACCCTAATTGCACTACAGTCAACTGCAGGGGCAAAATGGTCATTTGACAGTCAAAAGTTCAAATTTTTGGTCAACATCTCATTTTGAAGCCACAAACATCATTAGATCAATTCTTGATCATGATTCTCAAAGTTTGGCTCAAAAAGTCTCAAGATGCAAAAGTTTCCATATTTGGACAGTTGAAAAAGTCAATTGTAACTTGACCAAGGCATAACTTCCACATGGTTTGTCAGAAAAATTCCATCCAAAGCTCATTTTTAATAGAAAGACATTTCCTACAACTCCTCTTCATACTTCAAGTCCAAGAAATGCTCTCACAAAAAGTTATCAATTTCAACATTATAGGTCATTTTCAAAAGTCAACAAAAAGGGACTTTAAGTCAAAGACCATAACTTGAGATTGGTAAATCAAAATAACATGGGACCAAAGGCATTGGTTAGAGGACTCAAAGACCTTTCCAAAATGTCCAAGAACATGAGCAAAGCTTAAAAATTGAGCAAGATATGCCTTGTGGAAGTTGGGAAACTTTTGGATATTTTGAAAAGTCAACATTGCTTCAAATGTCTTAAAAATGCTAATGGGCCTCTTTTTCTTCCAAGAATCATTATCCAAGGCATGTGCACGACCATTTGGCCCAAAGGGAAGTTATTCATCATCTTTATTTATTTATTTGAATTTTTAAATGCTAATAATTCATTTAATTAAAATAAATATGTGGAAAATACTAAACCTAAGTTTTTAAATCTTTTTATGCATGGAATACACTCAATATTTCGTGCATGATCAGATTTGGAAAGAATATTGGTAATTGGACATGATTTGAAGCAAATTTGCATGAAAAAGATTTAAAAATATATGCCATAAAAATCAAATATCTCTTCATCAATACAAAGGTTCTTTGGATCAATTTCTCAACCCTAATCACTCATACATATATATACATGCTAACCCTAATGTTCATGAGGTCCCAGCTGCGCAAGAACATCATCACCACTTTTGCATTTTTTGTGAAAAACTCAAATACTGAAAACTGTCTTCCAGTACGATTCAAGACAAAATAATTATCGCATCACCTTCCTAAGACATTACTGAGTCTGACTGGATAGTTTTCCACGTGCATATCACCTTGAATCGGTATACTGAACTCATAACTTTTCATATAATATGCATATTCGTGTTTCGATTCTTAGGCATTCTCATTGCATTTTATTTATGGATTTATACTAATTAGACCTTTCTGAAGCTAACCAGATAATTTAATTGAATTTTTATGCATTGTATGAAGAATCACCATGAACGATTATTAGGGTTCTTCAAGTTTCAATTTGGGAACTTTCACATACTGTAAAATTGAGACTCCTTAATACCATGGTTGAAATCAGGGAGCTTGGACGATTTGAAAGCACCCCTCGCGCCTAATTTATGTGGCCATATGGCCTATTCGCTATTTTAGAAAACTGCATGTTTTGGGGGGGTTTAAAACCCCCGTTAACCTTTTTATGTTTCAGGAAAAAATCAAACAATGAAGAAGAAGACCCTGTGGCAAGCTGCGATTGGTTGGTTTGAAATTCGCGCGCGGAAATCCCACTAACGTTTGTTTTATGTTATATTATTTGTTTCCTATTATATAATCAAAAGCGCGTTGGTAGCTCAGTGGCAAGCAAGCATATTGGTAATCTCCAGGACCTGGGTTCGATCCCAGGTCCCCCACCCCTTTCCATATTATTTTTCTACTCACGCTTCTGTGCAGTTTCATTACAAGGGTGCATCATACATCCACAGTCTCAAGCTTGCCACGCACATATCAAGATCAATCAAAGGGCCATAGTTGGAAGAATATCATGGACGTTAGTCAACACACATGCATGCCAGCATAAAAGTCAATAAGGCCATAGACAAGTGGGCCAGAATTACTGGACTTTACCTCCAATTTGGGGATAGACCCCCCAAGGTTTTGATTTTTATTTTCTTTCTTATTTTATTTATTTCAATTATTTCTTTTTTAAAATTCCTTATTTTAATTTATTTTCATAAACTATAAAAATAATACAAAAAATCTGAAAAGACAAAATTAAAAATATATTTTATTTTAATATTTTTTAAGTAAATATCATTAATTAATTTAGCTTTGTAAAATTAGGTTTAATTCAAACATTTTTCTTAATAAACTTAAAATTTGTAGAATTAGGTTTTAATCAATTTTTATCCTTTTTCTTTTCTTTTCACTAATAATTAATTATTTATTTTTATAAATCAAATTGCCATTAATTAATTAATTTAATTTTAGGTTTAAATTTTAACATGTTTTTCTTAATAAATAAAAGTTGTAGAATTAGGGTTAATTAGTTAATTTCATTTAATTCACATAAAAAACCATAAAATCCAAAAAAAATCTCTCAAAATAATTTCTTTTTTCATCTTTATTTAATTAATTTAATAATTTAATTTAATTTCATTAAAAAGGGTCCAACGCCCTCACTTCCAATTTTAATTCCAATTCGCGCATCTTATTTTATTTCTTATAATATTGATGTAATTCTCCCAAAGCCGTGTAAATTTAATTTCTCACACTTTTCTTTATTTTCTGTCAAATCGGGTCCTGGATTAAATTTGGCGATGTGGACCCGCGCCTTTGTAATAGTTTAGAACTTTTAATTTCCGCATCTTTTTAACTGTTAATAAATGCATGCAAGAATGAATGACAAAAATAAAAACAAACGCGTAGATCACCTATGACATGACAAGACAAAATAAATGAAAATGACACACAAATCACACACCACCCCTAGGGTACGCCTCACTGTTGCCTTGCCTCGAAAGGTGATCGTCGAGTAGAGGATGTCTTAGTAAGTCCTCATGATCCGGGAACCTGGCATGAGGGTAGCTTCTAAGGTGTCTTCCTATTGCTCTGGTGATCACCATGTCCCGAACCTCGAATTGACCCGAATACCTCCAACGGTGGTGCTACCTACCTCTCAATGGTGGGATGGCACTACTTTAAAGGACATTTACACAGACGAATTCCTTAGGGTAGGTAGACGACTCTAGATACTTGCTCTAACTTCAAAACAAATCAAAAATACTTTTCACACCGACACCTTTTCAAAAGCTTTCGAAAGCAATTTTTCAAACACTCTTGAGGACCGATACAAGAGTCGAACTGGAATTTTCAAAGAAACTTTTTTAAAACCCACAGTTGAAAAGCAAACAAACCATTTTGAAAACACAATGAGCAAGTATCTAAGAGCCCATGGATAACCATGGATAGAAAGGGTGCTAACACCTTCCCTTTCTATAACCTACCTCCCGAACCGAGAGCAATCTCTATAAGGAATTTTTCTGTGCTTTTGTCCTTTCCATTTGGAGAAAATAAAAGACGGTGGCGACTCTTGCTTCCGCGACATTTCGCGAACCAGCGTTAAACAGTCAGTTCCAGATCCACCGATCACAGTCTCCGGTATTCTGAATATAGGCAGAAGGTTCAGGGGGGCGTTAAAGCAACCAGTTGATCTGACCTCCTCATCTAAGGAAGGGGATAATCAAGAATGGGAGACAAGGGAGAAGGACCCCAGTCCTGAAGTTTCTGACAATGATACAGACTACAATGATAAGCAGTATCCTCCCACTGAGGATAGATATAAGCGGTTGGAAGATTGTTTAACTGGTATGGAAGTCTAGAGGATACCTGGGTTGGATTTCGAAGAACTGGGATTGGTGTTGGGAGTGGTCATCCCGCAGAAATTTAAGGCTCCAGTTTTTGCAAAGTATGATGGGGTGTCTTGCCCAAAGCTCCATCTTCGTTCCTATGTAAGGAAGATCCAGCCCCACACTGCAAATAGAAACTTGTGGGTTCACTTCTTTCAAGACATTCTGTCAGGGACTCAGCTTGAATGGTTCTACCAACTGGAGAGAACCAATGTCCGAAACTTGGAGGATCTGGATGCTTCTTTTTATAAGCAGTATCAATACAACGCCGGCCTTGCCCCTACTCGTACTCAACTCCAGAGCATGTCCATGGGTGCAGGTGAAGGCTTTAAGGACTATGCGCAGAAGTGGAGAGACCTGGTTGGGTGGGTCCAATCCCCTTTATCTGACAGGGAGTTGGTTGACATGTTTCTTGGGACGCTATCTGGTCCCTTCTTTAATCATTTGATTGGAAGCTCATCAGCTGGCTTCACTGAGCTGATATTAATTGGAGAGAGGGTAGAAGCTGGGATTCGGAGCGGTAAAATATAGAAAGACACCTCTTCGAGTTCGGTAAAGAAGCTCTTCACTGGTAAGAAGGAAGCCAGTGCTATCTATAGCCCAAGAGGTCAAAGCAGAGTTGAGCACCATCCGACAGTAAATGTTGTAATGATACCTAGGCATGCGGCTGCTCCACAACGCAACAATCAACAAAGGGTAGAAATACCACAAAGGCAGTTTACCCGGATTAACATGACATTGACAGAGGTTCTACCCCATTTTCTGAGATCCAAATTGGCAACCTTGAAAGAGGCTCCCAAGAATCCGAATACCACATCTCCTCGGTACAATCCAAACGCTCGGTGTGCCTACCATTTTGAGTGTCCCGGTCACGATACAAATGATTTCTGGGCTCTAAGAAATAAAATACAGGATCTGATTGAAGCCAAGGAGATTGAGTTCGATGCTTTGGAGAAGCCCAATGTCATAATAATATGTTTGTGACCTCAGTTGATGAAGTTTCTACTCCTCTTATAACTGTTAAAAAGAATTTGTTGTTGGTCGGTTTATTTCCAGGTTGTGGTGAAGTTTTCCATGTGTGTTCATCTCTGCCTTCTGGTTGCCATTTGCTGAAGACAGGTATTCAGCGCCTGATGGACAGCAGATAAATTTTGTTCGAGAAAACATTGATTCCAACTGTTCCATTCGAAGATGTTGCTATTATAACCATTTCCGCCAATCCTTCCAAGGTCTCCTCGAGAAGACCTATTAGGATTACACCTGCTCCAAGAGTCGCTCCGTTAATAATTACCTTTCCTGGTCCTGGCCCGTACGCCTCGGACAAAGCCGTCCCTTGGCATTATGGCGCTGATGTCTACTATCATGGCGTTAAACAAGATCTGAAGAATGAACAGGCTGATCCCGATGTCAGTAACATTGTCGGAACCAGTAAGATTACCATAAGTGAAAGGGTTTTCTCTCTCGAGATTTCCCCAAAGACTGTCAATAGGCATGTTGTTATTTCACCCGATATTCCTACCGGTACTTCAACTATTACTCCTGTTCTTACTCCAATTGTCACTCCTGCCGTCGAGTCATCTGGGACCCGAGGCAAAGAAGCTATAGGTGAGCCTTCCCGGACGGAGGCACCTAGAAAGATCGTCGTATAAGCCTCTAAGCAAGAGATAGAGGAAATATTAAAAAAAATTAAAAAGAGCGACTACAATGTGGTCGAGCAGATGGGGCAGACCCCCTCGAAGATATCTATGTTGTCTCTGTTGTTGTGTTCCGAGGCCCATGCGAAGGCTTTGATCGCATTCCTCAAGACTGCGCATGTGCCACAAGAGACCTCGGCTGATCAATTCAAAGACTGTGTAGCTAGCTTGACTGCTGACAATGGGCTGGGTTTTTCAGATTCTGACTTGACACTGAAAGGGAAGAAGCATAATGATGCTCTGCATGTCTCGATCGAATGCAGGGGCACCACTATGGCTCATGTGTTGGTGGATACTGGGTCTTCAAGAATGTCCTGCTGAAGAAGGCTCTCGATCGGCTAGATTGTAAGGGCTTGACCTTAAAGCCTAGTAAAATTGTGGTAAGGGCTTTTGATGGGTCTAAGAGAATGGTGCATGGGGAGGTGGGCATCCCTGTCAAGGTGGGCTCTCAGACATTTGAGTCCACCTTCTATGTGATGGACATCAGGCCATCATACTCTTGTTTGTTGGGTCGTCCTTGGGTCCATGAAGTTGGGGCTGTTACTTCTACATTGCACCAAATGCTGAAGTATCCGGTGAAGGGGAAGATTGTCACTGTGCGTGGCGAAGAGGAGTATATGGTGAGCCACCTGAACTCCTTCAGATATGTGGAGATGGAAGGGGAATTCATAGAAACTCCTTGTCAAAACTTTGAAGAGGTTCCCCAGATTTTGGCGTCGA
This sequence comes from Vicia faba, assembly GCA_948472305.1. Lineage (NCBI taxonomy): Eukaryota > Viridiplantae > Streptophyta > Magnoliopsida > Fabales > Fabaceae > Vicia > Vicia faba. The sequence continues at coordinate 507,111,073 of OX451740.1, forward strand.
TTGATACTACTACTGGCACCAAACCTCCTCTGAAAATGGCTTCTCTCAAATACGCCAGAGCAGTGTTTGAAGAAGATGGGTATACCAACTGGGGATAACTCCCTGATTTTACTCATAAACTGACAAGTTTGGTTTGGGCTTTACTTCAGGAGCTCAAAAGGTTGTTCGACACGCTCGAGCTGGAGGACCTCCCCTAAGCATCAGCAATCGGGGAATTAATGCCATTGAAGACAGTGAGGAAGACTCTGACATTGGCAGCTGGATCTACCCGACTACCAACGATGGACCGAGTAACTGGACGACTAGGGATTTTATACCAGTTTCTTTTATTCTGCAGTAATTATCTTACTTGTTTTCTGAATTTGTAATAAACAATTTAAACTCTACAGCCTTGTGTCTTGCCCGAGGCACATTGGTTTTGTTTGTGAGGGATATTATGTGTCATTTCATATATCATCAATAAAACATTGGACGTTCCTTGCATACAAATTTTTTGCTCTATTTTTATTTTCTGCTTTCACTTTATCAAAACAGCTATGCTCTTACACACACTCACGTATCATACTGCATATCCATATCCACTCTGGATCCCATTGGTAACAATTCTGCTACTGCCGGTTATGACTTCGAAAATACGATCAACCAAGTCGAGGACGAAGGTGAGGACGATTGTGAGGTGCCTGGAGAACTTGCTAGACTGTTACAGCAGGAAGAGAGGGCTATACCGCCTCATGAAGAGCCAGTTGAGACGATAAACTTGTGCACGGAGGAGGACAGAAGAGAAGTTAAGATCGGCGCAAATCTGGAAGCTAAGATCAAACAGCGGTTGATACAGATGTTGCACAACTATGTTGAGATATTCGCCTGGTCATATGAAGACATGCCTGGTTTAGACACTGATATTGTAGTACATCGTCTCCCGACTAAGGAAGATTGTCCTCCAGTTAAACAGAAGGTTCTCTGTATGCACCCTGAAATGTCAGAGAAGATTAAGGCAAAGGTCATGAAGCAGTTCAATGTTGGGTTCCTAGTTGTCACCTCCTATCCATAATGGGTTGCTAACGCCGTTCCGGTACCTAAGAAGGACGAAAAGGTACGGATGTGTGTGGATTACAGGGACATGAATAGGGCAAGCCCCAGACGACTTCCCGCTTCCCCATATTGATGTTCTGGTTGACAATACCGCGCAACACAAAATCTTCCCCTTCATGGATGGTTTCTATGGCTACAACCAGATCAAGATGGCTCCTGAAGACATCGAGAAGATAAACTTCGTCACACAGTGGGGCACCTTCTGTTACAAGGTGATGCCTTTTGGGTTAAAGAATGCTGGGGAAACTTATCAACAAGCCATGGTCGCCTTGTTCCATGATATGATTCACCATGAGATATAGGTTTATGTTGATGACATGATAACCAGGTCTCAAACCGAGGAAGAGCACCTTGATCATCTACAAAAGTTGTTCGACAGGTTGAAGACATACAAGCTGAGTTTGAATCTGAACAAGTGCACCTTCGGGTAAGGTTTGGTATGCTTTTGGGTTTCATCGTCAGTGACAAAGGTATTCAAGTAGACCCTGCGAAGGTAAAAGCCATACAAGAGATGTCGGCTCCCCGTACAGAGAAAGAAGTTAGAGGTTTCTTGGGACGCTTGAATTATATCGCCAGGTTCATTTCACATGTAACTGCTACTTCTGAGCCCATCTTCAAGCTTCTGAAGAAAGATCAAATGGTAAAGTGGAATGACGAATGCCAGACATCCTTCGAAAGAATCAAATACCTTTAAGAACCACTGATTCTGATGCCTCCGGTTAAAGGAAGACCTTTGATATTGTACTTAACGGTGCTGGAAAATTAAATGGGGTGTGTACTGGGGAAGCATGACGAGACTGGTCGAAAAGAGCACGCAATATACTACCTTAGAAAAAAGATACCGACTGTGAGACAAGATACTCATTGCTCGAGAAAACTTGTTGCTCTTTGGCATGGGCTGCTCGCTGACTAAGACAATATATGTTGACCCACACTACTTTATTGATATCTAAGATGGATCCAATCAAGTACATATTTGAGAAACCCGCTCTCTCCGGAAGAATAGCGAGATGGAAGATGATCTTAACTGAATACGATATACAATATACAACCCAGAAAGCAATAAAGGGGAGTGTATTGGCTGATCATTTGGCTCATCAGGCCTTGGACGACTACCAGTCCATGAATTTTGAGTTCTCAGATGAGAATATTATGCTGGTGAATGACTTCGAAGAACCTGGACCGGATGAAGGACTCGAGGAGGGATCCCAATGGACTATGGTTTTTGATGGAGCCTTGAATGCACTTGGTAATGGCATCGGCGATGTAATCATATCTCCTGAGGGTTGTCATACTCCTTTCACTTAACGACTATGTTTCAACTGCACTAACAACATGGCAGAGTATGAAGCCTGCGTCATGGGTCTCAAAGCCGCTATTGACCTTAGGATCAAGTTCTTAAATGTCTTCGGGGATTCAGCCTTAGTGATAAGTTAGATCAAAGGCGAATGGGATACGAAGCATCCGAATCTCATCCCATACAAAGAGTATGTGCTGACATTTCTCTGACACTTTGAGGAGGTAACCTTTGAACATTTCCCACGAGAGGAGAATCAGTTAGCGGACGCGCTAGCTACCATGTCTTCTATGTTCAAAGTCAGGTGGGAAAACGAAGCTCCCCGAATCACCATTGAAAGGTTGGATGAACCAGCACACTATTGTGAGATTGATACCGAAGAGGTGGAAGACAAACCCTGGTTCCATGAAGTGAAGAAGTACCTCGAGACTCAAGAGTATCCCGAAGGGGCATCTGTTAATGATAAGAAGTTTCTGAGAAGGTTCATTGCAAAATTCTTCCTCTGTAATGAAATCCTCTACAAGCGCAACCATGACTCTACCTTACTGCGGTGTGTAGACAAGAGCGAAGCAGAGAGGATTATGACAGATCTACATGAAGGTACCTTCGGAACCCATTCAAGTGGACATACCATGGATAAGAGGATCCTCAGGGCAGGATACTACTGGTCCACTATGGAAGCAAATTGTTATCAGCACTCTCAAACCTGTCATAAGTGCCAAATTTATGCTAATAAGGTGCATGTGCCTCCGGTTCCTTTGAATGTCTTGACAGCTCTGTGGCCCTTTGCAATGTGGGGCATTGGCATGATTAGATAAATCAGGCCTACCGCTTCCAATGAACATTGCTTCATCCTAGTGGCCATTGATTACTTCACGAAATGGGTTGAGGCAGCCTCTTTTGCTACTGTGATCAAGAACATTGTGGCGCAGTTCATCAGGCATAACCTGATTTGTCGGTATGGTGTGCCAGAGAGAATTATCACTGAAAATGGAACGAATCTAAATAACACTATGATCACCAAGCTCTGTAAGCAATTCAAGATACAACATCATAACTCTTCTCCCTACCAGCCGAAGATGAATGGCGCTGTCGAAGTGGCTAACAAGAACATCAAGAAGATTATACAGAAGATGACGGTGACATACAAAGATTGGCATGAGATGTTACCATTTGCTCTTCATGGGTACCGTACCTCAGCACAAACATCGACAGGGGCAACACCCTACTCTCTAGTATATGGCATGGAGACAGTCCTACCCATCGAGGTCCAGATTCCTTCTTTAAGGATTATGAAAGATGCGGGTTTGAATGAAGACGACTGGATCCAGACTCGACTTGATCAACTAAATCTGATCGACGAGAAGAGACTTACTACTATCTGTCATGGTCAAACGTATCAAAAGCGAATGATCAAGGCTTTTAACAAGAAAGTCAGACGTCAAGAATATCAAGTCGGGGATCTAGTAATCAAGCGCATCATACTACCACAAGGTGATCCCAGGGGAAAATGGACTCCCACCTATGAAGGACCATTTGTGATTAAAAACATTTTCTCGGGTGGATCCATGATTCTAACCACCATGGACGGGGACGATCTTCCTCACCCTGTTAATGCAGACATAGTGAAAAGATACTACGCCTGATCAAAGAACCACTAGGTTGACTGGCCTAGGCAAAAATAAAGGCTTCCAAACAAACCAAAAGGGTTCAGGCAAAAGTAACGGATGAAAATGAAAAAATCTGTACACCCGGCAAGTCGAAAACCTGAAAAGGCGGCTTGGGCAAAAAAGGGTATCTCGGCGGACTGAAAACCCGAAAGGACAGTCCAGGCAAAAGTTAGGGATGTAAAGCGTATCACTATGTACCATTGGATCATCTTGCGACCAGACCTCATAATCAACTATCAAGCTCGAACGGCATCGATCAACCTAATCAACTTCGGACAAGCAGCAAAGTGATGAGACGTTCGAAGACATAAGGGCAATAGTAGAGTTGGAACCCAATGGGATTGTTGCACATGGCTGTTTTTTTTTCTTTTTACACAAAATTGTATAGCTTCTATTTTTACGGCGGCGTTCTCTTACTAGAGTGTCAGTCCCCTTGTATAAAAACGCCTATTACAGGCCGACTTCGAAAATTAATATAAATCATTTTTACAAAACTATTTGTTTTTCTTTTTCTGTTTTGTTTTGAAAGAACGTCCAATGGTTTATTCTTGACATATGCATTTGAATATGATTGATGCTCTTAAACGTTTACATAAGAAACGAAAAGACAATTGCTCGTAACTTAAGAAACAAGGGCAAAAATAAGAAATGTCAAATCCGACAGTTACTCTGTCCAGCAGGTACCAGGGCATAGACAGCTTTGGATCACAATCATCAGTACATACGACTTTGTAACATCTACAGTCCCCACAGAGTAAAGGTAATCAAAGCATTGATATTGGCTTTCCTACAACAGGGAGTAATTTCCCCAGCCAGGGTCTTTCAGAAACCTGACAACTATATCCCCCCAGCCGAATTTCATAATCGCGAGCGGATCATCATAATTTTTATCTCCCCAAGCAGAGTTTATTTCTCTAAATACAGAAGCTCAATCCCCGACAGAGTCTCTCCCTGGCGGAATATTCACAAACAACAAAGAGTAAATCTTCAGCACAATCATTTCCATTCACCATCCCCAGCGGATGTAGAAGAACCACAATTCTCTACAACAGTCAGGAATGCTATACTCTCCAGCAGCAGTCAGGGATTTATTCTCCCAGACTCGGACATGTCCCCAATATCATTTCATGTACATACATCATGACATGCGCATACATATCACATACAGCATAATATCATTTATTTTGAGAACATCATCTTACAAGGCATTTCATGCACCACAGATATAATTAACCCTATTATCTTTTCAGGAAAGACAATTATCACCAACAATTCCAGCATTTATACATGTCCTATCTACAGACACCTAATGGAAAACCAGTTCCCGAAGATAAAACGGGTCAACTAATCTACACAACAAAATGAAGAAACCCTATTATCCAGGTTCCTTCTCATAGCCCTACTATCCAGGCTTTCATCCTGAAGTAACCCTACTACCCAGGTTCCTTCTCATAGCCCTACTATCCAGGCTTTCATCCCGAAGTAAACCTACTATCCAAGTTCCTTCTTGCAGCCCTACTATCCAGGATTTCATCACGAAGTAACCGTACTATCTAGATTCCTTCTCGCAGCCCTACTATCCAGGCTTTCATTTCGAAGTAACCCTACTATCCAGGTTCCTTCTCATATCCCTACTATCCAGGCTTTCATCCCAAAGTAACCCTACTATCCAGGTTCCTTCTCATAGCCCTACTATCTAGGATTTCATCTCGAAGTAACCCTACTACCCAGGTTCCTTCTCATAGCCCTACTATCCAGGTTTTCATCTTGAAGTAACCGTACGACCCAGGTTCCTTCTTATAGCCCTACTATTCAGGCTTTCATCCTGAAGTAACCCTACTATCCAGGTTCCTTCTTGCATCCCTACTATATAGGCTTTCATTTCAAAGTAACCCTACTATCCAGGTTCCTTCTCATAGCTCTACTATCCAGGCTTTCATTTCGAAGTAACCCTACTATCCATTTTCCTTCCTATAGCCCTACTATCCAGGCTTTCATTTCGAAGTAACCCTACTATCCAAGTTCCTTCTCATTTATCTCCAAACAACAGTTTACAACACTGTAAAACCTGGACCCTACCAGATACGGTCAACTTCACAATTCCCCAGTAAGTCGCTATGCAGCCTGGACCCTGACCAGACATGCAGTTTACTCCCACCTCCTCAATTAAGAGTTAATTCCCCAGTAGAGTGATGGACAACTGAAGCTCTTATACTTCATTTCCCAGGATATAAATCAACATTCCCCAGTGAAGTTCTCCTCAACAGCAAGTACAGGGTCTCCTGCAAAGGAATCTTTTATTCAACCGATATCTTCTTTGGATGGCATATTTAAGTCCATCTTCGACGGTTCTCTTATCAACTTCCAAATGGCATCTATAATCCCATTCCCGATATCACCAATCAGTATTACTTCATGCGAGTGAAAATTTATGGGCACTCTAGTGTTCAATCATCTTCTACCTTCAGATCACGAAAGGCAGACCAGCCAATCTACATCCTCAAGTTTAAGAAGATTAAACAGGGGCAGCTGTTGTACCCCAAAATTTTCCCTCTCATTTTACTCAAAACATACTCATTGAAGTCCTCAACATGCCCAAGGAGGCCCAAGGATTGATCAGACAAAAGCTCTCCTAAGACAATGAACCTCAAACTAGGGTTTCCATTTTCATCAAGATGGGTGAACTCCAAAGGTCTCAAATCTTCTCCATGGTCTTAATATGTTCTCAAGATCATCCATGTCAAGTTTCATGCCTTGCACAAGAAGTTTGCTCAATCAACTGCTCAAATGCATGAAAATCAATTATACTAGGTCAAAAGTCAACTGTGATCCACATGCAGTCAAACTTCAAGTTTTTTGGTCAACATCAACATTTTTAAGTGAGATCCATCATTTGATCAAGGGTTCATCATGATTCCCCAAGGAAGGCTCCTAATTCATCAAAACTCAAAAGTTGCTAAATTAGGGTTTCTTAGGAGAAAGTCAACCAAACTTTGACCAAGCATAACTTTCTCATTCTTTATCATAAATTTCCCATCCAAGGCTCATTTTGAATAGAATTCAATTCCATACAACTCATCTTCAGCCCTCAAGTTCAAGAAATGCACTCATGGAAAGATATTAATTCAGACATTATAGGTCATTCCAAAAAGTCAACAAAAACACCTTTTGTGTCAAAGCCCATTACATGAACATGGAAGAGCCAATTGAGATGAAACCAAAGAGGTTTCTTAAGGGACATCCTAAGCTTTCTAAAAAGTCCAAGAACACCCTCTTATGGTCAAAATTGAAAGAGATATACATTGTCAAAGTTGGTCATTTTTGGAAATTTGCCCAAAATCAACAATGCTCAAAATTGCATTTTTTCCCCACATGGGCCCATCTTTTCAAGATTGAATCTCAATCCTAGCATGGTCCACGACCTATGGGACCCCCCATGCATTATTCACTCATTTATTTAATTTATTTTGATTTTTATTCATTTTAAAATCAAATAAAATCAAATAAAATCAAATAAAATCAAAATTAATCAAACTTATGGAATGAGATTTGTTTTACATTGAATTGTAGATCATGTAAGATGTATAACCTCAAGCAAATTGTACCAAGCCATAAACAAGAGGAAATCTCCAATTTTGGAAAGATTGGAATCAAAACTTCAAGACCATTATTCCTTGGATTCTTGCCAAAAATATTAACCTAATTGGATTCAGTACATATACTGAAGCTTGGTGAACCCTAAAGAGGAGATTTTTCATGTGCAGCCTGCCTCCAAAGCAAGAAACAAAACTCAATTTTTTTGTCAAAAAGTGCAGACCGGATCTTCCTCCAGAGGCCAGTTCAAAGTGTTCTAAAGGTCAAATCATATTCTTGGACGTCCACTGGGGTGATAGCAAGCATTATCAAGGCCTAAAGCATCAAGAAATGCACACTAGCAACCTCACGGTTTGTCACATTTTTTGAATTTGGTTCTGCAAATTTATGCATCCTAGATAATTTCTAAGCATGTTTTCTTGTTTATATCATCATTTAGAACGTATTGGTATGGATAATTAAGAGTTTTAGCGCATGTACTGATAGTTGCCATTGTTAGGGTTTTAGGTCGTATTTTAGGGCTTTGTGATGCAGGCAAAATCAGGGAAAAAGAAGGATACCATCATACTCGTAAGATTAAAACGAGTTGATCTGTATGCTTGGAATGGATTTATCATGCTTGGTATTAATTTTTGAGATTTGCAGGGTTGTAGTTACAGACATGAAACCGTAGGTAAAGGTCTCCATCTAAAACGACAGTACCATGAAAGAAGAAGACCGCGTGGCAACGTCCTGTTGGACCATTTGAATGTTAGTGCGTTTTGTCATCGGCATAGTGCGCTTTTGCATTATATTATTTTTGTTGATTTATATTAACAAGAGGCCAAATGGTCCAGTGGTGTGCAGGAAGGTAGATAAGGCGTTGCATACGAGAAGTCAGGGGTTCGACCCCTGGCTCCAACATTTGTTACTTTTCTTCCAGTTTCCTTAAAGGTTCCATGTATCTCACCTCTATGAGATCATCATATGCCCCTAATCTCATCCTTGCGATCCATCACCATGTAGATATCACGTCCCAACCTTGAGGGTCCACCATGAGTTCTCAGGAGATGACCTCACTGGATCAGGCGCCAGACTCTGGGCCAGCTTTGGGCCTAACGCTAAATTGGCAATACACCCCCCCAAGTTACTTATCATACCAGGCCCAGTTTCAATTCCTTTTTTAATTTCTTTATTTTTTTTAATTAATCATTTGTTTCAATTTTTTTACAAAGAAAAAATCATTGTTATTTTTAATTAAATCATAAAAATCAGAAAATTACAAAAATATTAGACTTAGTCTTTTCTCATAAAAAATATTTATTTGCACTAACTAGTTTAATTAGGTAAATTTAAATCTTTTTTGTAATTAAAATTTAATAGAAATTAGGTTGATTCGCAAAATTTAATTATTTTTCACAAAACAACCAAAGAAATACTTTTCCTTTATTCGTAAATTATTATTTTCTCAACTTGACATTAATTCCCCTTATCTAATTCGTCGCACGCGTCTTTACTTTCATTATTTTTATTAATTATTGTAACTATTCCAAGTTTGTAATAGTTAATTAGGTTTACTATTCCGCATTTATCATTTTTCCCCGGTTTTTGATTATGTAATCCCCTCCCCAAAGCCTTGTAATAGCTAGGGTTTTAATTTCTCGCTTTTAATTTCCGCAACTATAAAACTGCTAGATGTATGGACATTAGGATTGTATGGGAAAGATAAATAAATTTAAAACAGTGGAAAACCATAACCGTGCAAAGATAATTAACTGAAAAAAGGCACACTTGCACATTCTCACTCCTAGGGTTTACCCCACTTGGTTGCCTCGGAAATAATGGTTGTGTCCCTCGAACGTAGGGATACCTTAGCAATGACCCGTAATTCAAAGTCATCATAAAGATCACAGTCCCTACTTGTCCCTCGAGTTTCCTACAAATTGATCTTATGACGATAGTCCCTTCGAAATGCTAAGGTATCCTTACTTGTTTCCTTCAGAGACCATTTCATCCCTTCGAACATCCCTTTACAAATCCAACGACGGAGCTACCTAGTCCTTAACAATATTATAGCATTGTCCAAAGCAAACGAAAACGAACAGACCTTTTTTTCGAGTAGGTAGAAATCTTAAGTACTTGCTCAAAATAAAAACGTTTCACACAAACACTTTTCAAAAACAGTTTTCAAAACAACTTCGTCACACCCTTGAAGACATATACAAGGTGTTTTACCCCAAAATTTTCCCTCTCATATTATCAAGATTTTCCTCACAAAACTTCTTGGACTTCAGACAGGATTAGGGTTTGCTCAGCTCAAGACATCACTTGCACTGATAGCCTGAAATTAGGGTTTGAGTTTGCACAGGAATTTTTGGACCATCAATGCTTCATGTGACTTTAATACACCATCTTGGACCCCTAAGATTGCTCATACCAAGTTTCAAGCCTTGAATCACATTTTTGCCCAGTCAATTGGACAGTTGACTTAAAAATCAGTTGTATTGGGGAAAAAGTCAACCATGGCCAATTTACAGTCAAACTTCATAACTTTTGATCCACATCAACATTATAGGCTCATATGAACCATTTGATCAAGTTTGTATCACAACTCCTCAAGAAATTTGATCAGATCATCAAAAGGGCAAAATGGTCAAAATTAGGGTTTTGATTGAGAAAGGGCAATTTCTGATTTTTAACCTAGCCAATGGCCAATTGGGTTCAAGTATGATTTAAAGGACTCAATAGAATCATCTTGACCTAATCACATAGTTCAAAAGATCTCAAAAGCATTGGATTGACAGATGAGTTTTCCAGTCAACTGATCAAAAAATCAACTGTACACTGAAAAGACAAACTTTGACTTTTTGGTCAAAATCAAGTGCCAAAGGTCATAATTCATCAAGATATGTCAAAATGTGAAACGTTTTGTGCAAGAAACCTAAAATTGCAAATTAGGGTTTAATTTGAAAATTTTTCATAACTTAGAATTTTTCTAAGTTATGGAAATTTCTTATTTTTTCCCAACTTTCCACAACTTTTTCACCATGATGCAATTGGATTCAAAGAAAACACCCAACATTAAAGTTGTATTCCTACATGAAATATACAACTTTTATTCACAAAGTTTTCCCAAAATATGCATGGATCTCAAGTTATGAGTTTGTGAATAGGGGTCCATAAACTTTTTAACTTAGTGAAAATTTGCCCTAGTTTAGGCAGATTTTTGACCTAACTTCATGGCAACTTTTCACCTAGTTACAAGAGGAATATAAAGTTGAATTTTAAAGATGGATTATAGAGAATGTTACAAGCTTTCCAAAATGTCCAAGAACTCTCCAAGATCATTTATGGTTAGGGAGAATCGAAGAAAGGAAAATGGCAATTTATCACTTTTGTTCAAGGCATTTTCACGATGTTACAAGTTGAAAATCAGTTTCAAACATGCTTGTAGTTGGTTTTACAGGTCCTAATCCCTTCTACACTCCATAATTAAATGCAAACACATTGGATAATGGTCTTGTTCTGACTTTTGAAGCATTGCACAATGAATTAATCCAAAAATGGCATAAAGTTCATAATACCATTTTGATAAAGCATGCTTTTTGCAACTTTGCAAATCTTGAGCCATGGACCTGATATTTTGTTGCAAACAAGATCCACAAACATCAGGCAAAGTACACCAACACTATGCAGTCCATAAGCTAGCCTGTACAGGCCTTTGGCTTTGTCACTTCACCTTTTCTTCAAAAGCAAGCAAACTTGCAAAAGTCAAGTAAGCTTGTATATCTGATAAAGGCAAGACTTTGTATCATTTCAAACGACCTCAGAACTTTGTAACAAGCCTAAGACACGAATTCATAACACCTCAAACACTCTCAAACACAAAAAACCACATTTCTTCCCAAAATAGGGCAGCTTTTGCAAATCTCAAGCCAAATCAATATTGGCTTGTGCGTTTCTTGATTCAACCCTTGAAACATCTCCCATACATCACATCCAAGCTATCCAGGCCCTTGTCTTGCAACTGTGTGCCCTGTTTCACACTTCACCATTTTCATTTTGCAAAGTTGCAGGTTGACTCGTGCAGGGAGATTCAAGCGTCTACAAGGCCAGCTGAGCATTGGAGAAGCTTAAGGGAACTTCAAGGAAGCTCACAAGAACTTCAGGCCTCACTCAAAGTTCCCACATTGCCATATCCAAACTCAACTGAACAATGTATTTTTCAAGTTTCTATCTCTCTATTTGGGCATCCTTAGGTCACGATTTGTGAAGCAAAGATGTAGTCCTTAACTTGCTTAAGTTGTACATACGCATAGTTTTATTTATATTAACTGAGTAGTGAGAATTTGAAGCTTTAAGTTCATGAAAATTTTAGGTCAGAAATTAGGGGTTATAAAATTCTCCTTGATCTTTGAGTGTTAGGTCACAAATCTTATATCATTGGAATCGTGAGTTAACAAGCTACACTTTTTATGTTATGAGTTTTTGATTTCATGCAAGCTAGAGCAAGATACCAGTTTGTACACAGATGTGCGCGTTTTGGAGAAGGCTGGAGGACATGGATGAAGTCCTGGGCCTAGCGCGCCTTGGGCCTCCTTTCCTGACTTTTTGCACCCCCTGTTTCCTTTTTGCACCCCTTTGGCCCATTTTTTATATTTTGCATATTTTTTTATTTTCTTTTGTGATTATTGACTTTATTATTTTTTTTCTGAATACTAAAAATCCCAAAAATATTTTCTTAATTTTTTGCATTTTATTTTATTATTTTTATTATTTTTTTGGCATAAAAATAAGTTATTAGGTTAATATACTTTATTTTCTTAAATAAACTTGTAAATAATAAAAAAATTACTTAATATTTATTTTATTTTATATTTTATATACATTAAATATTTATTTTTCATACATATTTAATTTTTAATATTTATACATAATATTATTATTATTTTTCTTGAACAAAAATGGACAAATAAATAATTAGAAAACAATATTTTCTTTTAAAACAAAAATTAGGGTTTCCCCTTTCAAAAATAATAATATTATTTTTTCTTATTTTTAGGAATTAGATATGTTATTTTCTCATACATAAAACAATTACAAAACGTTTTTGCATATTTACATTTTTATTACATATTTAAATATTTGCTCATTTATTTATTGTACAATAAATTCAATTGGGTTGTAATAGTGAATTAGGGTTTTATTTTGTGCAAATATCCCCATTCAAAACTTGTATCCCCCCTCCCATAATATTGTTGTAATAGTTTAGATTTACTTTACACAATTTATCGCATTATATACATGTTTAGTAAATTAGGGTTTGTATGATAAGACAAAAATCAAACAAATAGCATGACCTAATGCAAGACAAAAATGCATGAAAAATGACAACATATCTCACACAAATACCTCTAGGGTTTCACCCACTTGGTTGCCTTAAAACATGGCCATGGTATGCATGCTAGGTATCTTGGCAAAATCAATCAAATCAAAAGATCATAGTCCCTCGATGACGCTAGACAAAGTTGCCTAAAAACAAATGATCTTAGTCCCTCAAAAAGCTAAAGATACTTGGCAATATTGTTATCATGGTCATACGATGACCGACGCCCGTCCCGTTTAACATCCAAAGATAGGGTTGTCTACTAAAACAATAGTAGGTCAACAATATCAAAGGAATAAAAATGTATAGGAAAGACTTTTGAGTAGGTAGATAGCTTCTAGTTACTTGATCATTTAAAAAACAATCCTTGCTATTTTCAAACACACACATTTTTAAAACAACTTTCAAAATATTGAAACATTTTTCAAAAGACAAACATCCTTGTATACATTCTTACAAACAAGAATCATTACAAATATTGCCTAAACGATGACCTCTTTTCAAAATACTTTCAAAACCACACAAAGCACCATTTCAAAAAATTTAAAAAGCAAAGCAAGTGATCTAAAACATGTAACTAAGAGCCCATGGAAAACCATGGATGAAAAGGGTGCTAGCACCTTCCCTTTTCATAATTTACCCCCCGAACCCAAAAACAATCTCAAAGGTCTTTCCTATGCTTTTTTACCTTTCCTTTTGGATAAAATAAAAGTCGGTGGCGACTCTTGCTAAACCGCAACATTTGCAAACGCAAAACCTCAAGTCAGTTCTCCCACCGCATCACAGAACTGGCGACTCTGCTGGGGAAAATATTCTAAAAGTAGGGTTACCTTAGGGTTTTAGATCACCTTTACATGCTTATCTTGTTTGACTTGTATTATTTACACTTTGGTTCTATTGTTTGGGTTTGAATCCTCTACCCGGATTTGGGAAACATTCATAGGTAAATAGCAATACATTGTGGAAACTGTGCGGGGTATACCAACATGGTCTAAGAAATAGCTATATTAGTGCGACATATTTGTGGGTATCGGTAGCCTTTGAGTCAATCAAAGAGAATATGGGGCTGCTGAGTGATGTCATGAAGCACTAATGGACTTTTAGAACCTTTACTTGACCAACTTGGCCTTTTATGATGTAGTGAGATGACCGGCTTTGGTGCAGTTCGAAGTTGGTAGATACTCGATACTACACTCATTGAGGGTTGGTTCCTTGGAATATTTCGGTCGCCAGTAAAGAGGCTGAATTGAAACAATGAACAAGGAAACAATCTAGTGATATTGAGCTCCTTAGAACCCGGTTACTATTTCTAGGACAGGTTGAGCCAACTAAACTTCAAGAGGGTACTTACCTATGAAACCTCGTGCAAGCCTAAACTAGGAACTTGTGTGATTTGTTTGTACATATATACTTGTGCATAACATCGTGGACATCATGAGCATCATGTGCATCAACTAACCATTTCAAGGATTTTGGATTTTCATCTTTGTTCTTGTTTTGTAGGTTATGGATTCACTTCGCAGGAAAACCATTCAAGTCAACCTTATAAGAATTCCTCCACAACTCAAGGAGCTAGCTTCAAGGATCCTTGAGAATTCTCCATTCACCGAGAGACATGGTCGTCTGCTCAACTTGGTCACCACCAACACAGAGGAGGATATGCTGAAAGTTCTCTTCCAGTTCTTTGACCCTTTGCATCACTGCTTCACATTTCCTGACTACCAACTTGTGCCCACTTTGGAGGAATTTTCTAAACTCTTGAGGATTCCTGTTCTCAATCAACTACTCTTTAACGGTATAGAAAGAGATCCAAAGCCAGAAGAGATTGCTCAAGCCTTACACTTGCACTCCTCTGATGTCATAACACATTGGGAAACTAGAAGTGGTGTCAAAGGCTTCTTGTCAAAGTTTCTGTTTGAAAAGGCCCAAAGCTGCTGGAATTCTCTAGACTTGCAAGCTTTTGAGGATATTGTAGCCCTTCTCATCTATGGTATGGTCTTGTTCCCTACTCCTAACCAACTCATAGATGTGAGCGCTGTCAAAATCTTCATGTCTCGCAACCCGGTGCCTACATTGCTTGGGGATATCCTCCACTCTTTTCACACTCGAACAATGAGGAAAATAGGTGTTCTCGTGTGTTGCACTCCCCTACTGGAAAGATGGTTTATTTATCATCTTCCCCAATCAGTCTTTAAGAATGAGCAAGGTTTGAGGTGGTCACAACGATTGATGACTCTTACACATTCAGATATTCATTGGTGTTCTCGATCAAAAGAGAATGTTATCATCATTGACCGTTGTGGGGAATTACCTAATGTCCATCTAATTGGCATTAGGGGAGGCATCACCTACAACCCTTGCTTGGCTCTGAGACAGTTTGGTTATGTCCGAAGGGATGGCCCACATGACATGCTGATTCAAGGTTGGGTTTTCGACTTCGACAACGACAACCAAGGACTCCGACAAAGATTCATCCGAGCTTGGAGGATGCCCAACAAGGTGGACAGTAAGACCTTGGGACACAAGAATTCCATCCCTCTTGAGCCTTACCTCAAGTGGGTACGAACCCGCGCCCAAAGTCTTATGATGCCTTACCCCTACATTCTCCCTGTGATTATAGAGTCTGTTATGGAAGGAGAGGTTCCATACACCCTCCTACATCCTGACATGCCAACATCACTCGAAGATTTACAAAGGAGTTGGATACAACTCAAGAGAGAGCACGACACTTTCGAAGCCCAATTCTACGCAAGCGAGAAGAAGGTTTTGGAACTCACTCGTCAACTTCATAAAGAGCAGACTCTCAACACCTACATTGCACCAAAGAGGATGCGCAACATTTTTTTACCTTAGAATTTTGTATTATTTTGCCCATGGGGCATTGATGTACTAACAAATTCTATCTTATTAATATGACGTGTGTTCCTTTTTTGTTTAAAACAAATTTGAATTTCTGAATCCTTGAAAGCATTACATGAATACATATCATTCATCATATGCATAAACAGGTATTCACACCAAGTTTCCTTATCTCTCTGCTGTTTATTTCAGTAAGATGGATATTGAACAAACGGTCAAAGATTTGCAAGCTCAGAATTCACAATTTCAACAGTTACTTATGACCTTGGCCAAGGGGCAGGAGGAGCTCAAGACTCTGCTAGAGAAAGAGAAGGAGAAAAAGAAGAAGAAGCGAGTTGGTGTGGTTCTCATGGGAAGAAGGTTTGAAGGACAAGCCAGACGGACTTTGGAATTCCCCTCAACATCTGATGAAGGGGTGAGAAAGGGAAAAGAAACGGAAGTACCATCTGATTCTGAGGAAGAAGAAGAAAAAGAAGATGAGGACTATTCTAAACAATAATACCCTCCGGCCGATGACAAATACAAGAACTTGGAAGAGCGTCTAGCTGCTATGGAGATATAAAGAGTACTGGGGCTGAATTTTGAAGAGTTAGGGCCGGTGTCTGGAATTGTAATCCCTCCTAAGTTTAAAGTTCCACTGTTTGCTAAGTACGATGGGGTGTCTTGTCCCAAAATGAACATACGATCTTACGTCATGAAAACTCAACCACATTCTTCTGACAAAGACCTGTGGGTTCACTTTTTCCAGGACAGTCTTTCGGGGATGCAACTTGATTGGTTCTACCAGTTGGAGAGGTCTGATGTGCATAATTGGGAAGACTTAGCGGCCGCATTCTATAAACAGTATCAATACAACACCGACTTGGCGCCAACCCGTACTCAGCTACAGAGTATGGCCATGGCTACCAATGAGGGTTTCACAGACTACACCCAAAAATGGAGGGATTTGGCCGGAAGGGTGCAACCACCTTTATCTGAAAGAGAGCTAGTGGACATGTTCTTGGGGACTCTGTCAGGTCCTTTCTTTAATCACCTGATTGGAAGCTCCTCCGCAGGTTTCACTGAGTTGATTCTAACTGGTGAGAGGGTGGAAGCCGGTATTAGAAGTGGGAAAATTCAGAAAGATGCATCTGCCTCAACTGTTGCAAAAAAGCCCTTCACTGGAAAGAAGGAAGTGTATACTATCTATGCCCAAATAAATTAGGGAAAATTGAAAGAAGACCAATTGTGGGGGCCGTTATGATTCAGAAGTGTGCATCTGACCAGCCGAGAAATAATCAGCCAAGAAATGATCAGCCGAGCAATAACCAGCAAAGGGTGGAAAGGCCTGTAAGGCAATTCACCGAGATAAACATGACTCCTGCTCAAGTCTTACCACATCTCTTGAAGTTGAACCTGGCCACTTTGAAAGAGGCCCCTAAAAATCCTAACACTTCTTCTCCATATTACCATCCCAACGCCAGATGTGCGTACCACTCGGAAAGCCCGGGGCACGACACCAACAACTGTTGGGCCCTGAAGAATAAGATTCAAGATCTAATTGACGCCAAGGAAGTTGAATTTGAAGCTCCTGAAAAGCCGAATGTTATCTCTGCCCCAATGCCTAAGCACGGGCACAATGCCAATGTCGTGGAAGAAGATCTGTTTGTTTCTACTGTGGATGAACTGTTAACTCCTCTCTTAACCATCAAATTGAATTTGTTGAAGGCCGGGTTGTGACCAAGATTGTCGTGCTTTCCTGTCCTCTCCATTTGACTGTCCTCTTTTGAAGAAAAGAATCCAACAATTGATTGATAACAAGGAAATTTTGTTTGAGAAAGCTTCTGTCTCACCCATTCCAGTTCCAGAAGTTTCAATAATAACCATATACGCCAATCCTTCCAGGGTTCCTAAAAAACTCGTTAGGATTACATCTGCTCCTATGACTACTCCTTTAAAGATAACAATTTCAGGGCCAACCCCTTACAAAACCAATAAAATGGTACCATGGAACTATGGTGGAGAAATCTACTACCATGGTGTCAAATAGATTGAACAGACCATTGAAGAAGAAAGCTTTAAGGAAGATAATCCCGACGTCAGTAATATTGCCGGAACAAGCAAAATTACTCGTAGTGGGAGAATCTTTTCTCCAGAGATTGCTCCTCCAATAGCAGTCTTTGGACCCGCGGCCATCCCGAAGATTACACCTAAACCTGTAACTGTACCTGCAAGTGTACCCGCCAACAATGACAATGCAATTCCCATCCCTATTTCCGATGCTGAAAAGAAAGGAAAGAATGTTCAAGAGGAGCCTGTCTTGACGAAGGCTCAGTCACTAGTCATTCCTGATACATCCCAGAAAGAGATGGAAGAAATTCTGAGGATCATTAAGAAAAGTGATTACAATGTTGTTGAACAACTAGGGAAGACCCCCTCCAAAATCTCTATGTTAGCCCTGTTAATGTGCTCTGAGGCACATGCTAAAGCTTTGATCAAGTTTTTGAAGACGGCCCACGTGCCACAAGAAACCTCTACTGATCAATTCCAGGAATGTGTGGCTAGTTTAACAGCTGACAATGGTCTAGGATTCTCCGATGCAGATTTAACTTCGAAAGGGAGAAAACATAATGACGCGCTACATGTCTCGGTGGAGTGTAGGGGAACCACCCTAGATCATGTTTTTGTTGATACTGGGTCGTCTCTAAATGTCTTGCCGAAGAAAGCCTTGGATAGACTAGATTGTGAAGGCTTAACCCTGAAACCCAGTAACATCATTGTCAGAGCCTTTGATGGTTCTAAGAGGATGGTCCATGGAGAGGTGGACATCCCGATCAAGGTGGGTACCCAGACGTTCAATTCAACATCCTACGTGATGGACATCCATCCTTCCTATTCTTGCCTGTTGGGAAGACCTTGGATCCACCATGCAGGAGCTGTCACTTCCACTCTGCATTAAATGCTCAAGTACCATGTCCAGGGGAAAATTATAATTGTTCATGGCAAAGAGGAATACATGATCAGTCATCTTAATTCTTTCCGTTGTGTAGAATTGGATGGAGAATTCATCGAGACCCCTTTCCAACACTTCGAAGAGTTCTTTGAGGAGATAGCGGCGACCAAGACAATGTCCTTTGTACCCACAGTTACCAGACCTCCGCCTCGGATGTAGTCTCTCAAGGATGCTAGGGAAGTTGTGGAAGAAGGAGGATCAACAATCTGGGGGCAGCTTCCCGACTTTCGTTTCAAAGAAAACAAATTCGGCCTGGGGTTCACTTCGACTGGTCAGAAGGCCGTGCGCCGCTCCCGTGCCGGAGGGCCACCTGTGAAGATCATCCACCGAGGGGTTAATGTGCTAGAGGACAGTGGAGAAGAGGGAAACTTGGAAGACTGGATTTTCCCTACTGTTGACGGAGGACTGTGCAATTGGGAAGCAAAAGACTTTGTTCCGATTACTTTCATAAATCAATAGTTTATCTTTTCCATTTCTGTTGGACTGTAATAATTCACAAACAATTCGTACTTTTTCAACCTTGTGTCTTACCCGAGACACATAGGTCCATTTGTAAGGGTTCTTATTTCATTTCATATGTCATTTTAATGAATCATGGACGCTTTTCATATGTAAACACTTTTTGCTCATTTTCTTTCTTTTACATTTTGTTGTTTTAAGATGGCTATCCCTTACACACATACACACTCACAAATGCAGGTACCCTTCCATTACGGAACCCATGGGTAACGATACTTTTATAGCCTTCAGTGACTCTGAAGATCTGATCAACCAAGTCGAATACGAAGGTGAGGAAGATTGTGAGGTGCCAGGGGAATTGGCCAGACTTCTACAGCAAGAGGAAAGAGCAATTCGGCCTCATGAGGAACAGTTGGATACAATCAACTTGGGTATTGAGGATGATAAAAAGGAAATCAAGATAGGTGCCAATCTAGAGTCGAGTGTCAAGGAGCGCCTAATTCAGCTACTGCATGATTATGTTGAGATCTTTGCCTGGTCATACGAAGACATGTCGGGACTCGATACAGACATTGTGGTTCATCGTCTCCCCGCAAGAGAAGATCGTCCACCAGTGAAACAAAAGGTCCGCCACATGAGACCTGACATGTCAGAAAAGATCAAAGCAGAAGTTATGAAGCAGTTCAATGCTGGATTTCTGGCTGTTACTTCCTATCCACAATGGGTTGCTAACATTGTGCCCGTGCCTAAGAAGGACGGCAAAGTGAGAATGTGCGTGGATTATAGAGACTTAAACAGGGCCAGCCCTAAAGATGAATTTCCACTTCCGCACATCGACATCCTGGTTGACAACACAGCTCAGCACAAAGTATTTTCTTTCATGGACGGATTCTCATGCTATAACCAGATCAAAATGGCACCTGAGGACATGGAGAAAACTACTTTTGTCACACAGTGGGGTACGTTCTACTACAAAGTGATGCCATTCGGACTGAAGAATGTCGGAGCAACCTATCAACGCGCCATGGTAGCTTTGTTTCATGATATGATACATCATGAGATAGAGGTCTACGTAGATGACATGATAGCCCGATCACAAACTGAAGAAGAACACCTTAATCACTTGCAAAAGTTGTTTGTCAAGTTAAAGGAGTACAAGCTCAGACTGAATCCAAACAAGTGTACATTCGGGGTCCGGTCCGGTAAGCTCTTAGGTTTCATTGTCAGCAACAAAGGCATCGAGGTTGATCCTGCCAAAGTCAAAGCTATACAAGAAATGCCTGCTCCTCGCACTGAGAAGGAGGTCAGAGGTTTCTTGGGACGCCTAAACTACATTGCAAGGTTCATTTCTCACCTAACACCTACCTGTGAACCAATATTCAAGCTGTTGAAGAAAGATCAGGTAGTTAAATGGAATAATGACTGTCAAATTGCTTTCGATAAGATCAAGGAGTATCTGCTAGAACCTCCTATCTTGATGCCACATGTCGAGGGAAGACCGCTAATCATGTATCTGACCGTCTTAGAGAATTCAATGGGGTGCGTACTGGGCCAACATGACGAGTCTGGCCGAAAAGACCATGCCATTTATTACCTTAGCAAAAAGTTTACCGACTGTGAGACCTGATACTCACTGCTCGAGAAAACTTGCTGCACTTTAGTATGGGCTGCTCGCCGGCTAAGGCGCTATATGTTGACTCATACCACTTTGCTGATATCTAAGATGGATCCGATCAAGTACATCTTTGAGAAGCCTGCTCTATCTGGAAGAATAGCTAGATGGCAGATGATCTTGACGGAATACAATATACAGTACACGACCCAAAAAGCTATAAAGGGGAGTGTGCTAGCTGATCATCTAGCCGATCAAGCTGTCGAAGATTACCAATCCATGAGGTTCGACTTCCCTGACGAAGACATCATGACATTGGACAATGTTGAAGGTTTCATACCATATGAAGGACCTAAACAAGGATCCCAATGGACCCTATGCTTTGATGGGGACTCAAATGCACTTGGCAACGGTATCGGCGTGGTACTCATCTCCCCAGAAGGTTGCCATACTCCTTTCACCGCCAGACTCTACTTCAACTGTACAAACAACATGGCAGAGTATGAAGCTTGCATCTTTGGACTCAAGGCTGCCATAGACTTGGGAATAAAATCTTTGATTGTGTTTGGGGACTCAGCTTTTGTCATAAGTCAGATCAAAGGAGAGTGGGATACTAAACATCCAAACCTCATCCCTTACAAAGAACATGTCTTGACATTGTTACCACATTTCGAGCAGATTACCTTCGAGCACTTTCCGCGAGAAGAAAATCAGCTAGCAGATGCTCTAGCTACAATGTCATCCATGTTTAAACTTAACTGGGATAATGAGGCTCCCCAAATCACCATTGAACGGATGGACGAGCCGACACACTGTCACGAGATTAACACCGAAGAAGTAGTGGACCAGCCATGGTTTCATGAATTCAAAAGGTATCTCGAAGTTCAAGAATACCCTGAAGGAGCTTCAGTCAACGACAAAAAGTTCTTAAGGAGATTCTCGACAAAGTTCTTCCTAAGCAATGGCATCCTATACAAGCGCAATCATGATTCTGTTCTGCTCCGTTGTGTGGACAAATCCGAAGCTGAAAAGATCATGGTTGAATTGCATGAAGGTACCTTCGACACTCACTCTAGCGGGCATACGATGGCTAAGAAGATTCTACGGGCAGGCTATTACTGGTCTACCATGGAAGCTGACTGCTATCAACACTCCTGCACTTGTCACAAATGTCAAATCTATGCAGACAAGGTGCACGTGCCTCTTGTTCCCCTAAATGTCTTAACAGCTCCTTGGCCATTCGTAATGTGGGGAATCGACATGATTGGAGAGATCAAGCCTACAGCATCCAATGGACACCGCTTCATTCTGGTGGCCATTGACTACTTCACCAAGTGGGTCGAAGGAGCTTCCTTCGCATCCGTTACAAAGAATGTTGTTGCCTGCTTCATCAAGCCGAATCTTATTTTCCGGTACGGTATCCCCGAAAGGATCATCATTGACAATGGTACAAAGCTTAACAATACTATGATCACCACTTTGTGCGAGCAGTTCAGGATTCAACATCACAATTCATCCCGCTATCGGCCGAAGATGAACGGTGCTGTCGAAGCTGCAAACAAAAATATCAAGAAGATCATACAAAAGATGACAGTCACCTACAAGGACTGGCATGAAATGTTACTGTTTGCTCTTCATGGGTACCGTACCACGGCACGCACATCAACTAGGGCAATACCCTATTCCTTGGTATATGGCATGGAAGTTGTTTTACCTATCGAGGTTCAGATTCCCTCCTTGAGAATCATGAAAGATGCTGGTTTGAGTGAAGACGATTGGATTCAGACCCGACTTGATCAACTTAAGTTGATCGACGAGAAGAGACTTACTTCTGTTTGTCATGGTCAAACATATCAAAAACAGATGATTAAGGCTTTCAACAAGAAAGTCAGACGCCAGGTATATCAAGTTGGGGATCTGGTAATCAAACGCATCATCTTGCCACAAAGTGATCCTAGGGGCAAATGGACTCCTACCTACGAAGGACCATTTGTGATCAAGAACATCTTTTCTGGTGGGGCAATGATCTTAACCACCATGGACGACGACGACCTGCCACACCCTGTGAACGCGGACATAGTCAAAAGATACTACGCATAAATGACCCGCTAGGTTGACACACCTAGGCAAAAAAAGGGCATCCCGGTGAATCGAAAACCCGAAAGGGCGATTCAGGCAAAAATTAGGGATAAATAAAAATTAAAAAAATTAAAAAAAATATGTACACCCGGCAAGTTGAAAACCCGAAAGGGCGACTTGGGCAAAAAGGGTTTCCCGGTGGACTGAAAACCCGAAAGGGCGGTCCAGGAAAAAGTTAGGGAATTAAAGCGTATGACTATGTCTCGTCGGATCACTTTAAGGACAATATCTTCACAGACAAACCTAGAACTTCTGATCAATCCAATCATCTTCGGACGAAGCAACGGATGGACGAAATATTCATAGTTACGAAGGCTATAGCGGAATGGGAACCCCATGGGATTTTTTACACACATAGTTATCTTTCTTTGTATAAAATTATCTTACTTTTATGACACCATCCTCTTACTAGGGTGTTTGTCTCCTTTGTACAAAACACTTACTCAAAGTAAATACAAAGATATCTCTTTCAAAGTATAGAAAACTATTTGCCTTTTTCTTTTACACTTGTGTTTTTATTTGCAAAAACGTCCAATGATTCATTGATGAACATATGCATTTGAACATAATTACTGTTTACAAATAAACAGGATGGAAAAGAACAATTACTGATAGACTGAAAGGACAGGAAAACATCTTTAGGCTATTCCAGGAGCAATCCCTACAGTATATCATCTAGATCCTCAGCGGAGCTAAAACCTTGAAATACATATCCCCAGCGGAGCAAAATTTCAAAACCTTAATCCACCACCAGAGTTAAAACTTCAAACTCCCAATCCCCAGCGGAGCCAAAGCTTTGAGTTACAGATCCCCAGCGGACCTGAAACCTTCATCCCCAGTCAAGCCAAGACTATTTATCCCCAGCAAAAACCATTCGGTTTCCCCATTTCCCCAGCAAGTTATCTTGAAGCCTGGAAATCAACCAGATAACAGTTAACTTTTATCTCTCCCCAACCTAGGATAATTCCCCAGTAGAGTGGCAGACAACCAAAAACTCCTGAATCTACTCCCAGCAGTAAACTCTTCCCCACGGAGTCTTCATTACTCCCCCAACAGAATGAAGATTATCATTCTCGATTCCCCAGTGAAGTCGCCGAAGTTTTCATTGCTCCTCAACAGAATGAAGATTCTCATTCTTAATTCCCTGCAGAATTCGTCAGAGTTCTCCCTATTCCCTAGCCGAGTAAGGATTTCCTTTGTATAACCCCCAGTAGAAGTCATCAAAGTTCTCTGGATTTCCCAAGCAGATTTCTCAAGCAGTTTGGCACTACTCTCACAACAGAATTTTTGTCAATACTCCAACTTCAAGACATGAAGGATCCTCACATCCCCACAGAAGTTGTCAAGGGTTTTTAATCTCCAGCAGTCGCCCAGGATATTCTTATCCTCAGCAGTCAAGGATTTGTTATCCCTGGCAGCAGTCAAGGGTTTCATTATCCCCAGTCATCAAGGATTTATTTTCCTCGGCAATACAACAAATCATCTTACATGCGTATACAATACATCCATATATCGTAAACATTGATAAAACACATTTATTGCATCATACATTTCATGCAACGTAACTATGTGTTTCAGCTAACATTTTACCCTTTTCAGGATAAGATTAACAGCTATCATTAACAATATTCAAAGATTTCAGATACAGTAAAGATACACTCCAGACACGAAAGTCATTCTATTACTCATTTAGAATTCAAGGTCAAGATACAGTCCAGATACGCTCCAGACACGGAAGCCATTTTGTCACTTATTCAGATCTCTTATTCAGATACAGTAAAGATACACTCCATACACGGAAGTCATTCTATTACTCATTCAAATTTCAACCTCAGATACAGTAAAGATACACTCCAGGCACGGAAGTCATTCTATTACTCATTCAAATTTCAACCCAAGATATAATCCAGATACGCTCCAGACACGATTGCCATTCTGTTACTTATTCAGATTACAATACAGATACACTCCACACACGAAAGTCATTCTGCTACCTATTCAGTTCCCAGTCCAGATACGCTCCAGACACGGTAGCCATTCTGTCACTTATCAAGATTTTCCCCAGCTCAGAGACGCTCCAGACACAGATGTTATTCTATTGCTTACTCAAATACAAAGTTTAGATACAACTTAGAGACGTTCTAGAAACGTATGCTATTCTATTGCTCATTCAGATTCCAATTACCAGATATAGTTCAGAGACGCTCCAGACACGGATGATATTCTGCTTCTCATTACAAGTCTCCGGGTACAGTTCAGATACGTTCAAGACGTGGACACCATTCTGAATACTCATTCTTTTGACTTACAACTTACAACTCAACAAACATACTTGGATGGCATCTTTAATCCCATCTCCAATAAGATTCTATCACCTCTCCAAATGGCATCTTTAAGCCCATTTCCTCAACTACACTTTGACGAGTGCAAATTTACGGGCACTCTAGTGTCCAATAATTTTTTACCTTCGAGTCATGAACGGAAAACTCGCAAATCTAACTCTTCAGGTTCAAGAAGATTGAACAGGGGCAGCTGTTGTACCCCAAAATTTTCCTTCTCATATTATCAATATTTTCCTCACAAAACTTCTTGGACTTCAGACAGGATTAGGATTTGCTCAGCTCAAGACCTCACCTTGCACTGATAGCCTGAAATTAGGGTTTGAGTTTGCACAAGGATTTTTGGACCATCAATGCTTCATGTGACTTTCATACACCATCTTGGACCCCTAATATTGCTCATACCAATTTTCAAGCCTTGAATCACATTTTTGCCAGTCAATTGGACAGTTGACTTAAAAATCAATTGTATTGGGGAAAAAGTCAACCATGGCCAATTTACAGTCAAACTTAATAATTTTTTATCCACATCAACATTATAGGCTCATATAAACCATTTGATCAAGTTTGGATCACAACTCCTCAAGAAATTTGATCAGATCATCAAAAGGGCAAAATGGTCAAAATTAGGGTTTTGACTGAGAAAGGACAATTTCTGATTTTTTAACCTAGCCAATGGCCAATTGGGTTCAAGTATGATTTCAAGGACTCAATAGTATCATATTGACCTAATCACATAGTTCAAAAGATCTCAAAAGCATTGGATTGACAGGTGAATTTTCCAGTCAACTGATCAAAAATCAATTGTACACTAAAAAGTCAAACTTTGACTTTTTTGGTCAAAATCAAGTGCCAAGGGTCATAATTCATCAAGATATGTCAAAATGTGAAACTTGTTAACCAAGAAACCTAAAATTGCAAATTAGGGTTTAATTTGAAATTTTTTCATAACTTAGAATTTTTCTAAGTTATGGAAATTTCTTATTTTTTCCCAACTTTCCATAACTTTTTCACCATGATGATATTGGATTCAAAGAAAAATCCCAACATGAAAGTTGTAGTCCTCCATGAAATATACAACTTTTATTCACAAAGTTTTCCCAAAATATGCTTGTATCTCAAGTTATGATTTTGTGAATAGGGGTCCATAAACTTTTTAACTTAGTGAAAATTTGCCCTAGTTTAGGCAGATTTTTGACCTAACTTCATGGAATTTTTTCACCTAGTTCCAAGAGGAATCTCAAGTTTCATTTCAAATATTGATTGTAGAGAATGTTACAAGCTTTCCAAAATGTCAAAGAACTCTCTAAGATAATTTATGGTTAGGGAGAATCGAAGAAAAGAAAATGGCAATTTATCACTTTTGTTCAAGGCATTTTCACAATGTTACAAGTTGCAAATCAATTTCAAACATGCCTGTACTTGGTTTTACAGGTCCTAATCCATTATAAACTCCATAATTAAATTTAAACACATTGGATAATGGTCTTGTTCTGACTTTTGAAGCATTGCACAATGAATTAATCCAAAAATGGCATAAAGTTCATAATACCATTTTGATAAAGCATGCTTTTTGCAACTTTGCAAATCTTGAGCCATGGACCTGATATTTTGTTGCAAACAAGATCCATAAACATCAGGCAAAGTACACCAACCCTATGCAGTCCATAAGCTAGCCTGTACAGGCCTTTGGCTTTGTCACTTCACCTTTTCTTCAAAAGCAAGCAAACTTGCAAAAGTCAAGTAAGCTTGTGTATCTGATAAAGGCAAGACTTTGTATCATTTCAAACGACCTCAGAACTTTGTAACAAGCCTAAGACACAAATTCATAACACCTCAAACACTCTCAAACACAAAAAACCACATTTCTGCCCAAAATAGGGCAGCTTCTGCAAATCTCAAGCCAAATCAATATTGGCTCGTGCATTTCTTGATTCAACCCTTGAAACATCTCCCATACATCACATCCAAGCTATCTAGGCCCTTATATTGCAACTGTGTACCCTGTTTCACAATTCACCATTTTCATTTTGCAAAGTTGAAGGTTGACTCGTGCAGGGAGATTTAAGCGTCTACAAGGCCAGCTGAGCATTGGAGAAGCTTGGGGGAACTTCAAGGAAGCTCACAAGAACTTCAGGCCTCACTCAAATTTCCCACATTGCCATATCCAAACTCAATTGAACAAGGTATTTTTCAAGTTTCTATCTCTCTATTTAGGCATCCTTAGGTCACAATTTGTGAAGCAAAGATGTAGTCCTTAACTTGCTTAAGTTGTACATATGCATAGTTTTTATTTATATTAATTGAGTAGTGAGAATTTGAAGCTTGAAGTTCATGAAAATTTTAGGTTAGAAATTAGGGGTGATAAAATTCTCCTTGATCTTTGAGTGTTAGGTCACAAATCTTATATCATTGGAATCGTGAGTTAACAAGCTACACTTTTTATGTTATGAGTTTTTTATTTCATGCAAGCTAGAGCAAGATACCAGTTTGTACACAGATGTGCGCGTTTTGGAGAAGGCTGGAGGACAGGGATGAAGTCCTGGGCCTGGCGCGCCTTGGGCCTCCTTTCCTGACTTTTTGCACACCCTGTTTCCTTTTTGCACCCCCTTGGCCCATTTTTTATATTTTGCATATTTTTTTATTTTCTTTTGTGATTATTGACTTTATTTTTTTTCCTGAATATTGAAGATCCCAAAAATATTTTCTTAATTTTTTGCATTTTATTTTATTATTTTTATTATTTTTTTTGGCATAAAAATAAGTTATTAGGTTAATATACTTTATTTTCTTAAATAAACTTGTAAATAATAAAAAAATTACTTAATATTTTTTTTATTTTATATTTTATATACATTAAATATTTATTTTTCATACATATTTAATTTTTAATATTTATACATAATATTATTATTATTTTTCTTGAACAAAGATGGACAAATAAATAATTAGAAAACAATATTTTCTTTTTAAAAAAAATTAGGGTTTCCCCTTTCAAAAATAATAATAATATTTTTTATTATTTTTAGGAATTAGATAATGATATTTTCTCATACATAAAACAATTACAAAACATTTTTTCATATTTACATTTTTATTGCATATTTAAATATTTGCTCATTTATTTATTGTACAATAAATTCAATTGGGTTGTAATAGTGAATTAGGGTTTTATTTTGTGCAAATATCCCCATTCAAAACTTGTATCCCCCCTCCCATAATATTGTTGTAATAGTTTAGATTTACTTTATGCAATTTATCGCATTATATACATGTTTAGTAAATTAGGGTTTGTATGATAAGACAAAAATCAAACAAATAGCATGACCTAATGCAAGACAAAAATACATGAAAAATGACAACACATCTCACACAAATACCTCTAGGGTTTCACCCACTTGGTTGCCTTAAAACATGGCCATGGTATGCATGCTAGGTATCTTGGCAAAATCAATCAAAACAAAAGATCATAGTCCCTCGATGACGCTAGACAAAGTTGCCTAAAAACAAATGATCTTCGTCGAATGCAGGGGCACGACTTTGGCTCATGTCTTGGTTAACAGCAGTTCGTCTCTGAATGTGTTGCCTAAAAAGGCTCTTTATAGGCTTGACTGTGAAGGATTTCCATTGAAATCGAGTAACATAGTAGTGAGGGCCTTCGACAGCTCAAAAAGGATGGTGCATGGGGAACTGGACATCCCCATAAAAGTTGGAACCCAAACTTTTGATTCAACTTTTTATGTAATGGATACCCGCCCTTCATATTCCTGCTTATTAGGCCGTCCGTGGATTCACAATGCTGGTGTTGTTACCTCTATGTTGCATCAAATGCTGAAATATCCAATTCTAGGGAAAATCATCACTGTTCATGGAGAAGAAGAGTATATGGTCAGTCATTTAAATTCTTTCAGGTATGTGGAATTAGATGGTGAATTTATTGAAACTCTATTACAGCACTTTGAAGAAGTCCCGCAGACTGTGGTAGTAACCAAGGTTGTGTCTCAAGTCCCCAAGATTACAAGGCCTCCGCTCAAGATGTCGTCTTTGAAAGATGCCAAGGCAATGATAGAAGAAGGTGGGTGCACCATTTGGGGACAAATCCCAGATATCCCATACAAATCTGACAAATTTGGTTTGGGTTTTACTTCAGGAGCCCAGAAGGTTGTACGCTGCGCTCGTGCCGGAGGACCACCCTTGAAGATCAGCAACCACCAAGTCAGCATCGTGGAGGATGATGAAGACAACTATAACCCGGAGGATTGGATTTTCCCAACTGTCAGTGGAGGGATCAGCAACTAGGAGGCTAGAGATTTTATCCCGATCACATTTATCCAACAGTAATTTGTCTTTAAATTTTGTCGGATCTGTAATATTAAAACCATTCAGACTCTTAAAACCTTGTGTCTTACCCGAGGCACAATGGTCCATTTGTAAGGGTTATTATCTCATTTCCATATCACATCAATGAATCATGGACGTTTTTTGCATACAAACTTTGTGCTCATTGTTTTTCTCTTTTACATTTTCATTTCTTTCAAAGATAGTTATACTCTTACAAAGACTCACACTCACAATGCAGGTCTACATCCACTCAGGATCCCATGGGTAACGGTTCTTCTATGGCCTTTTATGACTCTGAAAATCTAATCTACCAAGCCGAAGACGAAGGTGAGGAAGATTGTGAAGTGCCAGGGGAACTCGCCAGGTTACTAAAACAAGAAGAGAGGACCATTCATCCCCACGAAGAACCAGTGGACACAATTAACCTAGGTACCGAAGAAGATAAAAGAGAAGTCAAGGTGGGTGCCAATCTGGAACCCAATGTCAAAGAGCGTCTGATTCAATTGCTACATGATTATGTTGAGGTATTTGCCTGGTCGTATGAAGACATGCCAGGACTTGATGCAGATATCGTAGTACAACGTCTACCTACAAAAGAGGTCTGCCCAACGGTAAAGCAAAAGGTCTGTCGCATGCGACCAGACATGTCGGAGAAGATCAAAGCAGAAGTCATGAAACAATTCAACACCGGATTCTTGGCCGTCACCTCCAAATCCGCAATGGGTTACCAATGTTGTTCTCGTGCCTAAAAAGGACGGCAAGGTATGAATGTGCGTGGACTACAGAGATTTGAATCGGACGAGCCCTAAGGATGATTTCCCACTTCCACATATTGATATTCTAGTCGACAATACGGTACAACATAAAGTGTTTTCCTTCATGGATGGCTTCTCAGGCTACAACCAAATCAAAATGGCGCCTGAGGACATGGAAAAAATAACCTTTTTCACACAATGGGGCACATTCTTCTACAAGGTTATGCTATTCGGGAAAAAGAATGTTGGGGTAACCTATCAACGTGCCATGGTAGCTTTATTTCACGACATGATACATCACGAAATAGAGGTCTATATGGACGACATGATAGCCAGATCTCAAACAGAATAGGAGCATCTTGACCATTTACACAAACTCTTTGAGAGACTAAAGAAGTACAAGCTGAGGTTTAACCCAAATAAATGCACATTTGGGGTGAGGTCCGGTAAACTCCTAGGCTTTGTTGTCAGCAATAAAGGTATTGAAGTGGATCCTGCCAAGGTGAAAGCAATATAAGAGATGCTTGCTCCTCGTACTGAGAAGGAAGTCAGAGGATTCTTGGGACGGTTAAACTACATTGCCAGATTAATTTCTCACCTAATAGCTACTTGTGAACCAATCTTTAAATTACTGAAGAAAGATCAAGTAGTCAAGTGGAATGACGAGTGCCAAACTGCTTTTGACAAGATCAAATAGTACCTGCAAGAGCCTCCTGATTTGATGTCGCCAGTCGAGGGAAGACCATTGATCATGTATCTAACTGTTTTGGAAAATTCAATGAGGTGTGTGTTGGGGTAGCATGATGAGTCTGGTCGAAAAGAGCATGCTATTTATTACCTGAGCAAAAAGTTTACCGACTGTAAAACAAGATATTCACTTCTCGAGAAAACTTGTTGCGTTCTGGCATGGGCTGCTCGCGGGCTAAGACAGTATATGCTGACCCATACTACCTTATTAATATCCAAAATGGATCCAATAAAATACATCTTCGAGAAACCTGCCCTCTCTGGGAGAATAGCGAGATGGCAGATGATCCTGGCAGAATATGGCATACAATATACTACCCAGAAAGCAATAAAGGGCAGTGCACTAGCTGATCACCTTGCTCATCAAGCTGTGGATGACTACCAATCCATGAAGTTCAAATTCCCAGATGAAGACATCATGATGGTAAACAACTGTGAAGAATTCAGACCATATGACAAACCTGAACAAGGATCCTGATGGACCCTTGTTTTTGATGGGGCATCCAACGCACTCGGCAATGGTATTGGTGTTGTACTCATATCTCCTGAAGGATGTCATACTCCCTTTACAGCAAGACTCTACTTCAATTGTAC
The DNA here is from genome assembly GCA_948472305.1 of Vicia faba. Taxonomy (NCBI): domain Eukaryota; kingdom Viridiplantae; phylum Streptophyta; class Magnoliopsida; order Fabales; family Fabaceae; genus Vicia; species Vicia faba. The sequence goes on from OX451740.1 coordinate 507,142,928, forward strand.
AAACAACATGGCATAATACGAAGCGTGCATCTTTGGTCTCAAAGCTGCCATAGATTTGGGGATTAAATCCTTAAATGTATTCAGAGATTCAGCTTTGGTCATCAGCCAGATCAAAGGGGAATGGGACACCAAACACCCTAACCTTATCCCCTACAAAGAACATGTGCTGACATTGATCCCACATTTTGAGAAGATTACCTTCGAGCATTTCCCGCGAGAAGAAAATCAGCTAGCAGATGCACTAGCCACAATGTCATCCATGTTTAAACTTAAATGGGATAACGAGGCTCCCCAGATCACCATTAAACGAATGGATGAACCAGCTCACTGTCACAAGATTAATACTGAAGAAGTAATGGACCAGCCTTGGTTTCACGAAGTCAAGAGGTATCTCGAGATTCAAGAATATCCGGAAGGAGCTTCAGTCAATGATAAGAAGTTCTTAAGGAGATTATCTGCTAAGTTCTTCCTTAGTAATGGCATTCTCTACAAACACAACCATGACTCTGTTTTGCTCCGTTGCGTAGACAAGGTTGAGGAAGAAAAGATCATGACTTATCTACATGAAGGCACTTTTGGCACCCATTCCAGTTGGCATACGATGGCAAAGAAAATCCTACGGGTAGGTTATTACTGGTCTACCATGGAAGCAGATTGCTATCAACATTCTCGAACCTGCCACAAGTGTCATATCTATGCTGACAAGGTGCACGTACCTCTGGTTCCTCTGAGCGTCTTGACGGATCCTTGGCCCTTTGCTATGTGGGGCGTCGATATGATTGGGGAAATCAAGCCAACAGCCTCTAATGGAAACCGCTTCATCTTGGTGGCCATTGGCTATTTCATAAAGTGGGTTGAGGCAGCTTCTTTCGCTTCTGTTACCAAGAATGTTGTCACCAGGTTCATCAAGCAAAATCTCATCTGTCAGTACGGTATCCCAGAGAGGATCATCGCAGACAATGGTACGAATCTAAACAATACTATGATCACCTCATTGTGCGAGCAATTCAAGATCCAGCATCACAATTCTTCCCCTTATCGGCCCAAGATAAATGGTGCTCTCGAAGCTGCAAATAAGAACATTAAAAAGATCATACAGAAAATGACAGTCACATACAAAGACTGGCACGAAATGCTACCATTCGCTCTCCACGATTATCATACCACGGCGTGTACATCAACCAGGGAAACACCTTACTCTCTGCTATATGGCATGGAAGGTGTATTGCCTATTGAGGTCCAGATACCCTCTCTGAGAATCATCAAGGATGCAGGGCTGAATGAAGAAGATTGGATCCTGACTTGACTTGATCAACTGAACTTGATTGATGAGAAAAGGCTTACTGTTGTCTGCCATGGTCAGATGTATCAAAATGGATGATCAAGGATTTCAACAAAAAGGTCAGATGCCAAGTGTATCAAGTCATGGATTTGGTGATCAAACGTATCATACTGCTGCAACGTGATCCCAAGGGAAAATGGACTCCTACATATGGAGGACCGTTTGTAATCAAAAGAATATTCTCTGGTGGAGCAATGATCTTGACCACTATGGATGGCGACGACCTACCGCACCCCGTGAACGCGAATATAGTCAAAAGATACTACGCATAAGAAACCCGCTAGGTTGACACACCTAGGCAAAACAAGGGCATCCTGGCGAACCAAAAAGGTTCGTGCAAAAATTAGGGATAAAACAAAAAAATGTGTACACCCGACAAGCTAAAAAGCCGAAAGGGAGGCTTGGGCAAAAAAGGGTATCCCGGTGGACTGAAAACCCGAAAGGGTGGTCCAGGCAAAAGTTAGGGAATTAAAGCGTACGACTATGTCCTGTTGGATCACCTTATGGAAAACCTGCAAACTCGACGGTTCTGATCAATTCAATCAGATTCGGACAAGGCAACAAATATATAAGATGCTCGGAGACATGATGGCTATAGAAGAATGGGAATCCCATGGGTTTATTTCACATAGCTATCTTTTATTTGTATCAAATTTTCACTTTTATGACGTCATTCTCTTACTAGAATATTTCTCTCATTGTAAAAAAAAAATACTTACTCAAATTCAATACAAAGATATCCCTTTGAAAGTGCAAAACTATCTGTTTTTCTTTACTCTTGTGTTTTGTTTGCAAAAACGTCCAATGATTTATTTTTGAACATATGCATTTGAACGTAACTATCATTTACAAATGAACAAAATAGAAAGACAATCACTAATGGCTTTAAGAGATAGGGCAATATCTTTAAGCTATTCCATAAAATCCCCCACAGTGTGCAGTTTAATCCCCAACGGAACAAAACTTCCAGTTATCACTCCCCGGTAGAAGTCGTCGAATTTCTCAGGATTTCCCAACAGGATTTCACAAGCAGTACACGGTATTTCCCTTACAACAAGGTTTATTTCTCTAAGTGGAAATTCATCAACACTTCAAAACATGAAGACTTGCACTCCATATCCTCAGCAGCAGTCGGGGATTTATTTTCCCCAATTCAAACAAGCAGTGTTACATCAGTATCGCTTACATGCCCATACATCGCATCCATGCGTCATAACATTGACAACACGAATACATACAACATATTCTCATTATACAATGCATTTCATACATCATGACATTGCATATAACCAATCTTTTATCTCTTCAGGAAAGATCAGTCAGCAGATGGCTATCATCAGCAATTTACAAAGGTCAGGGATTGATACCTGACACAAGCCAGGACAATTATCTACACGACCAGCTGAAGCAATCCAGCATGGGTCATTCAGATTCAGCTCTCAGATACAGTTCAGATACGCTCCAGATACGGATGCCATCCTGATACTCATTTAGATTCAGCTCTCAGATACAGTTCAGATACACTCCAGATACGGATACCATCCTGATACTCATTCAGATTCAGCTTTCAGATACAGTTCAGATACGCTCCAGATACGTATGCCATCCTGATACTCATTCAGATTCAGCTCTCAGATATAGTTCAGATACACTTCAGATACGGATTCCATCCTGATACTCATTCAGATTCAGCTCTCAGATACAGTTCAAATATGCTCCAGATACGGATGCCATCCTAATACTCATTCAGATTCATCTCTCAGATACAGTTCAGATACGCTCCAGATATGGATGTCATCCTGATACTCATTCAGATTCAGCTTTCAGATACAATTCAGATAAGCTCCACATACGGATGCCATCCTGATACTCATTCAGATTTAGCTCTCAGATACAATTCAGATACACCCTAGATATGGATGCCATCCTGATACTCATTTACATTTAGCTTCCAGATACATTTCAGATATGCTCCAGATACGGATGCCATCCTGATACTCATTCAGATTCAGCTTTCAGATACAGTTCAGATACGATCTAGATACGGATGTCATTCTGAATCTCTTTCAGTACATATCTCAGATACGAGTCAGATACAATTCATTTATGAATATTATTTTGTTGCTCATTCAAGACCTCTTTTGGTTCAGTTTAAACCTCTCAACAGTTTATCCTGATACTTTCCAAATGAACATTTCTGGTTCAGATAAATCTACCAACGATTCATTCTGATTCTTCCCCAAATCCCGGCTAATTCAGATAAATCTATCAACGATTCATTCTGATTCTTCCCCAAATCCAGGCTAATTCAAATAAATCTCTCAACGATTATTCTGATTCTTTCCTAGTAGGTATTTTTTCTGTTTCAGATAAATCACTCTAAAGATTTATTCTAATTCGTTCCCAGTTGAAATCAAGTTCAAGCTTAGTCCATTGTCTGTCAACAGTCACCCTTGGATGGCATCTACAAGCCCATCTTTGAAAACTATCCCTGATTTCATCCAATGGAATCTTTAAGCCCATTCATTGTACCATCAACCATCACATCATCGAGTGCAAATTTATGGGCACTCTAATGTCCAATCATCTTCCACCTTCGAGTCACGAATGGCAAAAACTTACCAATCTAACTCTTCAGGCTTAAGAAGATTGAACAGGGGCAGCTGTTGTACCCCAAAATTTTCCCTCTCATTTATCAAGAATTTGCTCACAAGATCTCCTTTGACTCAAGACTGCATTGGGGTTGATCAGCTCAAGACACCTCCTTAAGCACTGATGACCAAAATTAGGGTTTGAGATTGCACAAGGATATTTGAACTTCCAATGCCACATATGACTTTCATGGATCATTATTAACCCTCAATATTACTCATGTCAAGTTTCAAACTTTGGATCACACTTTTGCTCAGTCAATTGAGCAGTTGACCTAAAAATCAGTTGTATTGGGGAAAAAGTCAACTATGGCCAATTCATAGTCAAACTTCATAATTTTTTATCCATATCAACATTTAAAACTCATATGTATCATTTTATCAAGTTTGGACCATAATTCCTCAAGAAATTTGATCAAATCTTCAAAAGGGCAAAATGGTCAAAATTAGGGTTTTGACTAGGAAAGGGCAATTTCTTATTTTTGACCTAGCAAATGATCAATTGGTTTAAGGAATGATCTCAAGAGTCCAATTTCATAATTTTGACCAAATTATATGGCTTAAACATTTCTCAAGTCCAATGGATTGACAGATGAATTTTCAATCAACTGATCAAAAGTCAATTGTATACTAAAAAGTCAAACTTTGACTTTTTGGTCAAATTCAAATGTCAAAGATCACAATTCATCAAAGCATGTAAAAATATGAAACTTATTCATCAATAAATCAAAAGTTCAAGATTTCATTTTGAAAAGTTAAAATTTCTAAACTTAGAAATTTTTCTAAGTGTTGAAAATTTCTTATTTTTTCACAACTTTGATCAAAATTTTCACCATGATGAAAGATGATTAAAAAGAAACTTCCAACATGAAAGTTGTAGATCTCCATGAAATATACAACTTTTCTTCACACAACTCCTTCAAAAATTTCTTGGATGTCAAGTTATAATTTTAAGAATACATGGTCATGAAACAAAAACACTTAGTGAAATTTTGCCCTAATTTGGTCAGGATTTTGACCTAACTTCATGGCACTTTTTCATATAGTTCTAAGGATAATTTTCAAAAGTTATTCAAAGATGGATTGTATAGCACATTGCAAGCTTTCCAAAATGTCAAAGAACTCCTTGAGATCATTTTTGAGTAGGGAGAATCGAAGAGATAAAGTTAGGGTTTTATCACTTGAATTACAAGTCATTTTGTGATGAACAAATTCAAAATTCAAACTTATGCTGCATAACCTCTACTTTGCAGGCCTCAAAATTATTAGGCACTCCATAATTAATTGCTTGCACAGCTGTTAGAGGTCTCATTTCAAGCATTCAATGCAAGGCCATGCTTTATATCCATTTTGGGAAGAAAGTGCACATTGCCATTTTGATAAAGTGGCTTTTTGCACAAAACTTGTTCTTGAGCCTTGCACTTGTTCTCTTCTGATCATACAAGTCCCATAACTCATAAGAAACTTGTTAAACACTTACAATCACTCAGCCCATGCTTGTACTTCCCCTTGAAACTTGTTTTCCTACTTTTCTTGAAAATCAAGTAACATAGCAAATAGCTTGTAACTTGTACTTCTGACTTTCAAAACCACTCAAGACCTTTTGGTTATACATACACAAGCCATTTGACACAAATCCCACGCATGCTTAAGCCCTGAAAACACCTAGAACACAGAATCACCAAAAACACTTCAAAACTTGTCATTTCTGAGTTTTGAATCCAATCTCCAAATTTGCTCGTGCGTTTCTTGGCCTTTTACTTTCAGAAGCTTCTAAACAACATATACAAACAATCCCAACACATGCAACACCAGTGTAACACCTCCATCATCATCCACTATTTTCAAAAACATCACCTTGTACCTTGACTTCTCCAGAACTCCTCAGGCACTTTCAGCTTAAGCTAAGCATCCCATTAGCTTCCTGGGAACTTGAGGAAGCTAATCCAATCATTGGAACTCGCTGAAAGCTACTCAAACTCCAAACATGATACCCTCTTACAAGGTAAGTTTTGACTTTGGAACTTTTCATACAGGCATCATTAATGGTTTATTAATGAATGAAAAATGTAGATATCATTGCCCTAAAGCTAACCATGTCCATAGTTTTCATTAATTTTGCTTGAGCTTAGAGAATTTTAAGATTGAAGTTTGAGATTTTTAGGCTTCAGATTAGGGCCATTAAAATTCGTGCTTGTCTTTAATCTATAATTTTATTGCTTTACATTTCTGAAATCGTGAGAAAATTTGCTACAACTTTCCTGTTTACAGTTTTCATTTTTGTTGAGATTTGAATGAGGTACAGAGGCTCTGGCTGGGCGTGAGGTTGAAGATGAAGTTCAGGTCATGGACTTGTTTACTATCATATATTTATATTTTGATTATATAAACGGATGTATAGTCACCCCAGTGGTAGAAGCGCGCGCCTGTGACTATAGGGACCTTGGTTCGAGCCCCAGTGGTACCCTTTTGGATTTTTTCATATTTTTTGCATTCTGGCTCTTTTTTTTTTTGGCAGCGCTGGGCCTCCCTTGGGCCTTTATGTTTTTTTTTCTTGTTGCTGACCCCCCCTGCTTGCTATTCACACCCTGGCCCATTTATTTTCTTTTTTTCATTTTATTTATTTATTTGTTTTCTTAAATATTTTATTTAATATTAAAAAATCATTAAAAAAGGTTAAAAAAAAACACGAGATTTATATTGGGATAAAGTTTATTTATTTTTTACACAAAAAATTATTTTATTTAATCCTACTTTATTTATTTTTACTAATTGGTTTTGTAAATTTAATTTAAAAAAAAACTAGGGTTTTAGTTATCTTCTTAAGATATTTTATTTTAAAACCAAAAAAGATCAAAAAAAATTTATAATACTATAAATTATTTTTAAAGACAAAATACCAAAACATATTCTTCTCATGAACTTAATTTCTTTTTTTAAATTAATATTTAAATTAGGGTTTTATTTAAATTCTTTTCCTAGTAAAATTAGGTTTACTTTTTATTATTTGATTAATTATTTTTCTTTAGTTAATTAGGTTAAAGAAAATCCCTTTTCCTTAAAAATCCAAATAAAAATCCATTTTCTTTACATTTACATTCTTACACATTTATTTATTTTGTACATTATTTATTTCAATTATTGTACAAATTCAATATGGTTGTAATAGATAATTAGGTTTTATTTTCTTGTAATCCCCATTTTATAATTTATACCCCCTCCCACAAGTATTGTAATAGTGTAGTAATTTTAAATTCTGCAATTTATCGCTTTATATACAAATGTTAGTAATTAGAGTTTGTATGGAAAGACTAAAACCAATCAATTAGAAAACCCTAATCAAAGACAAAACCAAGCATGAAAATAATACACTTGCACATAAGCACCCCTAGGGTAAATCCATTTGGTTGCCTTACTAAATGGCCATATTACGCATGTGAGGTAACTTAGCAAAAACAAACAAAATACAAGATCATAGTCCATCGATGACGCTATCCATGTTGCCTTTCAAATGATCTTAGTACCTAAAAATAAAATGCTAAGATACCTTTCAATATTTCTAATCATGGTTATATGATGATCCACGTCCGTCCCATTTACATCCAAAGATAGGGTTACTTACCAAATTAATGGTGAGATAACAATGTCAAAGGAAAGAGGAAATGAACATGAAAGACTTTTGAGTAGGTATAATGCTCCTAATTACTTGCTCAATTTCAAAACCAAAAACATCCTTGCTATTTTCAAAACAAACACCTATACTTTCAAAACATCTTACAACCTTGAAAACATTTTCAAAGATCAAACACTTTGTATACATTCTTACGAACGAGAATCATTACAATGTTTGCCTAAACAATGACCTCTTTACAAAATACTTTCAAAAACCACACAAAGCAAAATTTCAAACAAAAGCAAGTGATCTAGCAAGTAACTAAGAGCCCATGGAAAACCATGGATGAAAAGGGTGCTAATACCTTCCCTTTTCGTAATCTACCCCTCGAACTCAAGAAATAATCTCAAAGGTATTTCCTGTGTTTTTTCACCTTTGCTTTTGGATAAAAGAAAAGTCGGCGGTGACTCTTGCTAACCGCAACATTTGCAATCAAACACAAAACACCCAAGTCAGTTCTCCCACCGTATCACAGCTTACAATTGAAAAATTCTAAAATCCAAGAAATCAGGTTTCCCATGGGCGCTTCCTCTTTGTGCCGAGATAGACATTAAGACTTTTTTCTTCGTGAAGTTACTTCGTGAGCTCCAACACTTTCTTCTCATTTGCATAGAAATGATCTCTAAAGGTATCTCGTTCTTTCTCCAACTGAATCCAGGATCTCTGCAGTTCTTCAAGATTAGTAGGCATGTCAGAATGGAGAACTGTATAAGGAACATCTCGGTGATGGGCTCAACAACTACTGGTAAGATGTCTATATACGACATTATAAGGTTCTGAGTTCGATCTTGTACCCATTTGAGATAAGGTTCTATAGGGATGGAAGTCTTAGGCCCCAAGGTCTTGATATCAAATCTGTTTACCATGCCCCAAGCTTGTATGAACCTCTGACGATACCCTTGAACATCATCCACGTAGTTAAACATAATGACCTGAATAAGCATATGGTAGGGACCATCCCTTCTAGTATAACCAAATTTTCGCAGAGCCAGAGAAGGATTATAAGTTATGCCTCCCCTGATGCCAAGTAGTGGGACATTAGAGAATTCCTTGCAGCGGTCAATGACAGAAGTATCTCCTATAGATCGGGAATACCAGAGAATATCTGAGTAAGAAAGTGACATTATCCTTTGCGACCAACTCAAACCTTCTTCATTCTTCAATACTAATTTAGGGAGGTGAGAAATAAACCACCTTGACAGCAATGGCACGCAACACATAAGAATCCCTTTTCTCTTCATGGTGCGAGTGTGGAGGGTATACAAGATGTCTCCGAGTAGAGTAGGCACAGGGTTGTGAGAGAGGAAAACCTTAATAGCATTCACATCTATGAGTAAGCATGGATTAGGTAATAACACTAAACCATAGATTAGAAGGGCCAGAACCTCCTTAAAAGCTTGGAAATCCAAATCATCCAAAAATAGATGAGCCTTCTCTAATAGGAATATGACTAGAAAACCCTTGACTCCGCGTCTTGTTTCCCAGTTGGATACAATGTCAGACCATTTCAGATGCAAAGTTGTTGCAATGACTTCTGACTTTGGAGCTTCTTTTAAACCGGTAAAAGCCATCTAATCAAGAATAGGTATACCCAAAATATGAGAGAATTCTTCCATGGTGGGTACCAGCTGATAGTCTGGGAAAGTGAAACAATGGTGTTTAGGGTCAAAGAATTGAAAGAGTACTGTTGTACCCCAAAATTTTCCCTCCCATATTTCTCAAAACATCTCAAGAAAAATTCACAAGTCCAACCCGGCGCGTCAAATTCAGGTGTTCTTTCACCAAGATATCTCTGATAACATATTCTCAAATTCAGGTTCGGCTCAAGAGATAATTCTTTAAAGAATGTATCCGAATGTGTGAGTTTTCTCGAAGAAATATGGTGAAAAAGTATGCTGAAAGTGAAGTTTTTACGCGCTAAATAATTCATAACTTGAAGATCGTGGCTCGTTTTGAACCCGTTCCGGTGGCCAAAATTCCGTCTTGATATTATCTACGTTCTCATCTCTCACGGCTGGAAGCCAATTCCAATCAGAAGGTCTTCAAAAATATGGATTTATCAAGTATTTCCATACAGAAAATTTAGGACAGAAGTTTATTTGCGTCATGTTCAGAAAATCATAACTTGGTCGATTTTCATCGTATCGAGCTGGTTCCAGTGCCAAAATTTCACAAATTGAGTTGGCTACATTTTCACAGAAGGTATTGAGTTCAAACGGTATTCAAAAGGCCTTCGTTTTTTGCTCAGAGTGCGTGACACGCTGAAAATCCTGAATGCTGAATATTATTTCATCTGAGCCGAAACTTCGAAAAATCATAACTCGGTCAATTTTTATCGGATTGGACTCATATTTTTACACAAGGTCACTGACTCATAGATCTACAACTTTGCTTCAAAAGTCGAGACCAAATTATGCACCGATCAATACCAGTTTTTTATTGAAGAACGTGTCAGAGTCGACACTGGAGCCCAAAATAAGTTTGTCTGAGCTGAAACTTCAAAAATTTATAACTAATTCACCGTTTATCCGATTGATTCGATTTTCGGACAGGAGTTAGTTATCGATGTCAGCTACATTTTGTTTTCACATTTCAACTTCAAAAATTGCACTTAAGTCCTTGCGATTTAGCCTGGAAAGTGACGAACTCAAGTGAACATTGGAGGCCCAATTGCACATTCAAAGCCCATTTTCTTTACCCTAATTTCCATTATATAATCACCTTCTTTTCACACAAAAAAGAGAGGAGAAAAAAGAGAAAAAAAACCTTGCCACAACACTGTTAAAATATTAAACTCTTTCAAGAACCCTAAAACCTTGAAATCCTTATTACAAATCCCTCTCTCACTACCAACAAGCCATCACAGTTACAAACCAACACCTCACTACTTCTTCAGTAAGGATAAGGCTGGCTTGATCTCCATGATCCTAATTTTCCAGTAATGCATAAAAGCATTCAGGTCATTAATTTTCCGGTAAGGGTAAGATTGATTTGATCTCCATGATCAAAAGGGTATAATCATTCATACATGTCATATTGTGCCTAAACATTAAATTTCTTCATATATTGGCTTTATTTGCATTTTATGATTTTATTTAATGTGTTCATGAGATTCAACACTGCAGATTTAGACAGGATCCCATGCAGGTTCATTAAGGAACGTTGAGGCCAAAAGTCAAATGGCCAAAAGCCAAAAGCCAAATGGCCAAAAGCCAAATGGCCAAAGTAGAACAACTTATGCATGACACCAATACATGGCGAGGCAGACATTAAGGAACGTTGAAGCCAGAACACAAATGGCCAAAACGAAACAGTTTACACATGGCGTCAATAGTTGTTTCACCCCCCCAATCAGGCTCGTATACTCCTAAACTCTCTCTCTATTTGTATTATGTTCCTTTAATTAATTAATCGTTATTATTTTTATTAATCACTAACCAATTAACATTTTTTCCTAATAAAATCAAAATACAAAATATGTTTAATTATTATTAATCTCATCATTAATCTATTTTTTTTAAATAAATAACTAACAATTAATTTAGTGTAATTTAGGTTTTAAATTTCAATCTTTTCTTCATAAATAAAAATATATAAAATTAGATTTTGACATTTTTATCTTTTTCTTAATTAATTATTTTTCTTATTATTTATTATTATAATTACTATTTATTTTTATAAATAAACATGTACATTAATTAATTAGTAAATTAGAGTAACTTTAATATTTCTTTTTATTAATAATTAAAATAGTTAGAATTAGGGTTAATTAATTAATTTCTTAATTTCATTTAATTCTCTTATTAAAAATCCATAAATACAAAAAACCTCAAAAATAATTTCTTTTTATTTTATTTTAATTAATTTGTTAATAATAATTTAATTTCATTAAAAAGGGTCCAACGCCCTCGCATTCGCTAATAATTCCAATTCGCGCATTTATTTCCTTTCTTATAATTTTTATGTAATTCTCCCAAAGCCGTGTAAATCGGACATTTATCTTTTCCGCACTTTATATCTTTATTCAAATCGGGTCTTGGATTAAATTTGGCGATGTGGACCCGCGCCTTTGTAATAGCGTAGAACTTTTAAATTCCGCACTTTTTAACTGTTAATAAATTTGCATGCAAGAATGAATGTTAAAATAAAAACAAAAGCGTAGATCACCAATACATGACAAGACAAAAATATCTGAACATGACACACAAATCACACACCACCCCTAGGGTACGCCTCACAGTTGCCTTGCCTCGAAAGGTGATCGTCGAGTAGAGGATGTCTTAGTAAGTCCTCATGATCCGGGAACCTGGCATGAGGGTAGCTTCTAAGGTATCTTCCTATTACTCTGGTGATCACCATGTCCCGAACCTTCGAATTGACCCGAACACCTCCAACGGTGGTGCTACCTACCTCTCAATGGTGGGATGGCACTACTTTAAAGGACATTTACACAGACGAATTCCTTAGGGTAGGTAGACGACTCTAGATACTTGCTCTAATTTCAAAACAAACTCAAAAATACTTTTCACACCGACACCTTTTCAAAAAGCTTTCGAAAGCAATTTTTCAAACACTCTTAAGGACCGATACAAGAGTAGAACTGAAATTTTCAAAGAAACTTTTTTAAAACCCACAATTGAAAAGCAAACAAACCATTTTTGAAAACACATTGAGCAAGTATTTAAGAGCCCATGGATAACCATGGATAGAAAGGGTGCTAACACCTTCCCTTTCTATAATCTACCTCCCGAACCGAGAGCAATCTCTATAAGGAATTTTTCTGTGCTTTTGTCCTTTCCATTTGGAGAAAATAAAAGACGGTGGCGACTCTTGCTTCTGCGATATTTCGCGAACCAGCGTTAAACAGTCAGTTTCAGATCTACCGATCACAGAACTGGCGACTCTGCTGGGGACTCTTTATAAAGTGAGGTGTACCTTAGGGATAGTTCATAACTGTGTTTTCAATTGTATTGATTTGCTTGCTTTAAATTGTGGGACTGTCTTGGGAGTTCTATAGATCCTAACCCGAATCTGGGGATACCTTCTTAGAAAGTAGCAACAAGGCTGTGAGGGAACTGTGCGGGGTATACCGACATGGTTGAAACAATCTGCTACGTTGATGTGGCACTTTGGTGTGTACCGGTAACCCTTGAGTTCAGTCAAGGAGAGTACGGGGCCTCCGTGTGGTGTCGTGAAGCATCAACAGACCTTAGGAACCTTAATTGAACTATCTTGGCCTCTTTAGGGTAGTGAGATAACTGACTTTGGTGCAGTCCGAGGTTGGTTGATACTCGATACTACACTCAATTGAGGGTTGCTTTCCTGGAATATTTCGGTCGCCAGTTCAGTGGCTAAATCGAAACGATGAACAACGAAAGCAATCCGGTGATATTGGGACCCTTAGAACCCGGTTACTTCTAATAGGACAGGTTGAGCCCACCAACTTCAGGAGGGTAATACCCAGACCCCATGTTGGCCTAAACTCTAAGGGTTTCTCTTGTGTGACTTGTGTGCCTTCCAACTTGACTATTTGCATGCTTGTTGTCTGACACTTGAGTTTCTTGCAGGTTTTGTTTATAGTCCTTAATTGGGACTCATAACAGGGTTTACTAAGTTTCTTGCAGGTTTCGTTTATAGTCCTTAATTGGGACTCATAACAGAGTGTACTGAGTCTCTTGCAGGTTTTGGTTTGCAGTCCCAAATTGGGACTCATTACAGGGTTACTTATATCACCCCATGCATAACATGACATCATAACATCATGCCATTGCATACATCCTAACCCATTTCAAAGATCTCAAGGGCTTGTGATGCATGTCATGATGAATCAAACATCTAGCAAGGGGCAAAGAGGATTTATTTTCCTCTAGCCAGGGTTGTCAGGGGCTATGACCCACTTGATATGGTGAGCCTTGACTCCTGAAGAAGGTTCCCTTAATCAAGGTTGTTTGGAAATCTAGACCAGACATGATGACTAAAGTCAGGGGCTATGACCCACTTGATATGGTGAGCCTTGACTCCTGAAGAAGGTTCCCCTAATCAAGGTTGTTTGGAAACCAAAACCAGACATGATGACTAAAGTCAGAGGCTATGACCCACTGGATATGGTGAGCCTTTGACCCTTTGAAGAAGGACTCTCAATAATATGCAGTTCCTTCAATCAAGCTACAAAATGCAAACTCTAACAATTTTCTTGTTTACCCCGTGAGGTCCTTGAAAACATTGCATGCATATCATACACATCATTGCATAACAGGTATCCTTGTTGCAGGTCACTTACCTGTCTTCGCTATTTATTTCAGCAATGGCTTCCCAACAAGATAACCAGGACCTTCTTGCTCAAGAGACTCAGCTCGGGGAAATCCTCCTGAATTTATCCAAGGGGCAGGAGGAGTTGAGGACTCTTCTCACGGGGACTTTAGTCAGGAACAAGGCTGAGGACGACAAAGACGAACGGCTGAAACGTCTACAAGCTGAGGTAGACACATTAAAAACCCAGATGCTGGGGCAAAGGGCTCTCATCCAAAGTTTAGCTCAGGAGCAAGGAGAGCTGAGGGCCATGATCAGTCAGCTTCATCAAGACATGAAGCAACCAGCCCAAGTCAGGGACCCGGTCATTAATCAACTTCCAAGAAGTCAAAGGTTTAGGCCTCTCCAAGCTGCTACTACTTCACAGGTCCAACAACGACCTCGCCCAGAACAACGGACTGATCAAAGCAAACCAAACAAGCCCAGGAGGCAATTCACCCAGCTCAACATGTCGATGTTCCAAGCTTTACAATGCCTGTTGAGGTTGAATCTGATCACATTAAGGGCTCATCCCCGGAACCCCAACACAGCATCTCCTATCTATGATCCCAATAAAAGGTGTGCCTACCACTCTGCCAGTCCAGGACATGATACAAATGAGTGTTGGGCTCTGAAGAACAAGATCCAGGACCTGATTGATGAAGGAGCATTGGAGTTCACACAAGATGGACAGGCTGAGTTTTTCTACCATCCCTCCAAGGCTCACAGTTTGAAGTGACAGGCCCTGAGACTAGAAAACTTTTGTTCATTAGAGTTTTTCAAGTTGTAATTTTCTTTTGTTTTGTTCGAACATTTACTCATGATAAACATTGTTATTTCATTAATGCATCGCATATGTCTGTTTTGAAGCAATATATTCGTGTTCACTATATGCAAATTATTTTCATATTTTTTCTGATGATCAACTCTGGATTGAAAATTCTAAGCCTCTTGAGGGAGGATGACGAAAACGATACCACAATCTACAGTATGCTTTTGAACAGACCCCGCTGATGAGGTACAGGCATTGTTTCAATTCCTAAACACTTGAGTTATAAGGAAGATAATCCCTCGTCAACCCCTCTGAGCCAAAGAAGTAGGAGTTTTTCTTTTTGAAATTTAAAACCCTTAATCATAACCTGGGGCAGGGTAGTCTCTCAGTTGATCCAGGTGTATAACGAATGGCACCAAAGAGGTCCTTACAAAACAAAAAAAGACAGTGATGGTTCCAAACGATCATAAAGACAGGCAGTCATTACTTCTCAAAATAAAAGCCCAATAAGTCAAAACCTATGAAGGAGACTTACAAAACTGGGGCATCCCGCTGACTGTAATACCAAAAAAAGGGAAACAGCTCAGGCAAAAAAATAGGGATAAACAAAATCAAAAAAGAAAGAGGTCCTACAAACCCTCAACAACAACAAAAAAAAAATAATGACTGCCTATTCCAAATAAACTATCAACATCCGAATCATCATTGGAAAATCAGAGCAAAGACTCAAACAAGGTCTAACGTATGATCAACTGAGTTTAGGTTTGGAGAACATCACGAAGAGCGGGTGGGTACAAATAAATTTGAGCCTTTATCCTTTGTTTCTTAGACCGTGAACCAGACCACGTTATAACCCTTAAAAGTCCTAGCTGAAGCATGGGTTAGTTCGAAAGCATACTGTTACGAAAGGTATCCTGACTCCTTAAGGCTTACGGTAAATACGGAGTTGACATCACGTTTTACAAACATTCACTTGTTTTACGAAAAAGAATGCATTTTTAAAATCTTCAAGACAGGCATGAGCTTTGCATTTTTAACATAACTTTGTTTGCATATGACTTTTTGTTTGAACAGCATAGAAATTCGCACGACGAATGCCTAATGAACAGAAGTACTTCCAATCAAGGGGCATGGCATGACTATTGTCTATTATCTGGGGCAATTCAGTCAAGATTCGGAGAATCTTTCAAAATGCCAAGATAACCAGGGGCAAATCTCCGCCTGAGTCATTTAGGGCACTCCAACAACGAATCTTGCCTGATCAAACATCTTCTAGTGGCGTGGCAAAATACTTCCAACAGGGGCAACTCCCCACATTCCCTGAACGTGGACATAGTCGAAAAAAATACTACGCATAATCAAAGACCCGCTAGGTTGACATACCTAGGAAAAAATTAGGGCTTCCCGGCGAACCAAAAGGGTTCGGGAAAAATGAAGGGATGAAATGAAAAAAATCTGTACACCCGGCAAGTCGAAAACCTGAAAAGGCGGCTTGGGCAAAAATGGGTATCCCGGTGGACTGAAAACCCGAAAAGGCGGTCCAGGCAAAAGTTAGGGATCAAAGCGTACGACTATGTCCTGTCATCTTGTCACCTGCCTACCTGAAGAAGGTTTGACCCTCAACAATTATCAGCATCCCACAGGTGCCTCCCACATCAGAAACAGGGGCAATAATGGGTGGTCTAAGCAATCTGATTGTTCTGTCCTCCAAGGTATCAAGGTAGGTTCCGTTGAAGAACGTAACCGATACAGTTCAATACTTCCCCAGGAGAGTCCAATCCAGTTCCCCAAGAAAGTTGGAATTCATCTCCCCAAGCAGTAAGCTTATCCCCAGTAGATTCTGGAAGCTTATCCCCGCGGAGCACGAACGCGTCCCCCGACTTTATTCAAAGAGTTATTCCCTTACCAGGATATAACTGGGTTATCCTCAGCCGAAAGCCACGGAAAGAGCGTCCTCGACGGAGTCCTCTTATCCCCAGCAAAGTCTATTAACACTTCCAACACAACAATGGTATCCCCAGTGAAGTTACCATCAACATTTCAGCAAAATACCCCTCTTCCCACAGAGTATTGCTCCCCAGCAAGATCGTGAGAGTACTTTTCTCCCCGCAGAGTAATTCATTCGCCAAGTTCATTCCCCAACAGAGTCATCTTCTCCTACCGGTATTCTTGCAACTATCATCCAGCGGAAGCAAAATCTGTTCTTCAACACCAGCCCAGGAGTTAACTTCCTGGAACCCGTCAAGGATTTATTTTCTTAGACAAAAATACATTCATGAACATTACATCTTCATACATTATAGCATGCATATGCATCATACTACACGAATCTCATCAATTTTGAGGACATCCTGAAATCATGCGGTTCATGCATCATGATCTTGCATACAACTGATGCTTTACCTTTTCAGGAAAGGTTAATACAAAGACGATTACTATCAACTATCGCAACTCTTTCTAGATATAGTTCAGATGTGAACCAGATATGGCGACGTTCTGATACTGCTTCCAGATTTCCTTCTAGATATAGTTCAGATGTGAACCAGATATGGCAACGTTCTGATACTTCTTCCAGATTTCCTTCTAGATATAGTTCAGATGTGAACCAGATATGGCGATGTTCTGATACTTCTTCCAGATTTCCTTCTAGATATAGTTCAGATGTGAACCAGATATGGCAACGTTCTGATACTGCTTCCAGATTTCCTTCTAGATATAGTTCAGATGTGAACCAGATATGGCAACGTTCTGATACTGCTTCCAGATTTCCTTCTAGATATAGTTCAGATGTGAACCAGATATGGCAACGTTCTGATACTTCTTCCAGATTTCCTTCTAGATATAGTTCAGATGTGAACCAGATATGGCGACGTTCTGATACTTCTTCCAGATTTCCTTCTAGATATAGTTCAGATGTGACCCAGATATGGCAACGTTCTGATACTTCTTCCAGATTTCCTTCTAGATATAGTTCAGATGTGACCTATATATGGCAACGTTCTGATACTTCTTCCAGATTTCCTTCTAGATATAGTTCAGATGTGACCCATATATGGCGACGTTCTGATACTCCTTCCAGATTCCCTTCTAGATATAGCTCGGATGTGACCCAGGCATGGCGACGTTCTGACACTTATTCCAGTTGAAGATTTCAAGACCTAGACCGGTTCAGTTAATCGACCCTAAGATTTTCTGTTTCTTATCCAGTCCAAGGCCTTCTCTAGTCCAGTTAAATCGACCCCAAACAGATTTTCCTGATAAAGACTCAGTAGAAGTTATCCAAGATTCTCTCAATGATTGCTATTGAGGTTGTAGTCGCCTATGGTTCTCTCCCCGATACTGCGGAGGTGGTAATCCCAAGATTCGCTCAACGATTGCTGTTGAAGTTGAAGTTATCCAAGATTCTCTCAATGATTGCTATTGAGGTTGTAGTCGCCTATGGTTCTCTCCCTGATACTGCGGAGGTGGTAATCCCAAGATTCTCTCAACGATTGCTGTCGAGGTTGAAGTTATCTAAGATTCTCTCAATGATTGCTATTGAGGTTGTAGTCGCCTATGGTTCCCTCCCCGATACTGCGGAGGTAGTAATCATCCCAAGATTCTCTCAACGATTGCTGTTGAGGTTGAAGTTATCCAAGATTCTCTCAATGATTGCTGTTGAGGTTGTAGTCGCCTATGGTTCTCTCCCCGATACTGCGGAGATAGTAATCATCCCAAGATTCTCTCAACGATTGCTGTTGAGGTTGAAGTTATCCAAGATTCTCTCAATGATTGCTGTTGAGGTTGTAGTCGCCTATGGTTCTCTCCCCGATACTGCGGAGATAGTAATCATCCCAAGTTTCTCTCAACGATTGTTGTTGAGGTTGAAGTTATCCAAGATTCTCTCAATGATTGCTATTGAGGTTGTAGTCGCCTATGGTTCTCTCACCATTCCTGTTGAGGTAGTAACCATCCTTGGTTCATTCATCACCATTTGAAGCTCCAGATTCAGCTCCTGTAACCAGTCAGGACACATCTATACAAAGCATCTTGAGACCAGCTCCTGCAACATGTCAGGTACTCATCTTTCTTTTGCAGGTACGTAGGTTCTCGCTAAGGAATCTCTTATGCGATTGACATCCAGATGGCATCTATAAGCCCATCCACCTTCCATCATCTCTTAGCATGGCATCTATAAGCCCATCATCCTATCCATCAATCTCCAAATGGCATCTATAAGCCCATTCCCCATATCACACTACTATGTGAGCGCAAATTTCTGGGCACTCTAGTGTTCAATCATCTTCCACCTTCGGATTACGAAAGGCACGTCAGCCAATCTGCATCCTCAGGTCTAAGAAGATTGAACAGGGGCAACTGTTGTACCCCAAAATTTGCCCTCCCATATTTCTCAAAACATCTCAAGAAAAATTCACAAGTCCAATCCGGCGCGTCATATTCAGGTGTTCTTTCACCAAGATATCTCTGATAACATATTCTCAAATTCAGGTTCGGCTCAAGAGATAATTCTTTAAAGAATGTATCCGAATGTGTGAGTTTTCTCGAAGAAATATGGTGAAAAAGTATGCTGAAAGTGAAGTTTTTACGCGCTAAAAAATTCATAACTTGAAGATCGTGGCTCGTTTTGAACCCGTTCCGGTGGCCAAAATTCCGTCTTGATATTATCTACGTTTTCATCTCTCACGGATGGAAGCCAATTCCAATCAGAAGGTCTTCAAAAATATGGATTTATCAAGTATTTCCATACAGAAAATTTGGGACAGAAATTTATTTGCGTCATGTTCAGAAAATCATAACTTGGTCGATTTTCATCGTATCGAGCTGGTTCCGGTGCCAAAATTTCACAAATTGAGTTGGCTACATTTTCACAGAAGGTATTGAGTTCAAACGGTATTCAAAAGGCCTTCGTTTTTTGCTCAGAGTGCGTGACACGCTGAAAATCCTGAATGCTGAATATTATTTCATCTGAGCCGAAACTTCGAAAAATCATAACTCGGTCAATTTTTATCGGATTGGACTCATATTTTTACACAAGGTCACTGACTCATAGATCTACAACTTTCCTTCAAAAGTCGAGACCAAATTATGCACCGATCAATACCAGTTTTTTATTGAAGAACGTGTCAGAGTCGACACTGGAGCCCAAAATAAGTTTGTCTGAGCTGAAACTTCAAAAATTCATAACTAATTCACCGTTTATCCGATTGAGTCGATTTTCGGACAGGAGTTAGTTATCGATGTCAGCTACATTTTGTTTTCACATTTCAACTTCAAAAATTGCACTTAAGTCCCTGCGATTTAGCCTGGAAAGTGACGAACTCAAGTGAACATTGGAGGCCCAATTGCACATTCAAAGCCCATTTTCTTTATCCTAATTTCCATTATATAATCACCTTCTTTTCACATAAAAAAGAGAGGAGAAAAAAGAGAAAAAAAACCTTGCCACAACACTGTTAGAATATTAAACTCTTTCAAGAACCCTAAAACCTTGAAATCCTTATTACAAATCTCTCTCTCACTACCAACAAGCCATCACAGTTACAAACCAACACCTCACTACTTCTTCAGTAAGGATAAGGCTGGCTTGATCTCCATGATCCTAATTTTCCAGTAAGGCATAAAAGCATTCAGGTCATTAATTTTCCGGTAAGGGTAAGATTGATTTGATCTCCATGATCAAAAGGGTATAATCATTCATACATGCCATATTGTGCCTAAACATTAAATTTCTTCATATATTGGCTTTATTTGCATTTTATGATTTTATTTAATGTGTTCATGAGATTCAACACTGCAGATTTAGACAGGATCCCATGCAGGTTCATTAAGGAACGTTGAGGCCAAAAGTCAAATGGCCAAAAGCCAAAAGCCAAATGGCCAAAAGCCAAATGGCCAAAGTAGAACAACTTATGCATGACACCA
Source organism: Vicia faba (assembly GCA_948472305.1). Classification (NCBI taxonomy): domain Eukaryota; kingdom Viridiplantae; phylum Streptophyta; class Magnoliopsida; order Fabales; family Fabaceae; genus Vicia; species Vicia faba. The sequence goes on from OX451740.1 coordinate 507,163,576, forward strand.
ATACATGGCGAGGCAGACATTAAGGAACGTTGAAGCCAGAACACAAATGGCCAAAACGAAACAGTTTACACATGGCGTCAATAGTTGTTTCACCCCCCCAATCAGGCTCGTATACTCCTAAACTCTCTCTCTATTTGTATTATGTTCCTTTAATTAATTAATCGTTATTATTTTTATTAATCACTAACCAATTAACATTTTTTCCTAATAAAATCAAAATACAAAATATGTTTAATTATTATTAATCTCATCATTAATCTATTTTTTTTAAATAAATAACTAACAATTAATTTAGTGTAATTTAGGTTTTAAATTTCAATCTTTTCTTCATAAATAAAAATATATAAAATTAGATTTTGACATTTTTATCTTTTTCTTAATTAATTATTTTTCTTATTATTTATTATTATAATTACTATTTATTTTTGTAAATAAACATGTACATTAATTAATTAGTAAATTAGAGTAACTTTAATATTTCTTTTTATTAATAATTAAAATAGTTAGAATTAGGGTTAATTAATTAATTTCTTAATTTCATTTAATTCTCTTATTAAAAATCCATAAATACAAAAAACCTCAAAAATAATTTCTTTTTATTTTATTTTAATTAATTTGTTAATAATAATTTAATTTCATTAAAAAGGGTCCAACGCCCTCGCATTCGCTAATAATTCCAATTCGCGCATTTATTTCCTTTCTTATAATTTTTATGTAATTCTCCCAAAGTCGTGTAAATCAGACATTTATCTTTTCCGCACTTTATATCTTTATTCAAATCGGGTCTTGGATTAAATTTGGCGATGTGGACCCGCGCCTTTGTAATAGCGTAGAACTTTTAAATTCCGCACTTTTTAACTGTTAATAAATTTGCATGCAAGAATGAATGTTAAAATAAAAACAAAAGCGTAGATCACCAATACATGACAAGACAAAAATATCTGAACATGACACACAAATCACACACCACCCCTAGGGTACGCCTCACAGTTGCCTTGCCTCGAAAGGTGATCGTCGAGTAGAGGATGTCTTAGTAAGTCCTCATGATCCGGGAACCTGGCATGAGGGTAGCTTCTAAGGTATCTTCCTATTACTCTGGTGATCACCATGTCCCGAACCTTCGAATTGACCCGAACACCTCCAACGGTGGTGCTACCTACCTCTCAATGGTGGGATGGCACTACTTTAAAGGACATTTACACAGACGAATTCCTTAGGGTAGGTAGACGACTCTAGATACTTGCTCTAATTTCAAAACAAACTCAAAAATACTTTTCACACCGACACCTTTTCAAAAAGCTTTCGAAAGCAATTTTTCAAACACTCTTGAGGACCGATACAAGAGTAGAACTGAAATTTTCAAAGAAACTTTTTTAAAACCCACAATTGAAAAGCAAACAAACCATTTTTGAAAACACATTGAGCAAGTATCTAAGAGCCCATGGATAACCATGGATAGAAAGGGTGCTAACACCTTCCCTTTCTATAATCTACCTCCCGAACCGAGAGCAATCTCTATAAGGAATTTTTCTGTGCTTTTGTCCTTTCCATTTGGAGAAAATAAAAGATGGTGGCAACTCTTGCTTCCGCGATATTTCGCGAACCAGCGTTAAACAGTCAGTTCCAGATCCACCGATCACAAGTACACTCATCATCTTCTCATTAAATCCCGAGGTAACTAGATTGAGGAGTTGACCATATTTCTTGGTGAACGAAGAAGTCTCAGGAACCCTTGATACTAGCTCTTTGAGTTGGAGAGGTATTCTTACAAAGATGATTCAGATAGTATTTCTACGAGCGGAAGCCATGATCTGCAAAACAGAATAAAGATAAATTCCCTTAGTCCTTGAAATGGTCAGTGAAATGAAATATGGATGTTATGATGCATGATGTCATGTTTAAGCAAAATAATCACACACAAGCAAAACACACAAGACCTTAGGTTTAGGGTTGCACGGAGTTTATAGGTAAGTACCCTCTTGAAGTTTAGTTGGTTCAACCTGTCTTAGAAAAGTAACTGAGTTCTAAGGAGTCTCAATATCACTGATCTTTCTTTATCGAGCATTATTTCAGCTTAGAAATCTTTTCTTGCGGCCGAAAAATCTCGAAATTCTGATCTCAATGAGTGTAGAATTGAGTATCAACCAATCCTAAGCTTTACACCGAGGCCGGCTATCTCACTACTTTCTAATGGCCAAGTTTGTTCAACTAAGGTTCTAAGGCCTGTTAGTCCTTCACGGCACCATGCGGCGACCCCGTATTCTCTTCGATTCAACACAAGGGATACCGGTACCAACCAAAGTGTCACACCAACCACTACGCCAAAAACTGCTTTTTGCAGCGCCTCTACTAAAGCGCTTATTGAAAAAGCGCTGCCATAGCCTTCACAAAAAACAAAATTAAAAAAAAGGGAAACCTACGAAGGCGCTTTTTTAAAAGCGCTGGCATAGGTGGGGGATACGAAAGCGCTTTTTACATTAAAAGTGCTGTGGTAGGTCAAATAAAAATATTAATAAAAACGAAATAATAGGGTTATGAAGGCGCTTTTTAAAAAGCGCTGTGGAAGATTGGCCTTTGAAAGCGCTTTCAAAAGCGCTGGCATAGGGTCTGATGCTACTAAAGCGCTTTTTAGGCTAAAAGCGCCGTGGTAGCTCAAATATCAAAATTAAATAAAATGAAATATTGAACAGCACAGTTCAGAATACCCACGAAACCCAAAACGAAATATCAGAACGAAGCCCTGTTCATCGTCTTCTCCATCTCACCCTCGCCGGCACGAAGCTTTTCAGCACCGTTCATCATCTCACCCTCGCCGGCACGAACCTTATCAGCACCGTTCATCAACTCACCCTCGCCGGCACGAAGCTATTCTCGTTTTTGTTCTGATTCCTCATCCTCGCCGGCACGAAGCTTTTTTCGTCTAGAGTCGTATCAAAAGGTATGTTTCAAAATCCTTGCCATTCATACATTGCTTCTGTTCGATTTGTCTGTGTTGCCGGGAATCTTGTTTTGTATCTTGCACGCAAACTGTTCGATAAAATGAGGAATATTGTCCGTGGCTTCCAACTGATGTATTACTGCCTAATCTCCTTCAATATCTAAAATTGGAATTTTATATAAAAGTTACTTATGAAATTTTATTTGACAGTTCCGCTTTTTTATGCCGTAGCATACCCACTTCAGTTCAGCTTTCCATTCTTGGGGAGTATGCACTAGCTGCATCCATTTTAGCACATGCAACCATATTTTTCTAGTCTCAACACATTCAAAAAATAGGTGACTACAACTTTCCTGTGCACCACAGTAGATGCATTGTCCATCAGTTTTTTTTCTTGTTATTAGCCTGCACAGTATTCCCCACCTTAATAGGAGCATGATCAAAATTAACACTAATTCCTTTGCTTTTATGTTCCTTACTGATGATGCAATTTCATTAACTTATAGGAAACATGGAAAACAAATTTGGAATCACAACAAAAATGGGCTAATAATGCTGTTGCTGATAGATACTTTGCACTCAATTTGTTGGTTAGTTGAAACTAATCCATCTTTTTCACTTGGTTATCGTTGAGATCACCCTACAATTAGTACAACTTACTTTTTTTTTTATAAAAAAATTCTAATCATTTTTAAGTTTAGAATTCACCATCTGACAATGATGTGAATGGTCTTTTAAACTAGAAGCAACAATCAATCATTTCTCATATCTTACTGATTCATTACTATGACTGAAATTCAGTCAAATTAAAATAATTTATTCTCAAGATCTTAGTGATACGTAAATAACATTTCTCTAATGTGTTTGAGCTAAATGGTATATAGATTATAATGGAGAACATTGGTTCAGTAATGACTTTGGCTCTAATAGCCATAAAAACGGATATCACGTTTCCTAATACTTTAAATAATTAACTACTATATAAATACTAGTATTTTATTTTTAAATATTAGTAGTTCTATAAATTCATTTGGTAAGAAGGTGCAGAATTTTACAAAGCATTTGCTATGAGATGGAGGGGTTATAATAAGAGGAGTTGTTTGATCCTATGCTTTGGCCTTTAGCAACTGTGTCCCCTATTACTTGTTTTTGCCTCTCTTTTTCAAGAAATGAGTGCTTCTTTTCATCATGGCACTTGATCACATGTGAAGGATATTCTTAGTTGGCGCAAAAAAGCAAGAGTCTGAGTACTTTTGAATTGAAAAATATCATTTAATCTCAAAAAGAATAATGTATATAGAAATTCAATACCCTTGTTATTACCTGTATCCAAGACTGAATCACTAGTATCCGACTTCACTAGTTAGTAATTAGTTATGAGTTGTTTAGCACATGCTTAAGGTGAGGCAAGAATAACTATGAATTTGATTACCTAATATGTTGAATTTCTTTACAGGTAATTAATTATTATTTTGCTATAGTTGCGTGACTAATTAGTTGCTATAGTCAAACCATGGATAAAAAATGGATGACTGCCAATCGATTGTCGAAAGAGTATGAGGATGGGGTATCAGAATTCGTTAAGTTTGCCGTTGCGCACGCCAGAGAACCCAATGGAATGATATGTCCTTGCTTGAGATGCTGTTATGGGAGACGGGTTGACGCGGTTCAGTTGGAATCGCATTTACTGATGCATGGAATTGATAGAAGTTATGCATGTTGGAATTTGCATGGTGAGAAAAGTAGCGGGAATGTTGAATCGAGTTATAATACGACGTATGCTTCAAATGAGGATTTCGCAGACGCATACGATTATGATCGAGTCGAAGAGATTGCAGAAGCGCTTGAAGAAGATCTTGAGGATTGTCCCAAAATGTTCGAGAGGTTGGTAAGCGATGCAGAGAAACCGTTGTATGATGGTTGTACAAAATTCACAAGATTGTCTGCGGTGTTAAAGTTGTACAACTTAAAGGCGGACAACGGATGGTCGGATAAAAGTTTCACACAGTTATTAGCCCTCGTGAAAGAAATGCTACCAGAGGATAATGTTCTTCCCAATCGAACGTATGAGGCCAAAAAGATGTTGTCCTTTATTGGCATGAGCTATGAAAAGATACATGCATGTCCAAAAGATTGCGTTTTATTTCGAAACGAGTACGCAGTGTTAAATGAGTGTCCTAAATGCGGTGCCCCTTGATATAAGGAAAAGTTGTCTCCGGAAAAGGTGTTATGGTATTTTCCTATAATTCCGAGATTTAGGCGCATGTATCGTAGTGAGACCGATTCAAGACACTTGACTTGGCATGCAGATGAAAGAATTATTGATGGGAAGTTGCGACATCCGGCAGACTCACCACAGTGGACGAAAGTTGATATTGATTATCCTGAATTTGGAAAAGAAGCAAGAAATCTTCGCTTGTCGTTGTCTACTGATGGAATGAACCCGCATGGTATTCAAAGTATCTCGCATAGCACCTGGCCTGTGATTCTTATGATATATAACCTACCTCCGTGGCTATGTATGAAGCGTAAGTACATGATGCTATCTATGTTAATTTCTGGGCCCAAACAACCAGGGAATGACATAGACGTGTACTTGGCACCCTTAGTCGAAGATTTGAAGTTTTTGTGGGAGACCGGTGTGGAGGTTTACGATGGGTATAGGAAAGAAAGTTTCAACTTGAGGGCGATGTTGTTTGGAACAATTAATGATTTTCCGGCGTACGAAAATCTATCAGGGTACAGCATTAAGGGTCAAAAAGCGTGTCCTGTTTGTGAAGATGAAACCGATACGATGTGATTGAACTTTTGTCAGAAGAATGTTTTTCTCGGTCATCGTAGATTCTTAAATTCTAATCATCACTATCGTGGGTGGAGAAAGGCATTCAATGGAGAGGCAGAACACGGTAGAGCTCCACATATGTTGACAGGTGATCAGATTTTTGAAAAGGTGAAAGATGTGAGTACTGAGTTTGGCAAGCCTTTTGCACATAGACTTGTCACGAGTGGGTGGAAGAAGAGGTCGATTTTTTTTGAACTTCCATATTGGAAGTCGTTGTACGTAAGACATTTCCTCGATGTTATGCATATTGAAAAAAATGTATTTGATAGTGTTATTGGTACGTTACTCAATATACAAGGAAAGTCTAAGGATGGCATTAACATAAGGAAGGACATGTTAAACATGGGAATTAGAACTGAATTGGCACCCGTGACGAAAGGAAGACGCACATATCTACCACCTGCTGTTTACACTCTATCTAGAAAGGAGAAGAAAATATTGTGTAAGTTCCTCAGTGAAGTTAAAGTTCCAGAAGGCTACTCATCAGATATTAGAAGACTTGTGTCAATGAAAGACCTAAAGTTAAAGAGTTTAAAGACTCATGATTGCCATGTTATAATGGAACATTTTCTACCAATAGGTATACGTTCTATTCTGCCAGAAAAAGTAAGGAGCGCAATAACTAAGTTGTGTTTTTTCTTCAAGTCAATTTGCAGCAAGGTGATCGATCCTGCGATCTTACCAACATTGCAAAAAGAGGTGGTTGTTACTTTATGTGAGCTTGAAATGTATTTTCCTCCCTCGTTTTTTGACATAATGGTTCATCTAGTCGTTCATCTTGTCCAAGAGACACAGTTGTGCGGACCAGCTTATATGAGATGGATGTACCCTGCTGAACGTTATATGAAAATTTTAAAAGGGTACGTGAAAAACCGAAGTCGACCGGAGGGTTGTATTGCGGAACGATACATTGTTGAAGAAGCGGTTGAGTTTTGCACTGAATATCTGTCAAATGTTCAATCAATTGGACTCCCCAAATCTCATATTGTCGAGAAAAAAGAAGGAAAAAGACTAATTGGAAATAAAGTTGTGACAGTGTCAATGGTCGAACGGGATCAGGTGCATTTGTATGTTCTGCACAATGAGATTGAGGTTGAGCCGTATGCTGAAATGTACAAGGGTGTTCTTCGAGGTTTAAATCTGAATAGAAATGAGAATTGGATAGTACGAGAGCACAATCGGAGTTTCATACCGTGGTTTAAGGAACAAATTTATTCAAAGTATCGTTCGGATCCTGCTTCAGTAACAGAAAGGTTGAGATGTTTAGCATATGGTCCAAGTATGATTGTGTTTTCTTATAGCGCATACGCAATTAATGGATACACATTTTATACCAAAGAACAGGATGATAAAAGTACTATGCAGAATAGTGGTGTTACCTTGGTAGCTGAAGCGATGCACATATCAAGTGCGAATGACTTAAACCCGAAATTTGCAAATCTGTCATATTTTGGGGTTATCGAGCGCATTTTGTTGTTTGATTACGGGAAGTTTCAGATTCCTGTATTTGATTGCAAGTGGGTTGAAAACAATAATGGCGTACGAATGGATAAGTCAGGATTTTTGCAAGTGGATCTCAATAGGGTGGGGTACAAAGATGAACCTTTTATTCTAGCCTCTCAGGCTAAACAAGTGTTCTATGTCAATGATCCGACAAGTACGAAATGGTCTATAGTGCTTTTGTCTAACAAAGTAATTGATGAAAACATTGGAGATCAAGGTGATATTGGCGTTGGCATTGAATCTTGTACAAGAAACGATCAAAATGAGAATGAACCTTGTACTAGAGATGATCATAATGAGGGTATTTGGATCAATCCAACCATCCGAGTTGTTAACAGAAGCGTAAAATATATTGCTACCAAGAAAAGAAAGAGACGTTAGTGAAAAAGGTATTATTATAATTATAGCCTAATATTGTAAGTAATATGTGAATAATGTTTTGAATTTTTGGCATATCTTTTGAACCGTTTTGAATTTTTGCGAATGTGACTAGTGTTTATTTAGTAGAACAATGTTTCTGGAGCTGATGGTGAGGTTTATTTCTTGCAAGTTTGGTTTTTTAGCATTTTATTCAATTTTGAGTTCCTTTAGTGCTATTCATATCTTTTTCGACTATCCATTTTCATGTAGTGTACTAATGTGCTTGTTTGACTTTTGTTACAGGTCTAATGGCTAGCAATGAAGAAAATCCGCAAGGAAACCAACAAGAAAACCCACCAGGAAACCAACAAGATCATGAAAACTCACAAGAATCAAATCATGCAGCGGATGATACTTCAGCAAATGATGTTGCACGAGGCATCACCATAATGCGCGAAATCATTCGTGCTAGAGATAAGGGAGTGATATATAATGTAGATTGGAATCATTCAAATCAAGTAGTTGGGGTTAATGCTTCAAAATTCACAAGCTACGTTGGTACACTTGTTCGTATGCATGTGCCAATCTCCATATCTAGATGGAATGAGAAACAATATGAAGCATTGAAGCAAGGAAAAGAAATGTTTTGGGAAGATGTTAAGGTATGTATGTTATATGGTTTATATGGTTATATGTTTATAAGTTTATAAGTTTATATGGTGTATATGGTTTTTAAACTACTTATATGTTTATATGGTTTATATGGTTTTTAAATTACTTATATGTTTATATGGTTTATACGCAGCGGTCTTTTAACGTTCCAGATGAGCGTAAAGGCTTCGTACTTGGGTTGGCCGGGAAAAGATTTAGAGGGTGGAAAAATCTGTTGACGAACACCTATCTTAAGGATGACAAAGGAAAGTGGCTGGAAGAGTTCCCGGCCGGAAGGCCAGAAAAGTATAATCTTTTCATTAAACAAGAAGATTGGACTGAGTTTATTAGACAAAGAGATGACGAATTCCGGCAAAAGAGTGCCAAAAATAGTGAGAGAGCATCAAAGCCCGCGTATCCATACAAAAAAGGGCGTTTGGGATATGCACGCTTAGAGGAAAAAATTGTAAGTAATAAATAGAAATGATATGTTCTTATTAATTGTCTAAATGTGTTGTATTTGACGATCTAACCGTTTGTTTCTATGCATAGTTAGAGGAGACGAAAAGTGATGAAACCTCACTTCCAGCACATTTGCTGTGGAAGGAAGCTCGTGTGGGCAAGAATCAAGCTGTTGATCCAAGTGTTCTAAGAATTTATGATGAATGCGTAAGTATAACATTGTGTCTTTAATTAAATCAAATTTTTATGACTATTTAATTGATTTTTTTATCTCCATTATTTTCAGGAGACATTGTCACAAACGGAGTCCACCGGTGACGACCAGGATACGAGGAGCGTACTTAGTAAAGCAATGAATGTTCCTGAGTATTCCGGTCGGGTGAGGGGTAAAGGTCATGTATATTTATATATTTAATTATTTCTGTGAGATTGATCTAAATATATGTTTTTATTTTCTTAGATCAATACAAATATTTCGTAGTCAAAGGGACGCACAGGTACCCCGGAGTAAATCATCAAATATTACTTGGATCAAAGTGCAGGTACAAAATTAGTTGCTTATAATAATAGTTATGTTACTTGATAAAATTACACGACAACTATAAAATATATTCTGTTTTTCTATGCAGTGTCCGTTACAGAATAACGATGTAGATTGCGGATACTTTTGCTTGAGGTTTATGAAAGAAATCCTTCATAAAAATCAAGTAGAGATTCCAAGCACGGTATGGATTTATAACTTAGAATAATTTTGTATGATTTCTACATTTAATAACATCATGCATATACTGAAGTAATAATTTCTTATGTAGTACTTTGATGACCTCTATACTATGTCGTACACGAAAGTTCAAGTGGAAGAAGTCAAAGAGGAAATATGTCAATTTTATGTTGAAAACAGATTATTCTGATGGGTATGAATAAAATATTATTGTACGTGTTAGTTTGATTGTGTTGGAGCCTTTAATATTATTTGTTTAATTTACCGTGTTGTTCATATTCATACTTTGCAGGATGACGACCGTGTCGGTGGAGCATTATTTTCGATGTAATTATATATGATTTAGTTACATATGTATATATATATGGTTACAAATTAACACGATACTTTGTATGTGATTTAGTTATGGTTACAAATGTATATATGGTTACAAATTTAGTTATATATGATTTAGTTACATATATATAGATAAGGATTGAATATTATATGGTATACCGGTTTCTGTTAATATAATACCGATTTCTTAAAATATATGTATAGATAAGGATTGAATTACAGATTAAATTATTGGACCAAAAAAAAATTACAGGCCGCACAGGGAACCTCAAATTATAGGTTTCACTTTAAAAAATTTGTATGAGCTACGAAAGCGCTTTTGGCTAAAAAGCGCTTTCGTAGGCAGGATAAATAAAAAAAAAAATTAAATAGAAACCCCCTATCAAAGCGCTTTTTATGGAAAAAGCGCTGTGAAAGACCCCCCCTATCAAAGCGCTTTTTCCATAAAAAGCGCTGTGAAAGCCATGATAAATAAAAAAACAAAAATTAAATAGAACCCCTATCAAAGCGCTTTTTATGGAAAAAGCGCTGGGAAAGACCCCCCTATCAAAGCGCTTTTTCCATAAAAAGCGCTGTAAAAGGCCTGATAAATAAAAAAAAAATTTAAATAGCACACCTATCAAAGCGCTTTTCAAAAAGCGCTGGGAAAGACCCCCCTATCAAAGCGCTTTTTAAGGAAAAAGCGCTGGGATAGGTCCACCTACGACAACGCTTTTGGCCAGAAAAAAGCGCTTTCGTAGCCTACGCCAGCGCTGGCTACGGCAGCGCTTTTAAAGGGCAAAAAAAAGCGCTGTGAAAGCCCATTTTCGTAGTAGTGAACACAACTATCACTTCAACCATATCGGTCTATGTCGTACAGTCTCCACGATCTATTGTTTCTTACCTAAAAATATGCCTCCAGATCCGGGTGTAGGATCTATAGTAACAATCTAAACAACCATCCAAGGGTAAAGCATACAAAGCAAGCAATTAAAACAGTTTTAAAATGAACTAACTCTTAAGGTAACCCCACTTTTTATTCATAATTCCCCAGCAGAGTCGCCAGTTCTATAATACGGTGGAAGATCCGACTGTTTATACTAGTTTTGCGTTTGTATTGGTAAATGTTGCAGTAAGCAAGAGTCGTTGCCGACTTTTCTTTTATCCAAATTAAGGAAAGGGTGAAAATAGCAGAAAAAGACCTTTTCGAGAATTTTCTAAGTAAGCGGGGTAGATTATGGAAAGGGAAGGTGTTAACACTATTTCCATCCATAGTTTTCTACAGGCTCTTAGATGCTAGCTCATTTTTGAAATACCGTGTACTTTGTGTTTTTGAAAAGTATTTGAAAATTCCTTAGTGCGGTGATTCGCTTTATGATAACTCTTGTATCAGTCCTCAAGAGTGTTGACAAAGCGAATATTTTTGAAAGTGTATTTGAAATGTTTTGTGTAAGTGTGAAAAGTTGTTTTGGGCATATCATCTAGGAATTATCTACTTATACTCAAAAGGTTTGTTATTTTCCTCTTATCCTTTAGACAATGTTATCCTACTATTAGTGATTAGGTAGCCCTATCGTTGGATGTTTGAGGGACATTCAAAGGGACATACAGTCATAAAGGCAACATGTAGAGACACTTTAGCAATTTTGTTTAAGGGACGAGATCATTTACCGAAAGGAAACAATGTAGGATCATCGAGGGACTATGATCTTTTGATTTACGGGTCTTTGTTAAAACATCCCCATTCTCGAGGGACATGACTGTTTTACTTTCCGAAAGGCAACCAAAGTGGGCGTACCTTAGAGGTGTATATGTGCAAGTGATTCAATTCGATTCATTTATCTTTGTTATTAGGTTTGCTAGCGCTTTGTTTTCAGTCTTTCCATACAAGCCTAATTACTAGCAGTTAATATTTTTGCAGAAATTTAAAGTGCGGGAATCATAAATCCTATGTGTGATACGGTGGCAGAACCGACTGTTATAATGGTTTGCATTTTGTATTCGCAAATTTCGCGGTAAGCAAGAGTCGCCACCGACTTTTATTTCATCCAACTAAGGAAAAGGAAAAAGAACACAAAAAACCTTTTTCGAGAATGTTTCTGAGTACAGGGGGTAGATTATAGAAAGGGGAGGTGTTAGCACCCTTTCTATCCGTGGTTTTCCATGGGCTCTTAGGTACTTTGCTCTTTTTTTTAAAAATCGCTTGTGTGTGCTTGTTTTGAAGAAGTTTTACTTCGTGATAACCCTTGTATCAGTCCTCAAGAGTGTGACAAAGTTGTTTTGAAAATTGTTTTGAAAAGTGTCTGTGTGAAAATCTTTGTTTGAGCAAGTACCTAAGAACTAATTTACCTACTCGAAAAATGTATGTTCATTTTCCTTTAGACAGCGCTACCCTATTATTAAGGAATAGGTAGCACCGTCGTTGGAGTGTAAAAGGGACGTTCGAAGGGACGAAATGGTCTCTGAAGGCAACAAGTAAAGATACCTTAGCATTTCGAAGGGACTATCGTCATAAGATCAATTCATATCTAACTCGAGGGACAAGTAGGGACTATGATCTTTATGACGATTTTGAATCACGGGTCATTGCTAAGGCACCCCTACGTTCGAGGGACATGACCAATATTTCTGAGGCAACCAAGTGGGGCAAACCCTAAGAGTGAGCATGTGCAAGTGTATTTTTTTTCCAGTTAATTATCTTTGCATAATTAGGGTTTTCTACTGTTTAATTTCAATTTATCTTTCCATACAATCCTATACATACATCTAAGCAATTTATAGTTTGCGGAAATTAAAATGCGAGAAATTAGAGTCCTAACTATTACATGGCTTTGGGCAGATACATAATTATTTTGACTGAAAATAAAATGCGGAATTAAAACCCTATTTAAATCTATTACAAACTCAGAGCATTTACAAATAATAATAAAAAAGGAAAATCCAAAGCGCGCGGAAAATTAAATACGAGAAATAATTCGGCGACCTAAAAATCTAATTTAAGAAAATATTTATGTTGTTTTTGAGGAAAAATTAGGTTAAGTATAAAAGTAAACCCTAATTCTAATTATTTTGAATTATAATAAAAAGTCATTGAATTACCCTAATTTAATCTAATTAATTAATTAATAAATAATTTATTAAAAAAATTTTTTTGATGTTTTTATGATTTTTTGATTAAATAAAAAATATGATTTTTATTGGTGTTATTAGAAAAACATAATTAATAAATAATAAGAAAAAGAATTAAAATGAAAAGAGTAAGAATTTGGGCCTGCATAAGCACCCAGGGGGGGGGGGTTCTGAATTTTATTAGGCCCATTATGGCCAGGCCAAATCCTGTGTTGGCACGCTTGGAAGGTGCACCATGGTCTCTCCTTGGATTAAACATTGGATCTGCGTTGGCAACGATCTAGGGGTTGGATCAATGAGGCGCATGATGGACGTTTGCTCATGATACGCATGGGATCCTGTGTAGAGTGTTATGAAAATAAAGAAAATTATGCTGGAACCTGGGATCGAACCCAGGTCCTCCTATTCATTCCACGCCTGCCCTGGCCATCTGCGCTATGTGGTTTTGTTGTAACGATAATGAAATTAAATCATAATATATGAAACATAATGGATGAGCTGGAAAACACGCGCGAAATTCAAATGGGCCAGTGGGGTGGTGACAAGTCACTGTCTTCTTCCCTGTCCTTCATTTTAGATCTCATATTTATACCTACGGACAAAACTCCATAGCTATACACCTGCAAGCTTCAAAAATTCACATGATGCAAAATAAATCAATTCTAACTATACCAATCAGTTCGTCCTAGTCTCACGAGTATAGTGGCATTAGTTTCTTGGCATAATTTCACCTATATAGAGAGGCCCAAAAATGGCTTCTTAAACCCTAGCCATGGCAATCGTCAGTATATTCATCAAAACATCAATTAAACCATTCAAACATGTTGCAAATACGTTAACAATCACAAATGTATCATTCAAACATGCTTAAGATGCAAGAATTAACGTTATCGATTTTAGAAAAAGAAGCAAACTGTATGAATACTGTGGGGTGATTTTGGGTTTGTGAATGCTTGCAATTGATTGTGTTAGCTCCAAGAGATGTCCAGGAAGCGATTGGAAGCTTTGGAATGGCCTGAATCAACCTCTATATGAGAAAATGAATCACCACTTTTTGCCAAAAAATTCAAGTTTCTTTCTCTGTTTTGACGATTGCCAACCCTTGTCCCTTGCCTTCTTTTTGTTCATTATATGTAGTATGAAGAATTAGGGTAACAATTTTGGGTCCAATCTTGAGAATTGATGGATAAAATCTTTGATCTTTAAGCCATACTCTTTCATTCCAAAATTGACCAAATCCTGCCTTTTTTTCCTTGATCCGATTTGGCTTGATTAGGCCATCATAATTAGATTTGATTTCCATCAAAATCAGATCATCAAAACAATCTTTGACATTTTTTGTTATTTATTTGATTTAATGTGATTTTTAATAAATAAAAATCAAAATAAAATAAATAAATATGGAAAATAAGATATGGATGCTGATTTGGGTCGTGGACCATGTCCTTAACAAGATACAAACCTAAAATGCTAGGCCCTTTTGGCAAAAATACATTTTTGAGCACATTTGACATTTGGCAATTTTCCAAAAATGGTCAACTTTGACAATGCATAACTCTTCAAATTTTAACCCTAGAGATGTGTTCTTGTACTTTTTAGAAAGCTTAGGATGTCCCCTAAACAACCATTTTAGTCTCATCTCAATTGATTCTTCCATGTTCATGTAAGAAGCTTTGATCCAAAAGGTGTTTTTGTTGACTTTTCAAAAGGACCTATAATGTAGAAATTCGTATCTTTTTATGAGTAAATTTTTTGAACTTGAGGGATGAATATTAGTTGTAGGGGATAAAATTCCCTTCAAAATGAGCCTTGGATGAGAAATTTCTGATAAAGTATGAGAAAGTTATGCTTGGTCAAAGTTTGGTTGACTTTTCCTAAGAAACCTTAATTTAGCAACTTTTGAGTTTTGATGAATTAAGATCATTCCTTGGGGAATCATGGTCAACCCTTGATCAAATGATGGATATCACTTCAAAATGTTGATGTTGACCAAAAATCTTTAAGTTTGACTGTATGTGGGCCACAATTGACTTTTGACCTAATACAATCGATTCTTAAGCATCTGAGAAATTGACTAAGTAAACTTCTTGTGCAAAGCTTGAAATTTGATATGGAAGGTCTTGAGGACATATTAGGACTATGGGGAGCATATGAGGCCTTTTGGGCTCACCCTTCTTGATGAAAATGGAAACCCTAGTTGGATGTTCATTGCTTTAGGAGAGAGTTTGTCTGGTCAACTCTTGGGCATCCTTGAGCAAGTTAGGGGTCTTAATGAGCATATATTGAGTAACATGGGAGGGAAATTTTTTGGGTACAACAGCTTCCCCTGTTCAATTTACTTACACCTGAGGATGTAGATTGGCTTGTCTGTCTTTCGTGATTTGAAGGTGGAAGATGATTGAACATTAGAGTGCCTAGAAATTTGCACTCGTATGAAGTGAATGTTGATCGATAATATCGGGAAAGGGCTTACAGATTCCATTTATAAGGTGACGGAGAATCGTTGGAGATGGGCTTAAAGATGCCATCTAGAAAAGATATGGGTCGCATAAGAGATTCCTTTGCGAGAATTCCTGTACCTGCTGTTGAGGAGGACTTCACCGAGGAAAGTTGATTTAGGTCTTGGGAAATAGAGTCTAGGAGCTTCGGTTGTCCATTACTCTACTGGGGATTTAATTCTTGATTGAGGAGGTGGAAGTGAACTGCATATCTGGTCAGGGTCCAGGCTGCACAGTGACTTACTGGGGAAAGGTGAACTTGACCGTAACTGGTCGGGTCTAGGTCTTACGGTGTTGTAAACTGTCATCTGGAGATAAGAGAGAAGGAACCTGGATAGTAGGGTTGCTTCGAGGTGAAAGTCTGGATAGTAAGGCTATGAGAAGGAACTTGGATAGTAGGGTTACTCTAGTATGAGAGCCTAGATAGTAGGGTTGTGATAAGAAACCTGGATAGTAGGGTTACTTCGGGATGAAAGCCTGGATAGTAGAGCTTATGGGAAGGAACCTGGATAGTAGGGTTACTTCAAGGTGAAAGCCTTGATGGTAGGGCTTATGGGAAGAAACCTGGATAGTAGGGTTACTTTGAGATGAAAGCCTGGATGGTAGGGCTTTTGGGAAGAAACCTGGATAGTAGGGTTACTTCGAGATGAAAGCCTGGATGGTAGGTCTTATGGGAAGAAACATGGATAGTAGGGTTACTTCGAGATGAAAGTCTGGATAGTAGGGCTATAAGGGAAGAAACTTGGATAGTAGGGTTACTTCAAGATGAAAGCCTGGATAGTAGCGCTATAAGGGGTGAAAGCCTGGATGGTAGGGCTTATGGGAAGGAACCTGGGTTGTAGGGTTACTTCGGGATGACAGTGTAGATTAGTTGACCCGTTTGGTTTCGAGAACTGAGTTTCCATTAGTCGTCTGTAGCCGTGACCTATATAACTGCTGGATTTGTTGAAGCTAATCGTCTTTCCTGAAAAGATATCAAGGTTAATTATATGCGATACATGAAATGCATGGTGGGATGATGTTCTCAAAATAGATGAGATTATGCTGTATATGATATGTGTGCGCATGTCATGATGTATGTACATGAAATGCTATCGGGGTATGTCTGAGTCTGGGAAAATAAATCCCTGACTGCTGCTGGAGATTTATGAATATTCTATCAGGAAGAGATTTTGCTTGAGAATAAAATCTGCGGGGAACAAATTTAGAAAGTGAATTTCTGTAGATGAAGTAATGAGCTATGTCGGGGATTGAGCTTCTGCATCCAGAGAAATAAACTCTGCTTGGGAGATGAAATTTACAGACTCGCTCGCGATTATGAAATTCGGCCAGGGGATATAGCTGCCAGGTTTCTGAATGGCCCTGGCTGGGGAGGTTACTTCCTGTTTTGGGAAAGCCTACATTAATGCTTTTGAATACTTTTATGGGGAGTGTATGTACTGATGATTATGCTCCAAAGCTGTTTCTGTCCCAGCACCTGCTGGGCAGAGTAACTGTCGGGTTTGACGCTTCTTGTTTTTTTCCCTGTTTCTAGAATTACGAGTATTTTTCTTTTCATTTCTTATGTAAATATTTATGAGCAGCAATCATATTCAAATGCATCTGTCAAGAATAAATCATTGGACGTTCTCGTAAAACAAAACAGAAAAAGGGAAAACTCAAAGTTTCTTGTGAAAATGATTTTATATTGATTTTTGAAGTTGGCCTGTAATAGGCGTTTTCGTACAAGGAGGTTGACGTTCTAGTAAGAGAACGCCGCCGTAAAAATAGAAGCTATACAAATTTGTGTAAAAGAAAATAGCTATGTGAAACAATCCCATTGAGTTCCAACTCTGCTATTGCCCTTATGTCTTCGAGCGTCTCATCACTTTGTTGTTTGTACGAAGTTGATTAGGTTGATCGATGCCATTCGAGTTTGGTAATTGATACCGAAGTCTGGTCGCTAAGTGATCCAATGGGACATAGTGATACGCTTTACATCCCTGCCCTTTCGAGTTTTCAGTCCACCGGGATACCCTTTTTTGCCTAAGCCTCCTTTTTAGGTTTTCGACTTGCCGGGTGTACAAATTTTTTCATTTTGATCTCTTACTTTTGCCTGAACCCTTTTGGTTCATCGAGAAGCCCTTATTTTTTCCTAGGCCATTCAACCTAGCGGGTCTTTTGATTAGGCGTAGTATCTTTTCACTATGTCGGCATTGATAGGGTGAGGAAGGTCGTCACCGTCCATGGTGGTTAGAATCATAGCTCCACCCGAGAAAATGTTCTTAACCACAAATGGCCCTTCGTATGTGGGGGTCCACTTGCCCCTGGGATCACCTTGAGGCAGTATGATACGCTTGATCACTAGATCCCCAACTTGATATTCTTGACGTATGACTTTCTTGATAAAAGCCTTGATCATTCGCTTTTGATATGTTTGACCATGACAGATAGCAGTAAGTCTCTTCTCATCGATTAGATTTAGCTGATCAAGTCGGGTTTGGATCTAGTCGTCTTCATTCAAACCCGCATCCTTCATAATCCTGAGAGAAGGTATATAGACTTCGATGGGTAGGACTGCTTCCATGCCATACACCAGAGAGTAGGGTGTTGCCCCTGTCTACGTCCGCGCTGAGGTACAATATCCATGAAGAGAAAATGGTAACATCTCATGCTAGTCTTTGTATGTCATCGTCATCTTCTGTACAATTTTCTTGATGTTTTTGTTAGCGGCTTCAACTGCGCCATTCATCTTTGGCCGGTAAGGAGAAGAATTATGATGTTGTATCTTGAACTGTTTACAGAGATCGGTGATCATTGTGTTATTGAGATTCGTACCATTTTCAGTAATAATTCTCTCTAGCACACCATATCGACAGATCAAATTAGGTCGGATAAATCGTGCCACGACGTTCTTGGTTACTGAAGCAAAAGAGGACGCCTCAACCCACTTCGTGAAGTAATCAATGGCTACTAGGATAAAGTGATGCCCATTGGAAGCAGTAGGCATGATTTCTCTGATCATGTCGATGCCCAACATTGCAAAGAGCCACGGAGTTGTCAAGACGTTTAAGGGGACCGGAGGCACGTGCACCTTATCAGCGTAGGTTTGACACTTATGACAAGTTCGAGAGTGCTGATAACAATTGGCTTCCATAGTGGACCAGTAATATCCTGCCCGTAGGATCTTCTTAGCCATGGTGTGTCCACTGGAATGGGTTCTGAAGGTGCCTTCATATAGATCTGTCATGATCCTCTCTGCTTCGCTCTTGTCTACACACGTAGTAATGTGGAGTCATGATTGCGCTTGTAGAGGATTCCATTAATGAGGAAGAACTTTGTAACGAACATTCTCAGAAACTTCTTATCATTGACAGATGCCCCTTCGGGATACTCTTGAGCTTCGAGATACCTTTTGACTTCGTGAAACCAGGGTTTGTCTGCCAAATCATCGGTATCAATCTCACAACAATGTGCTGGTTCATCCAACCTCTCAATGGTGATTTAGGGAGCTTCATTGTCCCACCTAACTTTGAACATAGAAGACATGGTAGCTAGCGCGTCCACTAACCGGTTCTCCTCTCGCAGAAAATGTTCAAAAGTTACTTCCTTAAAGTGTGTGAGCAATGTCAACACGTACTCTTTGTATGGGATGAGATTCGGGTGTTTTGTATCCCATTCTCCTTTGATTTGACTTATTACCAAGGCTGAATCCTCGAAAATGTCCAAGAACTTGATCCTGAGGTCAATAGCGGCCTTGAGGCCCATGATACAGGCTTTATACTCCGTCATGTTATTAGTGCAGTTGAAACATAGTCGGGTGGTGAAAGGAGTATGACAGCCCTTAGGAGATATGATTACTGTGCCAATTCCATTACCCAGTGCGTTCGAAGCTACGCCAAAAACCATAGACCATCGGGATCCCTCCTCGGGTCCTTCATCCGGTCCATGTTCTTCGTAATCAGTCACCAACATAATATTCTCATCCGGGAACTCAAAATTCATGGACTTGTAGTCATCCACGGCCTGATGAGCCAAATGATCCGCCAACACACTCCCCTTGATTACTTTCTGGGTTGTATATTGTATGTCGTACTCAGTTAAGATCATCTTCCATCTTGGTATTCTTCCTGGGAGAGCGGTTTTCTCGAAGATGTATTTGATCGGATCCATCTTAGATATCAAGAAAGTAGTGTGGGTCAGCATATACTATCTTAGTCGGCGAGCAGCTTATGCCAAAGCACAACAAGTTTTCTCGAGTAGTGAGTATCTTGTCTCACAGTCGGTAAACTTTTTTCTAAGGTAGTATATTGCGTGCTCTTTTCGACCAGGCTCGTCATGCTGCCCCAGCACACACCCCATTGAATTGTCTAGTACTGTTAAGTACAATATCAAAGGTCTTCCTTCAACTGGAGGCATCAGAATTGGCGGTTCTTGAAGGTATTCTTTGATTCTTTCGAAAGCGGTATGGCATTCATCATTCCACTTTACCACTTGATCTTTCTTCAGAAGCTTGAATATGGGCTCGCAAGTAGCAGTCAAATGTGAAATGAACCTGGCGATATAATTCAAGCGTCCCAAGAAACCTCTAACTTCCTTCTATGTACGGAGAGCTGGAATTTCTTGTATGGCATTTACCTTTGCAGGATCTACTTGGATGCCTTTGTCGCTGACAATGAAACCCAGAAGTTTACCAGACCTTACCCCGAAGGTGCACTTGTTCAGATTCAACCTCAGCTTGTATATCTTCAATCTGTCAAACAACTTTTGTAGATGATCAAGGTGCTCTTCTTCAGTTTGAGACCTGGCTATCATGTCATTAACATAAACTTCGATCTCGTGATGAATCATATCATGGAACAAAGCAACCATGGTGCGCTTATAAGTTGTCCCACCATTCTTCAACCCAAAAGGAATCACCTTGTAGCAGAAGGTGCCCCATTATGTGACGAAGGTCGTCTTCTCCATGTCTTCAGAAGCCATCTTGATCTGGTTGTAGCCAGAGAAACCATCCATGAAGGAGAGGATTTTATGTTGTACGGTGTTGTCAACCAGAATGTCAATGTGAGGAAGTGGGAAATCATCCTTGGGGCTTGCTCTGTTTAGATCTCTATAATCCACACACACATGTACCTTACCGTCCTTTTTAGGTACTGGAACGACGTTAGCAACCCACTGTGGATAAGAAGTGGCAGCTAAGAACCCTACATCGAACTGCTTCATGACCTCTGCCTTGATCTTCTCTGAAATTTCAGGGCGCATACGATGGACCTTCTGTTTAACCAGAGGACAGTCTTCTTTGGCCGGCAGACAATGAACCATAATATCAGTGTCTAAACTTGGCATGTCTTCATATGACCAGGAAAAGATCTCAACATAGTCGTGCAACATTTGTATCAACCATTGTTTAACCTTAACTTCCAAATTTGCACCAATCTTGACCTCCTTTCTGTCTATCTCTGTGCCCAGGTTTATCGTCTCAATCGGCTCTTCATGAGGCTGTATAGCCCTTTCTTCCTGTTGTAATAGTCTAGCAAGTTCTCCGGGCACCTCACAATCATCCTCACATTCGTCTTCGGCTTGGTTGATCGGATTTTCAAATTCATAACAGACAGTAGCAGAGCTGTTATCAATGGGATCCAAAGTGGATATGGATCTGCAGTATGATACGTGAGTGTGTGTAAGAGCATAGTTGTTTTGATAAAGTGAAAACAGAAAAGAAAAACAAAGATCGCAAAATTTGTATGCAAGGAACGTACAATGTTTTATTGATGATATATGAAATGACAAATAATAGCCCTCACAAACAAAGCCAGTGTGCCTCGGGCAAGGCACAAGACTGTAGAGTTTTAAATTGTTTATTACAAATCTCAAAACAAGTAAGATAATTACTGCGGAATAAGAGGAACTGGTATAAATTCCCTAGCCGTCCAATTACTCGGTCCACCATTGGTAGTTGGGTAGATCCAACTGTCAATGTATGAGTCTTCCTCGATGTCTTCAATGGCATTAATTCCCCGTATTGATGTGTGGTACGGTGGGAGAACTGACTTGGGTGTTTTTGCATTTGATCGCAAATGTTGCGGTTAGCAAGAGTCGCCACCGACTTTTCTTTTATCCAAAAGGAAAGGTGAAAAAGCACAGGAAAAACCTTTGAGATTGTTTCTTGAGTTCAGGGGGTAGATTATGAAAAGGGAAGGTATTAGCACCCTTTTCATCCGTGGTTATCCATGGGCTCTTAGTTACTGTCTAGATCACTTGCTTTTGTTTGAAATTATGCTTTGTGTGGTTTTTGAAAGTATTTTGTAAAGAGGTCATCGTTTAGGAAATCTTTGTAATGATTCTCGTTCGTAAGAATGTATACAAAGATGTTTGATCTCTTGAAAATGTTTTCAATGTTTGTAAGATGTTTGAAAATGTGTGTGTTTGTTTTGAAAATATCAAGGATGTTGGTTTGAAATGGAGCAAGTAATTAGGAACCATTTACCTACTCAAATGTGTTTCTTGTTCATTTTCTTTTTCTTTGACATTGTTGTCTTACCATTGATTTGGTAAGAAACCCTATCTTTGGATGTAAACGGGACGGGCATGTGTCATCGTATAGCCATGATTAGAAATGTTGCAAGGTATCTTATATTTCTTTTTGAGGGACTAAGATCATTTGTAAGGCAACTTAGATAGCGTCATCGAGGGACTATGATCTTATTTTTGTTTTTTTTGCTAAGATATCTCACATGCGTAATATGGCAATTTCGTAAGGCAACCAAGTGGATTTTACCATAGGGGTGCTTGTGTGCAAGTGTGTTGTTTACATGCTTGATTTTGTCTTGAATTAGGGTTTTCTACTTAATTGATTTTATTCTTTCCATACAAACCCTAATTACTAGCATGTTATGTAAAAGCGATAAATTGCGAAATTTAAAGTTACTACGCTATTACAACATTTGTGGGAGGGGGTATACTATTTATGAATGGGGATTGCAATAATATAAACCTAATTAATCTATTACAACCAAATTGAATATGTACAAATAATTGAAGAAATATATAAAGTATAAATGCAAATGGAAAGAAATGATTTTTGTGTTTGGATTTTTATATGAAAGAGGTTTTAACCTAAACCTAATTAGAGAAAAATAATTAAATCAAAATTAACTTCAATTAATTAAGAAAAGAAATTAATTAAGGAAAGATTTTTTTAAATAAAACCCTAATTCTATTTAGTTGATTAAAAGAAAATAAGTTTAAAGAAAAAAAAGTATTTTTTGTATTTTTGCCTTGAAAATAATATATGGTGTTGTGAAATATTTTTGGCCTTTTCTTATATTAAAATAAATATATTTAAATAAATAATAATCTAGTTTTAATTTAATTTACAAGGAAACTAGTAAAGTTAAATAAAGTATAATGAATAAAAATAATTTTTGTGTGGGGAAAATATTTAAATTATGTCAAAACATAAATCTATCATTTTATATATTTTTTATGATTTTTTTGATATTTTAGAAAATATATTTAAAAGGAAAAATGAAATAAATAAGTAAATAAAAATAAATGGGCCAGGGGGTGCCAAAAGAAGGCAGGGAGGTGAGCTAGCAAAAAATAAAAAAACACTGACAGGCCCAAAGGGCCCAACGCCTACAAACAAATGTTAGGGAAACAGAAAATATGAAGAAAAAAAATGCAAAAGGGGGGTTCACATCGGTTCGAACCCTCGCCCTTTAGGTAAGAAGTGACTTAGTACGCGCGCGCTTGCAACTGGGGTGGCTGTTTCATCCGGTCATATAACTAAACCATAAATATATATTAGAAACTGCTTTCTGAAGGCAACTTCGTCTTCAACCTCACGCCTAGCCGGACCACCTGTATCTTCCTCATCTCTCCACAAAAATAGAAAGTTCAAACATGAAATTAGTGGTGTTTCTTCCCACGAATCCAACCATATAACTTATGTAAGCTAAAAGTCAAAGATAAAAACTAATTTTATTGGCCCTAAATTGAAACCTAATTTTCTCAGAAAAGATATCTAAATTTTAGAGCAAAGAGAAAAGCTTGATATAAATAGGAACTATGAACATGGTCAGCTTTAGAGTAAAGATATCTAAATTTAGTCTTCAAAAATCAGGATCAAATGATGCTTGTATGAAGAGATAGAAGTTTGAAAATTTACCTCTTGCAGCTGGAGTCTTAAATGGAGTTTGAGCAACTTTTGAGATGGCCTGAGGATCTGTTTAGCTTGCCTGGACCTCCTTGAGTGTATTCTAACTCCTACTTTGCCTTGAAAGTCCCTGAAACTCTCTACTCAAGTCAACCTGCAAGCTTGATATTTAAAAATGGTGGATAGTGATGGAGGAGTTACAGTCTTGAAACAGGGGTCTGGATTTCTTTGGTATGGTGTATAGAAGGTGTTTGAATGATTAGTTTTCAAAACGCACGAGTGGAAATGAAGAAGATGAGTTTTGGTTCAAAACTGCGTATCAATGGTGTTCTTGAGCAGATTTATGGTTTTTGAGTGTTTGAGATAGTTTCAGGGCACTAGCATTCGTGTGTCATCTTGCAAGTAGTGTTTGTACTTATAGGCAAGAGGTTTTGAGGCTTGAAATAACTCAGAAGTTGAAATCACATGTTATGGCTTGGTTACTTGTTTTTGAAGCAAAGTTGACAAACATGGTTTCAATGTGGAGTACAAGGGTTTGTAGGGTGGTTAGCAGGCTGTAGGAATGCTACTTTTTGCTTTTGAATACTTTTGAGTCATAAACAACAATGTATGGGCTCAATAAGAGTTGACATTATGATTAAAGTCACTTTTCCAAAATGGAAGTGGTGACTTTCTTCTAAAAATGGAAATGCAACTTGGATAATGGCTCAAATGCTTAGAAAATGGCTCTATCAGTTCTGTAAGCATTAAATTATTGAGTGATTAGAAAGTTTTAAGCCTGCAAAGCAAGATTTGTACAGCATGCTTGAAGATTGGATCAAGTGTTCTTCACAAAATGTCTTGTAATCCAAGTGACAAAACACCAACTTCTTGCCTTCGATTCTCCTTGCTCGGGAATGATCTCAAGGAGTTCTTGGACATTTTAGAAATATTGCAATGTTCTATTCAACTCATCTTTGAAGTGATTTTTAAGACTCCCCTTGGAACTATGTGAAAAATTGCCATGAAGTTAGGTCAAAAATCGGTCTAACTAGGGAAAAATTTCACTAAGTCTTTTTTAGTTCATGAGCATGTATTCACAAAATTATAACTTGAGATCAAAGCACTTCTAGGAGAAGTTGTGTGAAGCAAATTCGTATATTTCATGGAGATTTACAACTTTCATGTTGGAAGTTTCCTATGAATCATCTTGTATCATGGTGAAAATTTGGCTTAAAGTTATGAAAAAATAAGAAATTTTCAACACTTAGAAAAATTTCTAAGTTTAGAAATTTTGACTTTTCAAAATGAAATCTTTATTTCTTGATTTCTTGATGAATAAGTTTCCTATTTTGACATGCTTTGATGAATTGTGATCTTTGGCACTTGAATTTGACCAAAAAGTCAAAGTTTTACTTTTCAGTATACAATTGACTTTTGATCAGTTGACTGCAAAATTCATATGTCAATCCAATGGAATTGTAATGTTTTGAATCATGTCATTAGGTAAAAATGGTGCACTTGGACTCTTGAAATCATGACTTAAACCAATTGATCATTTTCTAGGTCAAAAAATCAAAAATTGCCCTTTCTCAATCAAAATCCTAATTTTGACCATTTTGCCCTTTTAAAGATTTGATCAAATTTCTTGAGGAATTGTGGTCTAAACTTGATCAAATTATACATATGAGTCTAAAATGTTTATGTGAATAAAAAATTATGAAGTTTGACTGTAAATTGGCTATGGTTGAATTTTTCCCCAATACAGCTGATTTTTAGGTCAATTATTCAATTGACTGATCAAAAGTGTGATCCAAGGCTTGAAACTTGACATGAGTGATCTTGGGGGTCGATAATGGTCCATGAAAGTCATATGAAGAATTGATAGTTCAAAAATCCTTGTGAAAACTCAAACCCTAATTTTGGTCATCAGTGCATAAGGAGGTGTCTTGAGTTGATTAAACCCTAGTGCAGTCTTGAGCCTAAGGAGATCTTATGAGAAAATTCTTGATAAGTGAGAGGGAAAATTTTGGGGTACAACAGCTGCCCCTGTTCAATATTCTTAAACCTGAAGAGTTAGATTGGCGAGTTTTGTCATTCGTGACTCGAAGGTGGAAGATGATTGGACACTAGAGTGCTCAGAAATTTGCACTCGACAATGTGAAGGTTGAGGGAATGGGCTTAAAGATGCCATTTGGAGAGGTGATAGAAAGTTGTAGAAGATGGGCTTAAAGATGCCATCTAAAAGTGATTGTTGGTATTGAATTTGTAAGTTGAAAGAATGAGTATCAGAATGGCATCCGTGTCTGGAGCGTATCTGAACTAATTCTCAAATAATGATGTTTGGGATCTCGTTCATAAACCCAAAGGTTTCCATGTCTTAGGAACCAGATGGGTGTTAAGAAACAAACTCAATGAGAAAGGTGAAGTTGTCAAAAACAAAGCACAACTTGTTGCACAAGGTTATAGTCAACAAGAAGGGATAGACTATATAGAAACCTTTACACCTGTCTCCATGTTAGAAGCTATTTGTTTGTTAGTTTCTTTTTCTATAAATCATAACATCATCCTTTATCAGATGGATGTTAAGAGTACATTTCTGAATGGTTATATTTCAGAAGAAGTGTACGCCAAACAACCTCGTGGTTTTAAAATTCTAAGAAATCATACCTTATTTTTAAACTAAAGAAATCTCTTTATGGACTAAAACAAGCTCCTAGAGCTTGGTATGACAGATTGAGTAATTTTCTTGTATAAAATAGGTTTACTAGAGGAAAGGTTGACACTACACTCTTCTGTAAAACCTTCAATAATGATATTCTAATTGTTCAAATTTATGTTGATGATATTATTTTTGGTTATGCTAATCCATCCCTCTGTGAGGAATTATCTAAGTTAATGCAGGATGAGTTTGAAATGAGCATAATTGGAGAACTGAAGTTCTTTCCAGGAATCCAGATTGATCAAAAACCATAGGATACTTACATTCATCTAAGTAAGTAAGCCAAATAACTTCTGAAGAAATTCAACATGACAGACTGCATTGTAGCAAAGACTCCAATGCATCCAACATGTATTCTTGATAAAGAAGAGGTAAGTGGAAAGGTATGTTAAAAGTTGTATCATGGTATGATATGCTCTCTTCTGTATCTGAATGCATCTAGACCTGATATTTTATTCAGTGTTCATCTTTGTGGTAGATTCCAATCTGATCCTAGGGAATCTCATTTAATTGTTGTTAAGAGAATTCTAAGGTATCTGAAAGGAACCACTAACCTTGGCTTGATGTATGAAAAAAACATCATAGTACACTCTTTCTGGTTTCTGTGATGCAGACTACGCTGGAGATAGACTAGAGAGGAAGAGTACTTCTGGAAATTGTCAGTTTCTAGGAAAGAATCTGAAATCATGATCAAGCAAGAGGCAATCAACAACCGCTCTCTCAACTGCAAAAGTAGAGTATATCTCAGCAGTACTATGCATCACTTAGATGTTCTGGATAAAGAATCAGCTGGAAGATTATCAGATTTATGAGAGTAACATTCCTATCTTCTGTGACAATACTGTTGTTATTTGCTTGAGTAAGAATATTATCTTACACTCTAGGGCTAAACACATAGAAATCAAACATCATTTTATTAGAGACTATATTCATAAAGGGATCATATCTTTAAAATTCATAGATACGAGCTGATATTTTACAAAACCCTTAGCTGAAGATAGATTTTTGTTTATTCTAAAGAATCTGAAAATGCATCTATTTCCAGAGTAAGATGTCATTAGAATCAAATGTGTTTTAATCTTAGTTTTAAGTGATAAGTTTTTGACTCAATCAAAGGCCTTCTAATTTCTTTTACCTCAGTCATCATAATATGTCTCCGTCAGAAATGTCTCTAATCAGATGGAAATCTTCGTGGTTTTTTCCAGATGCTGAGAATATCAAGCACATCACCTAAATAGCCTTAGTTTCTATCACACTCTACCTAGGTAATGCACGAGCAATTATTTTTATTGAAATTGATTAATCATGATTATATTTATTAACTACTCATATCTTTTGTGTCTTGGGAACAGTTGTTTTGTGTAGTATTCCTATGTTTTATCTGATATGACTGCTAAGATCTTCCCTGTCAGGCTCTAATTATGTGTTCTCGTGTTATTTTATCTTAACTTTTGATCTACTTCTCTTTTCATTCCCTACTTTTAGCAGTCAGCGACGTCATTTGATTCTCTCTCTCTCTCTCTCTCTCTCTCTCTCTCTCTCTCTCTCTCTCTCTCTCTCTCTATATATATATATATATATATATATATATATATATATATATATATATATATATATATATATATATATATATATATTAATTCCTTTGAATGCTTCAATCGTTTCATTTCTTGAACGACTATTTATATCTCCTATCATTTATATTCCTTCATCAAGTCCTTATCCTTTTATCATCTTTAAGTGTTTCTTCTCTTCAAGCTTTTCTGCATACCATGGTTGTTAGAACCTTTCAAGGAGATGAAAATCTTCTCAAAGTAATCAAAGAGAAAAGACCCAACTATGTGTCTGATGATGTTTTCAACAATGATTTTATTGAAAATCAAGGATGTTCTGGGTATGCAATAATGCTTAGAGGTACTATTTATCCTAACCTTGTGAAAAATTTATGGCTTAATGTTTTTGTCAGTCCGGATGGAACTTCATTCATTCTCATATTTTTGGTATTCTGATTACCATCACTCGCTCCTCCATTGATGTAGTCATCCAGAGTCCACCGTTACCCAACTCCTGCATGAATGTTGATGTGTTTCCAATAGTTCCTAGTTCTCCCTTTAGATATGAGCCTCTTAATTCAGACCATTCGAAACCGCTTGCAAAAATCTGGTTTCAGTTCTTATTAAAAAACCTTCATCCGAGAGGGGAAGATCTTGATAAAGTTTTTCCTAGGGATGTGCATCTTCTTTATTTCCTTTGGAAGAGTACTCCAATTCATCTTTTGGAAATAATATTTAATCATCTGAAGCTATAAATCTTTGCATTCATAAGCTCCCAAAAATCATTCATTCCCTATGGATGTGTATTGTCTGAACTGTTTGAGTTAGCTGGTGTAATTGAAACTGTTCAAAGAAACATGTTCATCAGAGGCAATGCTCTATTTGATGAGAGTTAATGAGTTTGAAGTTTAGCTATTTTTCCTTGTTTGTCTTCCTTCTATTTTTTCTCCTTCAGTTGTAATCTTTTTGAAATTAATGAAGTCTTCTTTTGGCTTATCACTTCTTTCCTTACTTGTTATCTTCTTCTGGTTTTTATGTTTTTCACACACAATTACCTTTTTTGATCATGACAAAAATGGGGAGTAATTAAATGAACATAATTTTTATTTCAATAATCAAGTTCTGGAAAATGTTCTCTAAAAAGAGCTGCTTACAACCTAACCCAATTAAAGTTCAGTTTCTGTTAGAATTGTTTTTTTTCTCCGAAAATGAGAACTTTGATTAAAGACAAAGATCTGAA
Source organism: Vicia faba (assembly GCA_948472305.1). Lineage (NCBI taxonomy): Eukaryota > Viridiplantae > Streptophyta > Magnoliopsida > Fabales > Fabaceae > Vicia > Vicia faba. The sequence goes on from OX451740.1 coordinate 507,192,626, forward strand.
AGCATTATGCAAGGCTTATGTCTAACCTGTTGGCTTCATACTTGGCTCCAAGAATTGAAATATGGAATCAAACTCCAAGAATTGAGAATCTGGGAGTTGTCTTAGTGACATTAAAGTTTCAAGATTTCAATTGATTTCATTTTCATTGGCATCTAGAGTCAAGACTCTCAAGATCTCAATATATGATATATTGGAACCAGAGGGAGTTCTTATTCAAATGGTTTAGAGTCAGGATATTCGAGCTTCATCAAGTCATTGACTCAGGGGGAGTTTCATAAAAAGGATAAGTATTCATTACTCTTTTTATTTTCACTTTTTCTTATTATATGAACAAAATTGTGTCATCAAAAATATTGTCATCATTAAAAAAGGGGAGATTGTTAGAACACGATTTGATTCTGCAATATTATCTATGAGTTTTGATGATGACAAATGAGTATGTTTATATGAACAATTTGGATACTCTAATGTTTGTTATTTCTGAGTATTTAACAAACAGGTTCTTCTTCTGATAGATGGCATGGCCAAGACATTAGAAGAGAGGTAATCCCACTTTTGCGCTACACAAGTTCTGATAAACAGTAGCAAGACACTCCAAAAGACTCTGAAGTGTAGGCTCTGATATGAAGTCTAAAGAAACCAGTCAGAATACCTGAAGACAAAAGTTTCTACTTAAGTCCAAATGCTAAAGACTCATGTTTCTGAAGACAACATGTTATAAAGAAACAAGTCAGAAGATCAAGACAAAAGTTTCTACTTGAGTCCAGATGCTGGAGACTAATGTTTCTGAAGACAAAGGGTTCTTGTGATGGGGGGAGAACTGACTTGAGGTTTCGCGTTTGTGTTCACAAATGTTTTGGTTTAGCAAGAGTCACCACAGACTTTTCTTTTATCCAAAAGGAAAGGTAAAAAAGCACAGGAAAGACCTTTGAGATGTTTTCATGAGTTAGGGGGTAGATTATGAAAAGGGAAGGTGTTAGCACCCTTTTCATCCATGGTTTTCCATGGGCTCTTAGTTACTTGTTTAGATCACTTGCTTTGCTTTTTCAATTGTTTGAAATGGTGCTTTGTGTGGTTTTTGAAAGTATTTTGAAAAGAGGCCTTTGTTTAGGCAATCTTTGTAATGATTCTTGTTTGTAAGAATGTATACAAAGATGTTTGTCTTTTGAAAAATGTTTCAATATTTTGAAAGTTGTTTGGAAATGTTTTGGAAATGTGTGTGTGTTTGTTTGAAAATAGCAAGGATTGTTTGTAAATTGATCAAGTAACTAGAAGCTATCTACCTACTCAAATGTCTTTCTTGTACATTTTTCATTCCTTTGATGTTGTTGACCTACCATTGATTTGCTAGGTAACCATATCTTTAGATATTTAAACGGGACGGGCGTGGGTCATCGTATGACCATAATAGCAATGTTGCCAAGTATCTTAGCAAGTTTGAGGGACCAAGATCATTTGTTTAGGCAACCTTTTGATAGCGTCATCGAGGGACTATGATCTTTTGTTTTGTTTTATTTTGCCAAGATACCTAGCATGCATACCATGGCCATTTTGTTTAGGCAACCAAGTGGGTGAAACCCTAGAGGTACTTGTGTGCAATGTGTTGTCATTTTATATGCATTTTTGTCTTGGATTAGGTCATGCTATTTGTTTGATTTTTTTTGTCTTATCATACAAACCCTAATTTTACTATACATGTATATAATGCGATAAATTGCGTAAAGTAAATCTAAGCTATTTCAACAATATTATGGGAGGGGGGATACAAGTTTTGAATGGGGGATATTGCTCAAAATAAAACCCTAGAAATTATTACAACCCAATTGAATTTTGGTACAATAAATAAATAAACAATTATTTAAATATGCAATAAAATGTATGGATGCAAAATGTTTTTTGTATTTATTTTATATATGTAAAAATAAAATTATTTAAGTCCTATAAATAAGAAAAATTATAATATTATTTTTGAAAGGGGAAACCCTAATTTTTTGGTTTAAAAGAAAATTATGTTTTCTATTATTTATTTTATATATGTAAAAATAAAATTATTTAAGTCCTATAAATAAGAAAAATAATAATATTATTTTTGAAAGGGGAAACCCTAATTTTTTGGTTTAAAAGAAAATTATGTTTTCTATTATTTATTTTATATATGTAAAAATAAAATTATTTAAGTCCTATAAATAAGAAAAATAATAATATTATTTTTGAAAGGGGAAACCCTAATTTTTTGGTTTAAAAGAAAATTATGTTTTCTATTATTTATTTTATTCATTTTTTGTTCAAGAAAAATAATAATAATATTATATACAATATTAAAAATTAAAATATATATGGAAATAATATTTTGTGTGTATGAATAATAAAAATAAAAATGTATGATATTTTTAAATATATTTACTATTTATTTAAGAAAATAAAGTTCTATTTATTTGAATAATCAATATTTTATGCAAAAAATAAGATAAAAAATAAAATAAAATGCAAAAAATTAAGAAAATATTTTTGGGATTTTTTAATGTTCAGAAAAAAATAGTAAAGTCAATAAACATAAAAAAATATGAGAAAATATGCAAAAATGTAAAAATATGCAAAGGGGGGTGCAAATAGTAAACTGGGGGTATGGGAAGTAAAACAACAGGCCCAAGCGCGCCAGGCCCAGAACATCATCTCCATCCCTGTCCTTGACTTCCTGCGCGCGTTACTGAGTTCAAACCTGTATCTTGCTATAGCTTGCATAAAATCAAAAACTCATAACACAGAAAATGTAGCTTATGATCTCACGATTCCAGTGATATAAAATTCATGACCTAACTCTAAAAGACCAGGGAGAATTTCAGTGGCCCTAATTCCTGACCTAATTTTTTCATGAACTTCAAGCTTCAAATTCTCACTACTCAGTTAATATAAATGACAACTATGCATATGTACAGCTTCAGCAAGTTAAGGACTACATTTTTGCTTCACAAATCGTGACTTAAGGATGCCTAAATAAGGAGATACAGATTTGAAAAATACCTTGTTCAGCTAAGTTTGGATATGGCAATGTGGGGACTTTGAGTGAGGCCTGAAGATTGTGTGAGCTTCCTTGAAGTTCCCTCAAGCTATTCCAATGCTTAGCTGACCTTGTTGATGCTTGAAACTCCCTGCACGAGTCAACCTGCAACCTTCCAAAATGAAAATGGTGATGTCTGAAATAGGGCTTATAGAACCAGAACAAGGACTTGGATAGTTTAGGTAGGATGTATGGAAGATGTTTGATGTGTTACAAAGCAAAACGCACGAGCAAATTTCAAGTTGCCAAGTGTTTTGAAGAAGCTACCCTGTTTTGGGAAGAAATGTGGTTTTTTCTGTTTGGGAGAGTTTTGAATGTTGTGTATTTGTGTTTTTTGCTTGAGACAAGTTTGTGAAGTTATTTAGAATGAAGCCAAGTCTTGCCTTTATCAGATGTGCAAGTTATTTTGACTTTTGCCACTTTTCTTGTTTTTGAAGAAATGTGAAATGACTTAAGCCAAAGGCCTGTATAGGCTTTCTTGCTAGCTGCAGAGAGTTGGTACAAGTTGCTTGTTATCTATGGAAAATGCTTGCATCCAAGGAACAAGTCCAAGGCTCAAGGCTGATAAAGTTGGAAAAGCTAGCTTTATGAAAATGGCAATGTACTTTTGGCCATTTATGGAATTGTTTCTTGTACAATGCTCCAAAGATCAAAATAAAGCCATTATCCATTGAGTTATCATTTAATTATGGAGTGTAAAAGGGATTACTACCTGTAATGCAAGGTACAAGCATGCTAGGAACTGATTTGCAACTTGAAGCATTGTAAACATGGCTTGAACAAAAGTGACAAATTGCCATTTTCTCTTCTTCGATTCTCCCTAACCACAAATGATCTTGGAGAGTTCTTGGACATTTTGGAAAGCTTTAAACATGCTCTACAATCCATATTTGAAATGAATTTTGAGATACCTCTTGGAACTAGGTGAAAAATGTCCATGAAGTTGGGTCAAAAACCTGCCTAAATTAGGGCAAATTTTCACTAAGTTAAAAAAGTTTCTGGACCCCTATTCACAAATTCATAACTTGAGATCCAAGCATCTTTTGGGAAAACTTTGTGAATCAAAGTTGTATATTTCTTGGAGGAATACAACTTTCATGTTGGAAGTTTTCTTTGAATCCAATTGCATCATGGTTAAAAAGTTATGGAAAGTTGGGAAAAAATAAGAAAATTTCCATACTTAGAAATTTTCCAAGTTATGAAAAATTTTCAAATTAAAACCCTAATTTGTAAAATTGATTTTCTTGATCAAAAAGTTTCATATTTTGACATATCTTGATGAATTATGACCATTGGCACTTGGTTTTGACCAAAAAGTCAAAATTTGACTTTTCAGTGTATAATTGACTTTTGATCAGTTGACTGCAAAATTCATCTATCAATTCTATGCATTTGAGATATTTTGAACTATGTGATTAGGTAAAGATGATTCTATTGTATCCTTGAAACCATGTTTGCACCCAATTGGCCATTGGCTAGGTTAGAAATCAGAAATTGCCCTTCCTCGGTCAAAACCCTAATTTTGACCATTTTGCCCTTTTGATGATTCGATCAAATTTCTTGAGGAGTTGTGGTCCAAACTTGATCAAATGGTACATAGGAGCCTAAAATGTTGCTGTGGATCAAAAATTATGAATTTTGACTGTGAATTGGCCATGGATGACTTTTTCTCCAATACAACTGATTTTTAGGTCAACTGTCCAATTGACTGAGCAAAAATGTGATTCAAGGCTTGAAACTTGGTATGAGAAATCTTAGGGGTCCAATATGGTGTATGAAAGTCACATGAAGCATTGATGGTCCAAAAATTCTTGTGCAAACTCAAGCCCTAATTTCAGGTCATCAGTGCAAGGTGATGTCTTGAGCTGAGCAAACCCTAATCTTGTCTGGAGTCCAAGAAGTCTTGTGAGGAAATATCTTGATAAATGAGAGGGAAAATTTTGGGGTACAACAGCTGCCCCTGTTCAATCTTCTTGAACCTGAAGAGTTAGATTGGCGAGCTTTTTCGTTCGTGACTCGAAGGTAAAAGATGATTGGACACTAGAGTGCCCGTAAATTTATACTCGTCAAAATGTAGTTGAGGGAATGGGCTTAAAGATGCCATTTGGAGAGGTGATAGAATTGTTGGAGATGGGCTTAAAGATGCCATCCAAGAATGTTTGTTGAATTGTAAGTTGTAAGTCAGAAGAATGAGTATTCAGAATGGTGTCTGCGTCTGGAACGTATCTGAACTGTATCTGGAGACTTGTAATGAGAAACAGAATAGCATCCGTGTCTGGAGCGTCTCTGAACTATATCTGGTAGTTGGAATCTGAGTGAGCAATAGAATAGCATCTGTGTCTGGAGCATCTCTGAGCTGGGGACAATCAGAATACGTGACAGAATGGCAACCGTGTCGGGAGCGTATCTGGACTAGAAACTGAATAGGTAGCAGAATGACTTCCGTGTCTGGAGTGTATCCGTACTGTAATCTGAATAAGTGACAAAATGGCAATCGTGTCTAGGTCGTACCTGGACTGGAATCTAAATAAGATATCTGAATAAGTGACAGAATGGCTTCCGTGTCTGGAGCGTATCTGAACTGTATCTTGACCTTGAATTCTGAATGAGTAATAGAATGACTTCCGTGTTTGGAGTGTATCTTTATTGTATCTGAGGTTGAAATATGAATGAGTAATAGAATGACTTCCGTGTCTGGAGTGTATCTTAACTGTATCTGAAATCTTTGAATATGGTTAATGATAATTGTTAATCTTATCCTTAAAAGGGTAAAATGTTAGCTGAAACACAGAGTTATGTTGCATGAAATGTATGATGCAATAAATGTGTTTTATCAATGTTTACGATATATGAATGTAATGTATGCACATGTAAGCTGATTTGTTGTATTGCTGAGAGAAATAAATCCTTGACAGCTGGGGATAATAAAATCCTTGACTGCTGTCGGGGAAAATAAATCCTTGACTGCTGAGGATAAGAAACCCTTGACAAATTTTGTGGGGATGTGAGGATCCTTTATGCCTTGAAGTTGGAGTATTGACAAAAATTCTGTTGTGAGAGTAATGCCAAACTGCTTGAGAAATCTGCTTGGGAAGTCTAGAGAACTTTGATGACTTCTACTGGGGATTAGGCAATGGGAATCCTTATTCTGCTGGGGAATTGGGGAAATTCTGATGACTTCTGCGGGGAATTAAGAATAAGAATCTTCATTCTGTTGAGGAGCAATAAAACTTTGGTGACTTCACTGGGGAAATAAGAATGAGAATCCTCATTCTGTTTGGGAGTAAAAACTCTGTGGGGAAGAAGGCTTACTGCTGGAGAGTAAGTTCAGGAGTTTTCGGTCGTCTGCCACTTTACTGGGAAGTTATCCGAGGTTGGGGATAAGACAAAAGTTAACTATTATCTGGTTGCTTTCCAAGCTTGAAGACAACTTGCTGGAGAACTTGGATTGACTGAAAGGTTTTCGTTGGGGATTGATAGTTAGAAACTTTGGCTCCGCTGGGGATTGGGAGTTTGAAGTTTTAACTCTGATGGGGATTAAGGGTTTGAAATTATAACTCTGTTGGGGATCTGTATTTCAAGGTTTTAGCTCCGCTGGGGATCTAGATGATGTACTGTAGGGATCGCTCATGGAATAGCCTAAAGACGTTTTCCTATCCTTTCAACCTGTCAGTAATCATTCTTTTCCACTTTGTTTATTTGTAAACAGTAATTATTTTCAAATGCATATGTTCATCAATGAATCATTGGACGTCTTTGCAAATAAAAACACAAGTGTAAACGACAAATAGTTTTTGCACTTTGAAGGAGACATCTTTGTATTTACTTTGAATAAGTGTTTTTTACAAAGGAGACAGTCATCCTAGTAAGAGGATGGTATCATAAAAAATAGGAAAAATTTATACAAAGAATAGCTATGTGTGGAAAAAAATCCCATGGGGTTCCCATTACACTATAGCCTTCGTATCTCTGAATACCTTGTCCTTCCGTTGCTTCGTCCGAAGATGATTGGATTGATCAGAAGCTCAGAGTTTGTCAGTGAAGAGATTTTCCTTAAAGTGATCCGACGAGACATAGTCATACGCTTTAATTCCCTAACTTTTGCCGGGACCGCCCTTTCGGGTTTTCAGTCCACCGGGAAACCCTTTTTTGCCCAAGTCGCCCTTTCGGGTTTTCAACTTGCCGGGTGTACAGATTTTTTATTATTTTTTATCCCTAATTTTTGCCTGAACCGCCCTTTCGGGTTTTAGATTCACCGAGATGCCCTTTTTTTGCCTAGGTGTGTCAACTTAGCGGGTCATTTATGCGTAGTATCTTTTGACTATGTCTGCGTTTGTAGGGTGCGGCAGGTCGTCGTCTTCCATGGTGGTTAAGATCATTGCCCCACCAGAAAAGATGTTCTTGATTACAGATGGTCCTTCATAGGTAGGAGTCCATTTTCCCCTGGGATCACTTTGTGGCAAAATAATGCGCTTGATCACTAGATCTACAACTTGATATACCTGGCGTCTGACTTTCTTGTTGAAAGCCTTGATCATCCGCTTTTGATACGTCTGACCATGGCAAACAGCGGTAAGTCTCTTCTCGTCAATTAAGTTCAGTTGATCAAGCCGGGACTGGATCCAATCGTCTTCACTCAAACCAGCATCCTTCATGATTCTCAAAGAGGGAATCTGAACCTTGATAGATAAAACAGCCTCCATGCCATATACCAAGGAATAGGGTGTTGCCCCAGTTGATGTGTGTGTCGTGGTACGGTACCCGTGAAGAGAAAACGGTAGCATTTCATGCCAGTCCTTGTAGGTGATTGTCATCTTTTGTATGATCTTCTTGATATTTTTATTCGCAGCTTCGACTGCACCATTCATCTTTGGCCAGTAGGGAGATGAATTGTGATGTTGAATTTTGAACTTCTCGCACAAAGCGGTGATCATAGTATTGTTAAGGTTTGTACCGTTATTAGTTATGATCCTTTCGGGGATACCGTACCGACAAATAAGATTCTGCTTGATGAAGCGGGCAACAACATTCTTAGTAACGGATGCGAAGGAAGCCGCTTCGACCCATTTGGTGAAGTAGTCGATGGCCACCAAAATGAAACGGTGTCCATTGGATGCTGTAGGCTTGATCTCTCCAATCATGTCGATTCCCCACATAGGGAATGGCCAAGGAGTTGTTAGGACATTTAGAGGAACTGGAGGCACGTGGACTTTGTCTGCATAGATTTGACATTTATGGAAAGTCCGAGAATGTTAATAGCAGTCAGCTTCCATGGTAGACCAGTAATAGCCCGCCCTTAGAATCTTCTTAGCCATCGTATGCCCGCTAGAGTGAGTGCCGAAGGTACCTTCATGCAATTCAGCCATAATCCTTTCAGCTTCAGCTTTGTCCACACAACGGAGCAGAATAGAATCATGATTGCGCTTGTACAGGATGCCATTGCTTAGGAAGAACTTTGCCGAGAACCTCCTTAAGAACTTTTTATCGTTGACTGAAGCTCCTTCAGAATATTCCCGAGTCTCGAGATACCTTTTGACTTCATGAAACCACGGCTGGTCCACTACTTCTTCGGTATTAATATCATGACAATGTGCGGGTTCGTCCATCCGTTCAATGGTGATCTGGGGAGCTTCATTATCCCAGTTAAGTTTAAACATGGATGACATTGTAGCTAGAGCATCTGCTAGCTGATTTTCTTCTCGCGGGAAGTGCTCGAAGGTAATCTGCTCGAAATGTGGTAACAATGTCAAGACATGTTCTTTGTAAGGGATGAGGTTTGGATGCTTAGTATCCCACTCTCCTTTGATCTGACTGATGGCCAAATCTGAGTCCCCAAACACATCTAAGGATTTGATCCCCAAGTCTATGGCAGCCTTGAGTCCAAAGATGCATGCTTCATACTCTGTCATGTTGTTCGTACAGTTGAAGCAAAGTCTGGCGGTGAGAGGAGTATGGCAACCTTCTGGGGAGATGAGCACAACACCGATACCGTTACCAAGCGCATTGGAGGCCCCATCAAAGTACAGGGTCCATCGGGATCCTTGTTCAGGTCCGTCATATGGTCTGATATCTTCAATGTTGTCCAAAGTCATGATGTCTTCGTCAGGGAAGTCAAACTTCATGGATTATTAATCTTCGACAGCTTGATGGGCTAGATGGTCAGCTAGCACACTCCCCTTTATAGATTTTTGGGTCGTGTATTGTATGTCGTATTCCGTCAGGATCATCTTCCATCTAGCTATTCTTCCAGACAAAGTAGGCTTCTCAAAGATCTATTTGATCGGATCCATCTTAGATATCAACAAAGTGGTATGAGTCAACATATATTGCCTTAGCCGGCGAGCAGCCCATACCAAAGTGCTGCAAGTTTTCTCGAGCAGTGAGTATCAGGTCTCACAGTCGGTAAACTTTTTGCTAAGGTGATAAATGGCATGCTCTTTTCGGCCAGACTCATCATGCTGCCCCAGTACGCACCCCATTGAATTCTCTAAGACGGTCAGATACATGATTAGCGGTCTTCCCTCGACGGGTGGCATCAAGATAGGAGGTTCTAGCAAATACTCCTTAATTTTATCGAAAGCAAATTGACAGTCATCATTCTATCTAACTACCTGATCTTTCTTCAACATCTTGAAGATTGGCTCACAAGTAGATGTTAGGTGAGAAATAAACCTAGCAATGTAGTTTAAGCGTCCCAATAAACCTCTAACCTCCTTCTCAGTGCGAGGAGCAGGCATTTCTTGTATAGCTTTGACTTTGGCAGGATCAACCTCGATGCCTTTGTTGTTGACAATGAAACCTAAAAGTTTACCAGACCTGACTCCAAATGTACACTTGTTTGGATTCAGTCTGAGCTTGTACTCTTTCAACTTGACAAATAGCTTTTGTAAGTGATCAAGGTGTTCTTCTTCAGTTTGTGATCGGGCTATCATGTCATCTACGTAGACATCTATCTCATGATGTATCATATCATGAAACAAAGCTACCATGGCACGTTGATAGGTTGCCCCGGCATTCTTTAGTCCGAATGGCATCACTTTGTAGCAGAATGTACCCCACTGTGTAACAAAAGTAGTTTTCTCCATGTCCTCAGGTGCCATTTTGATCTAGTTATAGCCTGAGAATCCGTCCATGAAAGAAAATACTTTGTGCTGAGTTGTGTTGTCAACCAGGATGTCGATGTGCGGAAGTGGAAAATCATCTTTAGGGATGACCCTATTTAAATCTCTATAATCCACGCACATTCTCACTTTGTCGTCCTTTTTAGGCACGGGCATAATGTTAGCAACCCATTATGGATAGGAAGTAACAGCCAGAAATCCAGCATTGAACTGCTTCATAACTTCTGCTTTGATCTTTTCTGACATGTCAGGTCTCATGCGGCGGACCTTTTGTTTAATCGGTGGACAGTCTTCTCTAGTGGGTAGACGGTGTACCACAATGTCTGTATCGAGTCCCGGCATGTCTTCGTATGACCAGGCAAAGATCTCAACATAATCATACAATAGCTGAATTAGGCGCTCCTTGACACTTGGCTCTAGATTGGCACCTATCTTGATTTCCTTTTTATCGTCCTTGGTACCCAAGTTGATTGTATCCAACTACTCCTCATGAGGCTGAATTTCTCTTTCCTCTTGCTGTAGTAATCTGGCAATTTCCCCTGGCACCTCACAATCTTCCTCACCTTCGTATTCGGCTTGGTAGATCAGATCTTCAGAGTCACTGAAGGCTATAGCAATATCGTTACTCATGGGATCCGGAAGGGAAGGGTATCTGCATTTATGAGTGTGGGTGTGTGTAAGGGATAGTCATCTTAAAACAACAAAATGTAAAAGAAAGACAATGAGTGATCAGTGCATTTTGATGCACATTCTTTCATGATTGTACTTATGCATTTCCATGGTTTGTTTAGCTTATTTTTGTATTTTATAGTGTTTTTCTATTTTAGTTTATTTCTACTCTTATTTGATTTTCGTACTTTATTTTCAGCATTAGCAGTCTACACGAATAAATTCATAACTTGAGCTATGGGAGTCGGAATGAGGCGTTCTACCAGTCGCTGAAAAGCTAAGAGAAAGAGCTATGATTTTTATTCAGAAGTCGAGAGCTGAATCGAACTGTAGAAAGGACATACAATTAGTTGAAGTTGCAGCATTTTACATTTAAGTTTTGGGCATGGGTTATATTTTCAACCCAGTTGGGTTATGAACTGAATCCTTGTCTTTGCTATACCTAGCAGCCGCTGTAGTAATTAAGTTCAAACCTTTTTCATTAGAGAGAAAAAATACATTTTGCTTTTACACTTGAATGAAGAACTAATCATCCAGAGTTTATCTTCTGTAATCGCGTTTCGATGCTTTGAGGTTTTTAATTTATCAATTCAATTTCGTTTCTATTTCAATTCTATTTTATGAAATTTCATTTGCTTAATTTGTTATTTCATGGAATGTCTTGATTAAATTTGTATGATTGTATTCCTAATCTTTAATCGTTTTTTACGTTGCTTAGTCGTTAAATCGTGTTTTATATTGTATTTGCTTAATTCATGATTGTATTAATTCGTTTGCTTAATTCGGAATGGGAATTCAATCTATTTTATATCTATTACGCTTATCAATTGGTATTGAAATCGAATAGAGGTCGAAGCCACTTAGGAAATTGGTAAGGTAAAAACCAATGATTAGCAGGAACCTAAAAACAGTAGATCGACTTATTTTTATAATCACTTATTTTAATCACTTATTTCATGTTATGAATCGATCCTAAAACCAACCCCCCATTCGATTTTTATTAGTTAATAATAAAATCAAGAATCCTTGCGATACGACTTGAGTCATTGTCGCTATACTGCATTTTACAAAAGACTCATTTTTGATCTGTGTGCGACAACGGATCAAATTGGCGCCGTTGCGGGGATTCTTGTTGTTATTAATTAATATTTTAGTCATAGCTATAATGTTCTTGTTTTTTTTTCTTGTTTTTTTCGTTGTGTTTGTTGATTTTCAGGGTTGCAATTTCGGTTGCAGTACAGTTTTTCAGTCTACCAGGTAAGTTGAAAACCTACTGTTTCGATTTGCTCTAAATTTTTTTCAGAAGTTTAGAAAAAAATCGGCAAAAAGTACTCCTTTAGAATAGAATTCTAGAAGATATCGGCCCTCAAAATCGCAAATTCCTATTTTTTTCTATTTTTAAATAATTTTTTACTATTTTCATAGTGTCTAAAAAATCCAGAAAAATTCTTAAAATTCTTATTTTTCTTCATTAGATTATATTTGGTGTTTTTGTATTTTTTTTGAATTTATTTTAATCGTTTTCCTTCTTTCTATTTGTTTTTATCTATTTCGGACATAGTTGGTATTTTTGTATTTATTGATAACATGGATGAACAAAGAACTTTGAGGCAGTTGGTTGTCCCTGATGTGAACTATAATTGTTTACATATTGACTATCCTACAGTTGATGCACCTTTTGAATTGAAATATAATTTAATACATTTGTTGTCAAAGTTTAATGGTTTTGCAGGTGAGGATCCACATAAGCATATGAAGGAATTCCAAGTTATGTGCTCAGAACCTTCTGAACCTTCGCTAGAGGACATTGTCAAACAAATGGCTGCAAATAATCTCAAGTATGAACAACAAATAGATTCTACTCTCTAGACTTTGCAAACACAAATTGAACAACTTGCCTCTTTGATGAATATCATGCAACAAGCTCAAGGATCTAACCAACAACCCTTGGAAGAGAATTTTATTTTTCCAATAGAGTTGCTTTCTGAGACTGTTGATGATACTTGTACTGATTTATTTGCAACTGATTTTCCATCATTATCTGATTTTGATGATGTTTACTCTTGTGATGTTTGTACTGATATTAAAATTTGCTCTGTTTGTGCTGAAATTGAGGCCGCCTTGCAAGTTGATATTCTTACTGCATATGAGGTTGCAAATGAAGTTGTTCATGTGGATGAAGCTCTCGACACTCTGGCTACCCGAAACAAATCATCCATCGAACAACCACCTTCACGAGAGCTGAAACTAATTCCTGAAAATCTTAAATATGCTTATTTAGAGATGAATGAAAAACTTTCGGTTATAATTTCTTCTAAACTTTATTTTGATAAAGAAAGTAAATTTTTGCAGGTATTGAAGAAGCATAAGAAAGGAATTGGATCGATCTTGGATGATATTTATGATACTAGTTTGTCCATGTGTATTCATAGGATCTCACTTGAAGATGTAACAAATATAATGAGGCAACCCCTCAATCTTTTTATCTTTGGTGTTATGGAAAAGAAGATCACATGTCCATTCGACACTTTTACTTATCAAAGATTATCCTTTGATCCTGGAATAAAAGGAGAAGGCACTAATAAAAATTTCAAGTTCAATGGACATTACCCAAAGCTACTACATAGGAGCCCCACTTTGGAAGAAGAGAATATAGAAGATATCTCTTTGGAAAAGGCTTCTTATGTGATCACTTATCCTCCTTGACTATTCGGGTGTGTTCTTTCCTTTCTCTCACTCTTATTTAATAGTTATATCCTTTCATTGAGGACAATGCATGTTTAAAGTGTGGGGGAGGGAATAACATTCAACAACGGATCAACCCCCCCCCCCCCCCCCCCTTTAATTCGATTTCAGTTAGTTAATAATATTTCTTATAATATCATTCTCGCTTGTTGAATGTTATTGTGATCGAACAGGAATAGTACCCGCTTAGGGTAGCGATGTTATAATAATCAATGATAGGTAGGAACAGAATTAGCAGATTAGCTTATTTTGATAATCACTTATTTTATGTTATAAATCGATCCTAAAACCAACCCCCCATTAGATTTCTATTAGTTAATAATAAAATCAAAAATCCTTGCGATACGACTCGAGCCATTGTCGCTATACTGCATTTTACAAAATACTCATTTTTGATCCGCCCGCGACAGCGTATCAATGAGCATAAAAGGTTTAAATATGAAAAGCGTCCATGATTCATTGAAATGACATATGAAAATGAAATAAAGACCCTTACAAATGGACCGATGTGCCTCGGGTAAGACACAAGGTTGAAAAAGTACGAATTGTTTGTGAATTATTACAGTCCAACAGAAATGGAAAAGATAAATTACTGCGGTATGAAAGTAATCAGAAAAAAGTATTTTGCTTCCCAGTTGCATAGTCCTCCGTCAACAATAGGAAAAATCCAGTCTTCCAGGCTGCCCTCTTCTTCATTGTCCTCTAGTGCATTAACCCCTCGGTGGCTGATCTTCACAGGTGGCCCTCCAGCACGGGAGTGACGCACAGCCTTCTGACCGGTCGAAGTTAACCTCAAGCCGAATTTGTCTGATTTGAAAGGAAAGTCAGGAAGCTGCCCCCAGATGGTGGATCCCCCTTCTTCTACTACTGCCCTAGCATCCTTGAGAGATGACATTCGAGGCGGAGGTCTGGTGATCACAGGAGTTGAGGATACCGCCTTGGTCTTCACAATCTCCTGAGCTACCTCTTCAAAATGCTGAAAAGGAGTTTTGATGAATTCGCCATCCAATTCTACATAACAAAAAGAATTCAGATGACTGATCATGTATTCCTCTTCGCCATGAACAGTTGTGATTTTCCCATGGACAGGGTACTTGAGAATTTGATGTAAAGTAGAAGTGACAGCTCCAGCATGGTGGATCCAAGGTCTTCCCAACAGGCAAGAATAGGAAGGACGGATGTCCATCACGTAGAATGTTGCATTGATCGTCTGGGTACCCACCTTGATCGGGATGTCCACCTCCCCATAGACCATCCTTTTAGAGCCGTCAAATGCTCTTACAATGATGTTGCTGGGTTTCAGGGTTAAGCCTTCATAATCCAATCTATCCAAGGCTTTCTTTGGAAAGACATTTAAATATGATCCAGTATCAACCAAAACATGAGCTAAGGTGGTTCCCATACACTCCACCGAGACATGTAGCGTGCTATTATGTTTTCTCCCTTTCGAAGTCAAATCTGCATCGGAGAATCCTAGACCGTTGTCAACTGTTAAACTGGTCACACATTCCTGGAACTGATCAGGGGAGGTTTCTTGCGGCACGTGGGCCGTCTTCAAAAACTTTACCAAAGCTTTAGCATGTGCCTCAGAGCACAGCAATAGGGCTAACATAGAGATTTTGGAGGGAGTCTGCCCCAGTTGTTCCACCACATCATAATCACTTTTCTTAATGATCCTCAGAATTTCTTCCATCTATTTCTGGGATGTTTCAAGAATGACTAGTGATTGAGCCTTCGTCAAGACATGCTCCTCTTGAACATTCTTTCCTTTTTTCTCAGCAGCGGAAACAGGGATGGGAATTGCATTGTTATTGTCAGCGGGTACACTTGTAGGTATAGTTACTGGTGTAGGTGTAATCTTTGGAATGGTCGCGGGTCTAAAGACTGTTGTTGGAGGAGCAATCTCTGGAGAAAATATTCTTCCACTACGGGTAACTTTGCTTCTTCCGGCAATGTTACAGATGTCGGGATTATCTTCCTCAGAGCTTTCTTTTTCAATGGTCTGTTCAATCTGTTTGACACCATGGTAGTAAATTTCTACACCATAGTTCCATGGTACCATTTTATCGGATTTGTATGGGGCTGGCCCGGGCATTGTTATCTTCAATGGAGTAGTCACTGGAGCAGATGTAATCCTAATGGGTTTTTTAGGAAACCTGGAAGAATTGGCATATATGGTTATTATAGAAACTTCTCGAACCGGAATGAGTGAGACAGGAGCTTTCTCAAACAAAATTTTCTGGTTATCAATCAATTGTTGGATACCTTTCTTCAATAGAGGACAGTCAAATGAGGGGGACAGGCAAGCATGGCAATCTTGGTCACAACCTGGGAACACCCCAGCTTTCAACAAATTCAGCTTGGTGGTTAGGAGAGGATTTAACAGTTCATCCACAGCAGAAACAAACATATCTTCTTCCACAACATTGGCATTGTGTCCATGCCTAGGCATCGGAGCGGAGATAACATTCGGCTTCTCAGAAGCTTCAAATTTAACTTCCTTTGCATCGATCAGATCTTGAATCTTATTCTTCAAGGCCCAGCAGTTGTTGGTGTCGTGCCCTGGACTTTCTGAGTGGTACGCGCATCTGGCGTTGGGATGGTAATATAGAGAAGCAGTATTAGGATTTTTAGGGGCCTCTTTCAGCATGGACAGGTTCAACTTCAAGATATGTGGTAAGACTTGAGCAGGAGTCATGTTTATCTTGGTGAATTGCCTTACAGGCCTTTCCACCCTTTGCTGGTTATTTCTCGGCTGATCATTTCTCGGCTGGTTGTTTCTTGGATGGTCTGATGCAGACTTTTGAATCATAACGGCCATCACTGTTGGTCATCGTTCGGTTCTTCCCTGATTCCTCTGGGCATAGATAGCAGACACTTACTTCTTTCCAGTGAAGGGCTTTTTTGCAACAATTGAGGCTGACGCGTCTTTCTGAATTTTCCCGCTTCTAATACCGGTCTCCACTCTTTCGCTAGTTAGAATTAACTCAGTGAAACCTATAGAGGAGCTTCCAATCAGGTGATTAAAGAAAGGACCTGATAGAGTCCCCAAGAACATATCAACTAGATCTCTTTCAGACAATGGTGGTTGCACCCTTCCGGCTAAGTCCCTCCACTTTTGGGTGTAGTCTTTGAAGCCCTCATTGGTAGCCATAGCCATACTCTATAACTGAGTACGGGTTGGTGCCAAGTCGGTGTTGTATTGATACTATTTATAGAAGGCGGCTGCCAAGTCCTCCCAATTATGGACATTTGCTCTCTCCAACTGGTAGAACCAATCAAGCTGCGTTCCTGATAGACTGTCCTAGAAAAAGTGGACCCACAAATCTTTGTCAGAAGAATGTGGTTGAATTTTCCTGACATAAGATTGTAGGTGCATCTTGGGACAAGACACCCCATCATACTTAGCAAACAGTGGCACTTTAAACTTAGGAGGGATTACAATTCCAGAAACCAAACCTAACTCCTCAAAATCCAGCCCCGGTACTCTCTGCACTTCCATAGCAGCTAGACGTTCTTCCAAGTTTTTGTATTTGTCATCGACCGGAGGGTATTGTTGTTCAGAGTAGTCTTCCTCTTCCTCCTCTTCTTTTTCTTCCTCATAATCTGATGGTACTACTGTCTCTTTTCCTTTTCTTCCCCCTTCATCAGATGTTGATGGGAATTCCAAGGTCCTTCTGGCTTGTCCCTGAAATCTTCTACCCATGAGAACCACACCAGTTGGCTTCTTCTTCTTTTTCTCTTTCTCTTTCTCTTTCTCTAGTAGAGTCTTGAGCTCCTCCTGCCCTTTGGCTAAGGTCAAAAGTAGCTGTTGAAATTGTGAATTCTGAGCTTGCAAATCTTTGACCGTTTGTTCAATATCCATCTTGCTGAAATAAACAGCAGGGAGATGAGGAAACTTGGTGTGAAGACCTGTTTATGCATATGATGAATGATATGTATTCATGTAATGCTTTCAAGGATTCAGAAATTCAAATTTGTTTTAAACAAAAAAGAAACACACGTCATATTAATAAGATATAATTGTTAGTACATCAATGCCCCTTGGGCAAAATAATACAAAATTCTAAGGTAAAAATACGTTGCGCATCCTCTTTGGTGCAATGTAGGTGTTGAGAGTCTTCTCTTCGTGAAGTAGCCGAGTGAGTTCCAAAACCTTCTTCTCGCTTGCATAGAATTGGGCTTCGAAAGTATCGCGCTCTCCCTTGAGCTGTATCCAACTCCTTTGTAGATCTTAGAGTGATGTTGGAATGTCAGGATGTAGGAGGGTGTATGGAACCTCTCCTTCCATAACAGGCTCTATAATCACTGGGAGAATGGAGGGGTAAGGCATCATAAGACTTTGGGCGCGAGTTCGTACCCACTTGAGGTAAGGCTCAAGAGGGATGGAATTCTTGTGTCCCAGAGTCTTACTATCCACCTTGTTGGGCATTCTCCAAGCTCGGATGAATCTCTGACGGAGTCCTTGGTTGTCGTTGTCGAAGTCGAAAACCAATCCTTGAATCAGCATGTCATATGGGCCATCCCTTCGGGCGTACCCAAACTGTCTCAGAGCCAAGCAGGGGTTGTAGGTGATGCCTCCCCTAATGCCAAGTAGATGGACATTAGGGAATTCCCCACAATGGTCGACGATGATAACATTCTCTTTGGATCGAGAAAACCAATGAATATCTGAATGTGTAAGAGTCATCAATCGTTGTGACCACCTCAAACCTTGCTCATTCTTCAAGACTGATTGGGGAAGATGAGAAATAAACCATCTTGCTAGTAGAGGAGTACAACACATGAGAACACCTCTTTTCCTTATTGTACGAGTGTGAAAAGAGTGAAGGATATCCCCAAGCAATGTAGGCATTGGGTTGCGAGACATGAAAATTTTGACAGCACTTACATCTATGAGTTGGTCGGAATTAGGGAACAAGACCATCCCATAGATGAGAAGAGCTATAATCTCCTCAAAAGCTTGCAAGTCTAGAGAATTCCAACAGCTTTGGGCCTTCTCAAACAAGAACTTTTACAAGAAGCCTTTGACACCACTTCTAGTTTCCCAATGTGTTGTGACATCAGATGAGTGCAAGTGCAGGGCTTGAGCAATCTCTTCTGGCTTTGGATCTCTTTCCGTACCGTTGAAGGGTAGTTGATTGAGAATAGTAATCCTTAAGAGTTGAGAAAATTCCTCCAAAGTAGGCACAAGTTGGTAGTCAGGAAATGTGAAGCAATGATGCAAAGGGTCAAAGAACTGGAAGAGAACTTTCATCATATCATCCTCAGTGTTGGTGGTGACCAAGTTGAGTAGACGACCATGTCTCTCGGTGAACGGATAATTCTCAGGAATCCTTGAAGCTAGCTCCTTGAGTTGTGGAGGAATTCTTACAAGGTTAACTTGGACAGTTTTCCTGCGAAGTGAATCCATAACCTACAAAACAAGAACAAAGATGAATCTCCAAAATCCTTGAAATGGTTAGTTGATGCATATGATGCTCATGATGTCCATGATGTTATGCACAAGTATATATGTACAAGCAAATCACACAAATTCCTAGTTTAGGCTTGCATGGGGTTTCATAGGTAAATACCCTCTTGAAGTTTAGTTGGCTTAACCTGTCCTAGAAATAGTAACCGGGTTCTAAGGGGCTCAATATCACTGGATTGTTTCCTTGTTCATTGTTTCAATTCAGCCTCTTTACCGGCGACCAAAATATTCCAAGGAACCAACCCTCAATGAGTGTAGTATCGAGTATCTACCAACTTCGGACTGCACTAAAGCCGGTCATCTCACTACATCCTAAAAGGCCAAGTTGGTCAAGTAAAGGTTCTAGAAGTTCATTAGTGCTTCATGACATCACTCAGCGGCCTCGTATTCTCGTTGATTGACTCAAAGGCTAGCGGTACCCACAAATATGTCACACTAATATAGCTATTGCTTAGACCATGTCAATATACCCCACACAGTTTCCACAACGTATTGCTATTTACCTATGAATGTTTCCCTAATCCGGGTAGAGGATTCAAACCCAAACAATAGGACCAAAATGTAAAGCATACAAGTCAAGCAAGATAAGCATTTAAAGGTGATCTAAAACCCTAAGGTATCCCCACTTTTATAATTTATGTCCCCAGCAGAGTCGCCAGTTCTGTGATGCAGTGGGAGAACTGACTTGAGGTTTCGCATTTGTGTTTGCAAATGTTTCGGTTTAGCAAGAGTAACCTTCGACTTTTCTTTTATCCAAAAGGAAAGGTAAAAAATCACAGGAAAGACCTTTGAGATGTTTTCTTGAGTTCGGGGGGTAGATTATGAAAAGGGAAGGTGCTAGCACCCTTTTCATCCATGGTTTTCCATGGGCTCTTAGTTACTTATTTAGATCACTTGCTTTGCTTTTGAAATTGTTTGAAATGGTGCTTTGTGTGGTTTTTGAAAGTATTTTGAAAAGAGGCCTTTGTTTAGGCAATTTTTGTAATGATTCTTGTTTGTAAGAATGTATACAAAGATGTTTGTCTTTTGAAAAATGTTTCAATGTTTTGAAAGTTGTTTGGAAATGTTTTGAAAATGTGTGTGTGTT
The DNA here is from genome assembly GCA_948472305.1 of Vicia faba. Taxonomy (NCBI): domain Eukaryota; kingdom Viridiplantae; phylum Streptophyta; class Magnoliopsida; order Fabales; family Fabaceae; genus Vicia; species Vicia faba. The sequence continues at coordinate 507,212,779 of OX451740.1, forward strand.
TGTTTGAAAATAGCAAGGATTGTTTGCAAATTGATCAAGTAACTAGAAGTTGTCTACCTACTCAAATGTCTTTCTTGTACATTTTTAATTCCTTTGATGTTGTTGACCTACCATTGATTTGGTAGGTAACCCTATCTTTAGATATTTAAACGGGACGGGCGTGGGTCATCGTATGACCATAATAGCAATGTTGCCAAGTATCTTAGCAAGTTTGAGGGACCAAGATCATTTGTTTAGGCAACCTTTTGATAGCGTCATCGAGGGACTATGATCTTTTGTTTTGTTTTGTTTTGCCAAGATACCTAGCATGCATACCATGGCCATTTTGTTTAGGCAACCAAGTGGGTGAAACCATAGAGGTACTTGTGTGCAATGTGTTATCATTTTATATGCATTTTTGTCTTGGATTAGGTCATGTTATTTGTTTGATTTTTTTGTCTTATCATACAAACCCTAATTTTACTAAACATGTATATAATGCGATAAATTCCGTAAAGTAAATCTAAGCTATTACAACAATATTATGGGAGGGGGATACAAGTTTTGAATGGGGGATATTGCTCAAAATAAAACCCTAGAAATTATTACAACCCAATTGAATTTTGGTACAATAAATAAATAAATAATTATTTAAATATGCAATAAAATGTATGGATGCAAAATGTTTTTTGTATTTATTTTATATATGTAAAAATAAAATTATTTAAGTCCTATAAATAAGAAAAATTATAATATTATTTTTGAAAGGGGAAACCCTAATTTTTTGGTTTAAAAGAAAATTATGTTTTCTATTATTTATTTTATATATGTAAAAATAAAATTATTTAAGTCCTATAAATAAGAAAAATAATAATATTATTTTTGAAAGGGGAAACCCTAATTTTTTGGTTTAAAAGAAAATTATGTTTTCTATTATTTATTTTATATATGTAAAAATAAAATTATTTAAGTCCTATAAATAAGAAAAATAATAATATTATTTTTGAAAGGGGAAACCCTAATTTTTTTGTTTAAAAGAAAATTATGTTTTCTATTATTTATTTTATTCATTTTTTGTTCAAGAAAAATAATAATAATATTATATACAATATTAAAAATTAAAATATATATGGAAATAATATTTTGTGTGTATGAATAATAAAAATAAAAATGTATGATATTTTTAAATATATTTACTATTTATTTAAGAAAATAAAGTTCTATTTATTTGAATAATCAATATTTTATGCAAAAAATAAGATAAAAAATAAAATAAAATGCAAAAAATTAAGAAAATATTTTTGAGATTTTTTAATGTTCAGAAAAAAATAGTAAAGTCAATAAACATAAAAAATATGAGAAAATATACAAAAATATAAAAATATGCAAATGGGGGTGCAAATAGTAAACTGGGGGTATGGGAAGTAAAACAACAGGCCCAAGCGCGCCAGGCCCAGAACATAATCTTCATCCCTGTACTTGGCTTCCTGCGCGCGTTTCTGAGTTCAAACATGTATCGTGCTCTAGCTTGCATAAAATCAAAAACTCATAACACAGAAAATGTAGCTTATGATCTCACGATTCTAGTGATATAAAATTCATGACCTAACTCTAAAAGACCAGGGAGAATTTCAGTGGCCCTAATTCCTGACCTAATTTTTTCATGAACTTCAAGCTTCAAATTCTCACTACTCGGTTAATATAAATGACAATTATGCATATGTACAGCTTCAGCAAGTTAAGGACTACATTTTTGCTTCACAAATCGTGACTTACAGATGCCTAAATAAGGAGATACAGATTTGAAAAATACCTTGTTCAGCTGAGTTTGGATATGGCAATGTGGGGACTTTGAGTGAGGCCTAAAGATCGTGTGAGCTTCCTTGAAGTTCCCTCAAGCTATTCCAATGCTTAGCTAACCTTGTTGATGCTTGAAACTCCCTGCACGAGTCAACCTGCAACCTTCCAAAATGAAAATGGTGATGTCTGAAATAGGGCTTACAGAACCAGAACAAGGACTTGGATAGTTTAGGTAGGATGTATGGAAGATGTTTAATGTGTTACAAAGCAAAACGCACGAGCAAATTTCAAGTTGGCAAGTGTTTTGAAGAAGCTGCCCTGTTTTGGGCAGAAATGTGGTTTTTTCTGTTTGGGAGAGTTTTGAATGTTGTGTATTCGTGTTTTTTTCTTGAGACAAGTTTGTGAAGTTATTTAGAATGAAGCCAAGTCTTGCCTTTATCAGATGTGCAAGTTATCTTGACTTTTGCCACTTTTCTTGTTTTTGAAGAAAGGTGAAATGACTTAAGCCAAAGGCCTGTAGGCTTGCTTGCTAGCTGCAGTGAGTTGGTACAAGTTGCTTGTTATCTGTGGAAGATGCCTGCATCCAAGGAACAAGTCCAAGGCTCAAGGCTGATAAAGTTGGAAAAGCTAGCTTTATGAAAATGGCAATGTACACTTTTGGCCATTTATGGAATTGTTTATTGTACAATGCTCCAAAGATCAAAATAAAGTCATTATCCATTGAGTTATCATTTAATTATGGAGTGTGGAAGGAATTAGGACCTGTAATGCAAGGTACAAGCATGCTAGGAACTGATTTGCAACTTGAAGCATTGTAAACATGGCTTGAACAAAAGTGACAAATTGCCATTTTCTCTTCTTCGATTCTCCCTAACCACAAATGATCTTGGAGATTTCTTGGATATTTCGGAAAGCTTTAAACATGATCTACAATCCATATTTGAAATGAATTTTTATATACCTCTTGTAACTAGGTGAAAAATGTCCATGAAGTTGGGTCAAAAACCTGCCTAAATTAGGGCAAATTTTCACTAAGTTAAAAAAGTTTTTGGACCCCTATTCACAAATTCATAACTTGAGATCCAATCATCTTTTGGGAAAACTTTGTGAATCAAAGTTGTAGATTTTATGGAGGAATACAACTTTCATGTTGGAAGTTTTCTTTGAATCCAATTGCATCATGGTTAAAAAGTTGTGGAAAGTTGGGAAAAAATAAGAAAATTTCCATACTTTGAAATTTTCCAAGTTATGAAAAAATTTCAAATTAAAACCCTAATTTACAAAATTGATTTTCTTGATCAAACATTTTCATATTTTGACATATCTTGATGAATTATGACCATTGGCACTTGGTTTTGACCAAAAAGTCAAAGTTTGACTTTTCAGTGTACAGTTGACTTTTGATCAGTTGACTCCAAAATTCATCTGTCAATTCTATGCATTTGAGATCTTTTGAACTATGTGATTAGGTCAAGATGATTCTATTGGATCCTTGAAACCATGTTTTCACCCAATTGGCCATTGTCTAGGTTAAAAATCAGAAATTGCCCCTCCTCAGTCAAAACCATAATTTTGACCATTTTGCCCTTTTGATGATTTGATCAAATTTCTTGAGGAGTTGTGGTCCAAACTTGATAAAATGGTACATAGGAGCCTAAAATGTTGTTGTGGATCAAAAATTATGAAGTTTGACTGTAAATTGGCCATGGATGACTTTTCCCCAATACAGTTGATTTTTAGGTCAATTGTCCAATTGACTGAGCAAAAATGTGATTCAAGGCTTGAAACTTGGTATGAGCAATCTTAGGGGTCCAAGATAGTGTATGAAAGTCACATGAAGCATTGATGGTCCAAAAATCCTTGTGCAAACTCAAGCCCTAATTTTAGGTCATCAGTGCAAGGTGATGTCTTGAGCTGAGCAAATCCTAATCTTGTCTGGAGTCCAAGAAGTCTTGTGAGAAAAAATCTTGATAAATGAGAGGGAAAATTTTGGGGTACAACAGTTCTCAAGACTAAGTGTTGAAGATTCTGATAGATGAAGTTCTAAAGACTCTAAATACTTGAAGTTCTAAAGACCCATGGTTCTAAGAAAAGGGTTCTAAATACCAAGTGATAATGACTCTGAAGATAGAAGTTCTAAAGACTCTAAAGACTTGAAGTTCTAAAGACCCAAGGTTCTAAGAAAAGGTTCTCACGACCAAGTGTTGTAGACGCAGTTCTGAAGACTCTGAAGACTTGAAGTTCTGATGACCTTATGTTATGTTCTCGCTTTCAAATGCATGCTCACAAAAGCCTCTAAAGTGAAGAAGGAAAGAAGATAATGTTAATATGGTACAAATAGTACATGGTACAATCAAAGTTTCATTCTACTACCATGAAAGGGAGGACGCGTTGGACGATCTTGTCCCCCACGTGATTGCTCAAGCTGCCAATGTTTCTGGAAATTCCAAGAGTACCCCTCAATGGATATATTATTTTATTGGCTATAAAGGCTTGAAGACTAAGAGAGAAAGCGGCGAATTTTCACTAAATATCCATGCACAAGTGTTGTTCATAGCTATCATATTTTTAGTTTATTGTTCTGAAAATAGTTTACATATCCAGCTTGTGAAGAAGCAATATTATTATAAACAAAACTTATATTCAAACAGTTGTTTGATTTCCTTAAGGGACCGGTTGGGTATGTATCCTTAAGAAGTCTAGGACTAGTGTGTCTTAGAAGTTTGATTTTCCTTAAGGGACCGGTTAGTTATGTATCCTTAAGAAGTCTAGTACTTGTGTGTCTTAGAGGTTGTTGGTCACTTGCGGGTAACTTGTGCATTGTAATAATCATTTGGATTATTGGATTAAGTCCTCGATTGAGAGAGGCGAAATCACCTTGGCGGGTGGACTAGACTAGCTTGATAGTTTTCAAGTGAACTAGTATAAACATACCTTGTTCTTTACTTCCTATTCTTAATTATTGTTATTATCAAGAGTGAAGAAAAAACTATTTTAATTAAAGGGGAATATTTTTAAAAGAAATTTTTTGATTTAAAACCCAATCCAAACCCCCTTTTCTTGTGTTTTTCACGCCTTTATGCTTTGTAAAAATGACAAACACAACATTCATAATCACATATGCATGCTCAGGTACAAGCCTAACACCTCAAATTAAATAAAGAGGCAAGTTTCCACTCTTTTAACGAGCAGATTCTTAGCCCGACGGGGAAAACTCAAACGAGCTCCACCGTCATCGTACCACGATGGTAGAACACCCAGCTCGTGATGGGAAGTTCACGCCGCCGAGCTCAGGCCCCAAACAAGATGTGAGTTTTGGCTCATGCCCAGAAATCTACCCTGGTCATTCGACCCGTCTCCCCTCACTAGCGAACCTTAATAAAACCGAGAAAACCCCACCAAACTATTGAGCAAAATAGATGTCTCGAGCAGACGACGAGCATACAAACATGCAAAACTTTACAAAAGCAATAAAAACGAATCGTGCACGAGCATATGCAGAAATAAATAAAAAGACGAGTTAAAATCAAAAGGCCAACATAGACCACAATTGTCAAAGTATTACATAAAGAGGACCAAGCCCTCATCCAAAAAATAAACAAAATAGCATCTACAATGACCGACGTTGTTCGAGTCTTACATACACTGAGATATTACAAATTACAGCGCGCAGGCCGAACATAAGAAAATGACAAAGAAACTGATCAGTTGTCGGGCTACAATTTTCTTCGCGGACATGCTCCCCTTGGGTAGGCTACTCACCCCTTTCGTCTTCTCCAAACTTGAGAAACTCGGGGACGATGATCTTCCCATCAACCATGTTGCAGAGAAACCCAGTCCCGTCCATGCTAAGCTCGACATCAGGGTTAGAAACCTTTAGTTGCTCCACTACATTTTTAAAGCTCTCCTCGTCAGTCGTCATGAGATCCTCATCGGCCACACGGAGGCGGGCAACCAACTCAGCAGGGGTCTTTAATTGCTTCAGCTCCTCGGTTTTATCTTTGGCAGAGGCCGCATCAGCTTCCAAAGCATCGACCTTTTCCTTGAGCTTTTTCTTATCAGAGGTCAGCTGAGCCACCTCTTCATTCCTCTGCTTTTCTAATTGCTCCTTATCTAACTTCAACTTCGTCACCTTTGCCTGAAGATCCACGTTGGCTGCACGAAGGTCCCTCACCTCCTTGATGGTAGGGTCCTTTCCTCAATATGGACCACCGTCAGCTCCAATACCTTCATCATGGCAGCCACATCTTGAGCAAGAGTTTTCCTCTTGCTTGGTTGATCCAAATTCTCCAAGTGCAAAGATTTCGCCCACAGAACCTTCAAAGAGGGACCCCCTCAAAGTAGTTCCTTTGCGGCCAATGAGAAGGAAATTCATACTTATCTGAAGACCTCTCCAAGGTTAAATCCACAGTGTCCTCTCTGACTCGATGACGCTTTCTGGCCGAACTTACTTGCTGAGGAGAATGATGATCCCTGGTAGGAGTAGAAGAAGAGTTCCCCAAACCCGTCGGAGGTGGAACCACGATGCCGCCCAGGCTGGTCTTCGGAAGCTGACTTTTCTTCAATTGCTTCGTCTTTTTGGAAACAACCAGCTTAACCATATGTTCCTGAGTGTTCGGCATTTCATCTGCAACAAGCAACAAAGACAAGTCAGTAAAATAAAGAAAACAAATAAGGACACAACAACGATGCAAAAGCTACCTAAAATTGCAGGGCCTCCTCGTGGATAGCATAATCAAGGAGCCCCTTTGTATTTGTGAGTCGATCCACGAGCATAGGCTCCCCATCCTCTTCAAGAATGATTTTCCCACACTTGGTCACGCACTGGGCAGGGACAAAGTTGTTGACGAAATTCACCAGCATGATATAGCTTGCCTAGTCATCCTCCTCCAAGTTGTCTGGACGAACGATATACTCCTTGGTCTTTCGGTCAACATGATCCCGCTCCATGCAAAGTGGAATCTCTGGACTTGATGTCTGCTCTGCCTACCTTCCTTGCTCAGTAGGGGCTTCCCATCGTCTCCTTTCAAAATCTCCCAACAGAGTAAGAAATTGATGTCCCTCTGAGATACGGGCAAAACCATATAACACATGTTCTTAAATGTTTAGATAGACTTTGAGTATGCCTTGAACAACTTTCTCGACTGCTTCAAGGAAACCCAACCGAATAACCCTCCAAGGTTGTCTACCATTGAAAATGTATGCAGGCAAATAACAGGGGGACATTGATTCCAATCTTAAGGTGATCACAAACAATCTCGAATGCTCGTGTAAAGGACGACGAGTTTGGATTGAGTTGTGAGGGCGCCAAATCTAGATGGGAAAGAACCGCCACCTGAAGATCCAAGAACGGCAAACGAAGCCCCATCTCCCTGAAAACATATTCATACATGGGGAACGGTTGGTCTTTAATGGTGAGCATGTCTGCTCGTTTTCCCCTGGAAAGAAGATCTTCCAATCTTCCTCGGCATTTGACGAACTCGTTTCGCCTCCTACTTCCGTAAAGGCCCCCTCGGGGAAGGAAGAGAAAAACTAAGCTATCCCCCGCAGCTCTGGAGAAATCCATTCATTGGGGTCTCTGGTCGTCCGCACTTCCCCGGAAGTTCCAATCTCATCGACTATAATTTCGTCCTCAGAATCTATTGCCATTTCACCTGAAAAGCAGAGGGCAAAAGTGAATTCGACGATCAAATCAAATCCACTATTCTACCGATAGTCAAGTGAAAAGGAGTACAAAGACATGAGAACGATGTCCTCGGCCAAAGCCCTTACGCAAGCATCAAGCGAGGACACCCCCAAAATCCTGCTCGGACGATCTAAAGCTTCCCCGACAGACAAACCCTATAAATCTTAACAAAGGAATCTCCCATGCATGTTAACCCAGAACTTCGTTTGCAGATTCATCGGAAAACTCATGCGTTCATCGGAAAATTCATGAAAAACCCAAAATACTCATCAGAAAGGTCATGAGTCCACCAGGGAACTCACGACGACAAGCACATCTCTGCTCAAGCCACGGCCCCAAAACGGCTAAAAGCGCACGTGTCTCCACTTAACCTCACCCTCTCACCGGTGACATCATTAGAAAGTGGCATCACCATCGTGAGACACCAACAAGTCACCAAAGCAACACTCATCACAACCTAATTTATCCTATCCACATGCATTTTAATAGAAAAACAAAGCTAAATCCAGCTTGAAATAGAGGAACAGAAGACTTACGTGGTCAGAGAGATTTGAGATGTGCTCGGAAGCTTCTGTTGCAGCATCAAACAACGACAACAATGGCAGAAAAGAAAAGAACAGAAAGATAGAGAGAGAGGGAGAGAGAGAGAGAGAGAGAGAGAGAGAGAGAGAGAAAGAGAGAGAGAGAGAGAGAGAGAGAGAGAGAGAGTGAAGAAGAGAGAGAAGAAAAAGTGCAAATGAACTGTTATCTTTCCTATTTATAGAGCAACCTTAACGCACGCGCATGCGCGTCCTAGGGCAGCGTAGGGGTCATCATTAATCCTATCCTCTAGACTGCCATCATTACGCCTCTGCTACAACGTGTGGTTCGATGCAGACGTAACATGCAACCGTTTGAAACCTAATCAGTTGTTCGGCTCCCCCCTAATCGAACACATGAGGCAATGTCCAGGCTCCTCGTACATCCTTATCCTCGAGTAGATCTAAAACATCCTCATCCTTTACGGCAAGCGCCAACGTCAATATCACGTCCTCGACATCCAGGCTGATTCTAAGTCATCACTCCTTCGCCTAGGAGAAATGACTTGGGGGACTCCTATTCTGGACTGGTCCAAACGACCAAACAGGGCCCAATCTACTTATGTATGTAGGACGACTCAATAACATTGACCCAATAAACCACGACGGACAAGGAACATTTTTCCATTCCGCCTCTCACTCGAGAAGACCTGGTCGACTGACCCCTAGGTCTGCAAGGCCACTTCTTCCCGCCAAACAGACACACGAGGATAGCCACCCAAGAACGACCGAAAATCATGTTTGTCCGTGAAACACTTCTCTTCTCATTGTAACGGCTAGTTCCGAGCATCTATGCTCGTTACAACGACTAATTCCTAGCAGTTACCTATTTTTGAGGAACTTGATATCCAGGCCTAAAAATAGGAACCAATGGCCAAGCGTCAGGGGAACTATATAAACTCTCACATCTATGGGCCAGGTAGCGTATATTCATTCTAAAAAACGCTAATTTCTTTCTTGTATCTCTTTGCACTCTTACTTATTTGAACGTTGGAGTGCCTTGCAAGTACACCCTCTCATCCTCTTTGATTTCAGTCTTGCAGACGTCATCTATCGGTCCACTTCAGGTTCTGATGAACCAGTAAGATCATTACCTTATCGTGTTACCACCATTGAATTCAGTATTTTCATTTTAGATCTAAAATTGTCATTTGATAGTTATATATCTTAGTATATTTCACATTTGGAAAAATCCAAATCCAGAAACTCAAATCTAAAAACATTAAATAATAATTTTGAATTTAAATCTTTCTCAAAAATAAATATTTTTTTTAGAAAAAAGAATTGGTGTTGGTGGATGACGAAGATGGTGATGATTTGGTGTTGTTGAATTTGATAGAGTTATTCTTTAATTTGGCTTCTGATTTAGAAGAAAAAAGTGAAGAAAGTGAATAAATTGAAGAAGAAGAAACAAAAAAAAATCACATTGTTGCAGTATTATTGCAGGTTTCACGTGATGTAATGAGTATTTAGAAAGACAAAATCAATAAAGTTAGATACTATGGAGTAATAAGTCATTCACATTAATTATATTTAATTATAATAATTAAAAAAATAATATATAATTTTATAGTGACCTGATTTACCTGCTATTGCAGGTAAAAATTATAACTTCTATATGGTGGACAAAAAGTCACTTGCTCAATCTAAATATCATCGGATTTTATGTTTAACATATATATTTCACGAAACTAATCTTAGTTAACTAGTAGTTAACTATTATTGTTTTAACTAGTTACTTTCATTTTTATGTTCTTTCTTCTTGTATATATAAGTTTTGCGGTCTTTGTATTTTGGACATACCATGTGCTTCAGTGAAGAAAATATTAGGAGATATAATTCTAGTTCTCTTGAAGAGTATAATAACTAGTGTTGATAGGTTGTCAGATGTATTCGACAACATCGAACACAGCAACTTTATAGTTTTAAGCCAAAACTTGTATATAGTTGAGTTGGACTTGGGCATTTTAGGTTTATATAAAGGACTTGTTAGTTTGTAATTTTACAAATGCAATCACAATTTAATTTTACAATTCAGTTAGAATCAATAGCAAACTTTCAAATCTCTCTCTTTTCTTCTTCTTCGTCTTTAATAAATTATTTTTCTTGAAAACTCTTTGTCCAAAAAATATATGAAAAATTTGGAAAAATACAATTGGAAGAAAAACTAAAAAATACGTAAACCGTAAATCATGTAAAGAAACTGATTGAGTATGATCAATTGATTTACATATATAGGCGATGACACAACAACTCAACCAACTAATAACCGAAATAACAGAAATCTAAAACAGTTATATAACTAACAATTAACTTAACTACTTCAACTCTTACTAATCAGTAATGCAGCAGTTGATGTCTTACTAATTTACCAATATATGCACAATATAGAAATTACTCCCATTACCTTTAAGCATCAGTCATGACTTCTGTTACACATCCATCCTAAGTAGTGCATCATCTAATACTCTCTCCCTTGCCAGTTTTGCCTGCAAAAAAAGCAAACAGTGTACTTTTAACACCTAAACACATTTATTCATTTAGTTGTACCAGAGAAACTTATTTATCGAACACCGGTAGTATCAAGTTTATAAATTGTGGACCTGTTTTTTCCAATCTGTACGAGAAGTAATAATAGAAAGGCAAATTGTTTGCACGATGGAGCCACAGACTATTCCTATCCATAGGCCCTTTGCTTTGAAATGTACAAGGAAGCCTAGTACTGCACCTACAGGAATTCCTACTAAATAAAATGCTCCAAGATTCACATAGGCTCCAACAAGTTGCCACCCACTTCCTTTAGCAGCCCCTGATTATGAAAGAAAACGATTGACATATACAGCAAAATGTATATTACTTTTACAACATTCAAAGGTATAATATATGTATAAATGTATATTACATGTGTTAGGTTAATTAGTCAATGAGAAACTTGTACACATGTTTGGATAATAGTATAGATATAACTCTGCAACGTGTAGCAAAAAGAATGTAAAGAAGAGTTGTTAACCTGAAATAACAGCTTGCAAGCTATCGGTAAATATTGATGCACATAGAAAAGGGGTCATAACAGCCACATAATGAACAACCATACTGTCATGGGTATAGGCATAACCCAAGATATATCTGCAGCCAAACAGGATTATGACGACAACAAGAGCTTCTGTAACTGCAAGGATCGTAGCCGTAGAAACAGAAAAACGAACTGCTTTTGGATTTCCTGCTCCTAATTCATTTGAAACTCGTGTGCTGTCACATAAAACAATCAAGTTACTTTTAATTTTACTATGTGTATGGACAAAATTACCATATAGTTTGGTGAAAAGAGAAACAAACCTAGTAGCAGCCCCAAGTCCATAAGCAATGGTGAAGTGCAGTGTAGAGATCGTCAAACTGATCATACAACCATAAGAAAGCTAGTGATTAATGGTTTTATTTTCTCCTAAAATTTAACATATTGCTTGATGTAACCAATATAGAAAATAAAAACTTGAGTAAGCATATCCTGAAATCAAAATATGTTACCATATAGAGAGAACTGATGTCTCCAACTTGGGATTGGGAAAAAGTCCAGCAAGCAAAACAAACACTTCACATGCCCACCATTTGAGACTGAAAGAAGATGGACAATTGTCGATGACAGATGTATTTATATATGTGGTAAAACAAGTAACCATGTTGGCTAAATCATGAAGGACTGTGCTGAATTTTTTTAAGGAACAGTTACCAAACCATAGCAGCAGAAGGAACAGCAAGGGCAAAGAATTCTCTAAATCCAACGAAAACTTTCTTCGAAAATGGCACACGTGTTCTCTCACAAGCAGAAGAATACTTGACGAAGCACAAAAGTATTACCACATTCAACCAGGTTCCTAAGCTGAAGGCTATTGCCGTGCCAACAGATCCCAATGCCAATTTAAATACCAAGACCCAAGAGGTTACTCCATGGAAGCACAAAACTATTAAGGAGCTTATAATCATAGGAGAAATGATACTTTGTGTCTGGAAAAAACGTGTTAGGGGTTTGAGAATTGCTGAGCCAAATAGTGCTGGTATCAGCCAAAGAGCATATGTACGAGCTTCAATGGAGATTGCGGTGTCTTGGCCTATGAGAATCAAGATTTTATCAAGGAAAATCCATAAAATGGTTATTGGAGCACAAACCATGGCTAGGGATATGACTGCAGTATAGGTATATATTCCCATTTTTTCAAATTGTTCAGCTCCAAAAGCTTGACCACATAAAGTTTCCATTCCACCAGCCATCCCTGACTGCAATAATATTGACATAACTGAATGAGTCTTGCACATTGCAAACAATTTACTCAAAGTCAATAGAAAGAACTTACGAGAATACTAAATCCAGAAACATTAGTGAGGGATGTAGCAATAGCAACACTTGAAAGAGAAAGCTGGCTGAGATGTCCAACCATCATCACTGAAACTACTTGCAGAAGATATTGCAGCACACTTGTCGCCACCATTGGTCCTGCTATACTACTCATCTTCTTCAGTTCCACCATTAATGTTGTTCTCGTTTTCGTCCATTTCCACTTTCTCCTCTCTGATCCTTCTTCTATTTCCATACCTGCTGATGGTGTCCAATTTCTTACAGTATTTTTTGTTTCCCTCCGTGTTTAAAAATGTACTTGACTAATATGAAATCTGATCATGAATCACTCTAAGCATTATTATTCCAACTAAAATGGTATAAGTTTGTTTCTTTCTCTCAATATTCACAATTCTCAACACCATAATTATTTTGAATACTATCCTAAAAGGCTAAAATGGTACTATAATTCAAAAGTTTTTCTTTAAAAAGTTTTTCTATACTTTTCTCATTTTTTGTTTTCTTATTTAATTGAGTTTTTCCTTTTCTTTTTCTCCCCCTTAAATTTCGTTTACTTCGGTAAATGATTAAATGAATTTAATGTTTACTAGATACTATAAATGTTGATTTAATTTGGATTATTTTAATTGGGCTTTGCATTAATGTTGGATTGGATATCTGGATTTCACCCTTATTGAGTTCTTAGTTGACCCGAACAGCTGCAATAAATATTTGTCGGGTGTTTACCAGCCAAAAAGTCTTTCAAAGTTGCAGCAAAAGATCTTGTTATTACATCCGACCATAAAGAAAAGTGGAAGGCCATGGAGCAGTTAGAGATGTAATGAGGGCATTAAATGCTTTTTTTCTATCATTGAGGAGTTTCGCTAGTTCTTTGAGTTTGTGGCTTTAGACTCGCAGGTTATGACATGACGCTCTTCTTTAGAGAGTTCAAGTTCACTTGTATTTCCAAGGAAAATTTTAGTTGTTGATTTGTAACTTTATGTTTTCTTTATGAAAGACCCACTGCTCACTCTCCTCTATATAAAGGTCTCTTGACTTTTTGGGAGAATCTTAGCCATTTATGAGAGACGATTTCCCTTTGTCAGAGCGATTTCCTTCCTTCTTGTGAGAATTTTCTTGACCGTTCATCTTCTGCAGAGTAGAGTTTTCCCATTTTGGAATTTCTACCTCCTTCACTAAATTCTCTTCTCTCCAGGTACCCTTTTAGCTCTGAGATTATTTGTTCCCACACATTTTTTATTTTGTCATGGCTCGTGTAAATGATCACATTGTAAGCTTATCTAGAAAATATGAAAATAGTGATTTTTCCCCTTTAGTTATTAAAACATAAACATCTTCTTGGTCAGATTCCCACCATTTAGTGAGTAGTCATTGCATTTAAGTCATTATAATTGTGTCTGGTAGTTTTGAGTCAGAGAGGTTTTCTAGTGGTTCTCTTGATGGGGAAACTTCCTTTGACGAGTCTTCCTTCGACGCTCTCATTTCTAATGATGATGTTTAGGGTGATCACGCGGCCAATTTTGCGCCCACTCCATTTGTAACTATAGTGGATTTACCCTTTCCTACTCCGAGTACGTCGGAGATAGAAGTTGTTGCCTTGAACGGGGAAGAGGCTTGAAATTTCATCAAGACCTACCATTCTATTTATGGTCAGAATCCAAGTGATGCCAAGGTTAAGGATCATCTGGCACGTGGGACCCAACTTAATGGTTTCGTTTGGCTTAGGTCATTCAATATCTTCAGAGATGGCAAAATACCTCGAAGGAGTATTGAGCTTTTGGAACCGATTGATGTGAGCAAGTACAATTGAGTGAATTCTAAAATATTAGGGACTCCCTCTACTTTAGATGATATTGCAGCCGTGAGGGAGGCTAATATTAAGGTGGCTAGTCCCTCTGATTGGTTGGTTCTCCCCATGGAATCAAGCAAAAGGATATGTAGCAGCTTCAGGTAATGCTCTATTCCTTTCTATGAATGTTTATTTACCCGGGTAAATTTTTGATAGCCGTTGTCCGAGTTTGAAGTAAAGGTGTTGAGGTTTTTGAAGGTTTCTCCCTCACAACTTCATCCTAGCATTTAGGCTTTCATAACGGTGTTCCAATTCTGGGCCAATTACTTGTCTTGGAAACCTTCATGTCATCTGTTTTTCCATATTTTTGTTGTGATACATACTCCTCTGAATAATATCAGAGACCAAGGGCTCATTGTACCGCTCTAGCATGTTCCCTAGTTTAACCCTTGCACCGAGAACTGGGATGATTTTTGGGATCGCTTCATGTTGGTAAAGCCTTGTACTCTAGGCTATGTTTGGATATTTCAAAGCGAACGGAATAAAGCGGAATGGAACAAAGTGGAATAGAGTGGAGTGGAATGGATATCTCATTCCATTGTTTGGATATTTTAGGATAGAATGTAATAAAAATGTTTTTCCGTCCAAATCGAATGGAACTAAAATAAGGATAAGTAATGGAATTGGATGGAATGCATTCCATCATGTTCCGCTCCATTCTATCCTCTCTTTACCAATCCAAATGATGGAACATAATATCATCACATTCCATTCCGCTCCATTCTGCCGCACTTCATCAATCCAAACATAACCCTAGGGGGCCATTCCATATTCTGCCAAGCTCTTATAGATCTTCCTCTATTTTAAAAGTATTGGGCTTGGGTCCATTTCAAACATGAGCCTTGTGAATATGTCATCCATTTGGATTATCTCATTCCTTATGAGATGGAGATGAAGAAAGATCTTAATGTTTTTCATGAGAGTCTTGGTTATAAGGAGAAGTTTGTGCATACTAAGGTAAAGCCTTCTCTACAGAGGAAACAATCCATTGACACTTGCGTTATTATGGGTGCGGCCCTTAGTCTGGAGATGAAGGATATTTTTGGTGAGGATAGAGTCATCCCTTTGTAGCCCTTTTATATGAGAGGTTTTTGGTACTTGTAGATAAAATGAATTCCTTGTAAATGGTCTTTGACTTTGCTATAGAGCATGAAGTTAAAGATTCCACCATCACTTTTCCAGCTTGGGTTCCCACTCATCCTCCAGTTGGTCCTGGCATATCTACTACAATTGAAATTCCCCTAGTCTCCCCTGATTGGGGCCATCTTTCTTCCTACGATGATGCTTCAGTTGTTGAAAATAAAACTCACTTTCCACCCTCTAATAACAAAAGAGACTGAGACTAGGATCACAGTTCTTAGTCGAAAGGAGATTTGGCTAAACGAACCTGGATGTTTGGGGGTGTTTCCTCTAGGTCTTCCACTCCTCTACTCAAGATGCGGACCATTTTTCCATCCTTGATTCCTCGCACTTCTCAGAAAGAAATTGTTTCAATCTTTAAGGATGATCTTGCATATCTTAAGAACTTTCTTGGAGTAAAGAAGATGAAACTCTTCTCAAAGGCCACTTTTTATACTTACCGGACTGTTTCTCTATTTTCCTTAGCTACTATTGAACGGGGTGATGTTTTAGCAATGGATAATTCTTCCAAGAAAAGGGATATCTGCAAAGGGAAATGTGAGAAAGATGAAAATGATAGATCCAAGCTTCAACAGAAAGTGTTGGCTCTTCTGGAGAAGGCAAGCTAAGTAGAGTCTCTTAAAAAGGAGGCGAAAGTTCATGGAACCCCTTATTCTTTTTCCACTAGGATTGATAAGCTTTAATCTTCTCTGAAACAAAGAAAAAGTCTTTAAATAAGGCCATCATTGCTGTTGTGGTATGAAATCCCCTACTGATGAGGCCATGGAGTTTTACTTCTCCTTCTACTCTAGCCTTTGCGGAGGAGTTCTACTTACAAGTTTGTCTCGAACTATGTTTGGAGTGATCATGCTTCCGTTGTGGATTGGGCCTTTTTAAAAACGTTATGGCCTATCGCTATGATAAAGAAGGATCTTGAATTCGCAGCAGAGACTCGTTTCTTCAACTGCGATAGCGTTGATTCATGGATTTTTTTCTTCTGTTTCCCCTCCAGGTAAGGTGAGATCTGGTGATAAGAAGGTATAGCCACTATCATCAGGTTTCCTTCTCGATCCTTTTAATTGTAGTCATCAGAATCGATAGTTGGATCGAGGAGGCCGGAAGAAAGGTACTTTGTAACAAGGTTGAGAACATAATTAATTTCAAATGTGATTTCTTTGCAATTTGACTTTGAATCAATTTGAATTTGTTATGCGTGGAAATCAAAATTGATGCTAATTTGACAAATAATATGAAATCTGATCATAAATTAGTGTAAGAATTGTTATTCTAACTAGAAATCAAATTCAAATACTTCCTAACCATTTTAACCTCTTAAAACACTTAATTAACCAATTATATTTAACCATTTAATTTAACTAAATGGATTTTGTATCGGCATAAAGTTGTTGTGTGTACTTTCGGAATTCATAAGCTAAATGTGAAACAGAAATATTTACAGTAAATTGATTTCTAAGTCTGTTTTGTTTTTTCTCTATTTGCAGTAATTTCAATTCACACACCATAGTTCTTTTCATTTAAATGGTCACAAAAATCACTAGACGACTCATCATAACTATGAAGATTGAATTCATATTTATTTAGTCCAGATTATACGATTTATATTATAAATATTTTAGAGAGAATATTCTATAAAAACAAAACATGACAAATAAATTTTCAGAAAACGCAGACTATAATAAATTGAATACTATCCTAAGCTGGTATAATTTCAAAAAATTGATGTTATGCATATTTTTGTCTGCTCTTAACTTTTTTTTTTTTCATTTGTAGATTTGCTATATCTTTATATAAGAAAGTAAGGCACTGCAACATTTTTGGTAAGAGTATAAATAACACTAGGTCAGGGTATGCAAATGAATCACTAATTTACTTTGTTTTCAGAAACAAGTTGCACTGTTTAAGGACAATATATAATTAGTTATTATCTTAAGTGATTTGATGTATATGAATTCAATAGTAATTATTGTGATATATGTTCGTCAAAAGAGCTCAATAGATATTGGAAAATTCTTACCCCATTCCATATTGAAAAAAATATTCTATACAATTTTGAAATTGTCTTTTAGAAAATCGAAAATATATTTCTAGTTTGCATTACATTTTATATAAAACAGGTCAAATGTGATTTCACTTTTCAAAATGAAAAAGACAGTATAAGAAGTATACTTTCGGTTCTAAACTGAAATTCTGCTTCTGGTTCTATTAACGGGAAGAATGAATTTTGTTGTTACTTTGACATTTCATATATAATCGGAAGGTTTTATGGACTGGACTGTATTGTGAGATTATGATACAATTCAATAATGTTTTCTGGTTTATGTAAAAAGAATAAAACCGAAAATACACCTCCAATTCCAAATCAAAATTAAATTTCTGATTTTTATATATATTTTATTAGATCTAAGTGTGTACCGGAATTATATTTCTAATTTTAAAATACATTTATGAAATATCACGTGGTGTATAAAAAAATCATAGAAAAACTTAAAAAATTCACATAAATATTTTGCTACGACATTCAATTAGATGGACGCGAGTTTTAGCGTTTGTTTGGCCAACCTTTTTTGGTTGGAAAAGTTACTTTCAAATTAAAGTTGAAAATAAGAGCTTTTTAAATAAAGTTAAAAGTTGTTTGGTAAATATTTGTGAAAATATTTTATTTAATATATATGTATGAATTAATGTAAGGATGTGATATAATCATGTAATCATAAAATTGGACTGTCATCAGAGTTTAATGACAATTTTTAATATTTGTGAGTGTAGTAATAATTTATATATTGAGATTTTATTCATACTCATAAAAATAAAAACTAGTATTAGGTATTTTTTTTAAAATTATTACTATGATATACGACATGTACTATAAAAAATTAATATAAAAGCACGTGATAAATATAAAATATGTGTGCTTGACTAAACAACAAACTAAAAAACCATTTAGATGATGAACCAAATAAATATTTTTTATATAAATAAATTTAACAAACTGTATTATGTATTTTTTCCATCCACTACACAACAATATTACACTATTAAATGAAGCGAATTAAACGATAATGCTGCTTTGAGTGAAGGATAAATACATACAAGTAATAAAAAAGTTATATATTGCATCCATAGGAATCGAATACATATAGTGTAAATATGCCGAAAAGTTATCACAAAGTTACTTTTAACTACTAAAAAAGTTATATTTTCTTCATAATAAAGAAGTAACTTTTTTTATGAAGAGTTTTTTATAACTATTCTTTGGCCGAGCTTCTTCTTTAAAGTAGAAGAGAAGTCAAAAATAAGGGAGGCCAAACGGTACCTTAGTACGTGGAATTCTACTTATTCATATTTAAACTATGAAATTAGAATAACTAAGTTGCTAAAAACAAACCATAAAAACATCAAATCAACCACAAAACAACTTCAGCGTTGATTTTACGATGTCGGTGAAAATAAGATCGGACAAAACAACTTTAACATTGATTTCGTAATGTCGGCGAAAGTAATTTCAAAGATCCGTCAGTTTCCGTGGACATACCAGAATCACTCTAAATTCTAAATTGGCAAAACTATGACGGTGTCGGGTCGGCACAATGGTTTCTAGGTTGAAGAAGAAAATATAAACAACTTTAAATATGTGGATAACAGAAACACATGATTCAACTAAAACAAAAAATCAAAAACGAAAAATGGATTATCCAATATAAAGAAACTTAAAACAGTTGATACCAATGCTTTTCCAAAATCTTGATTTCGTGTTGCTTCTTCATTTTCATAGGATTTCTGAAACCCTAATTTTATGCATCGTTACAACATCAAGGTTGTGTGTGATAAAGAGAAAAGTGAAAAAATTAGGGATTAGGATTTTCTCTCAATGGTAGAGAAAGAGAAGGAAGTGAGGGAAAAGAGATAGAAAGAGGAAGAAAGTTGAGGAAGAGGAAGAGGAAGAAGGTTGAGGAAGAGGAAGAAGAATCATCACCTTCTGTGTATAGTCGAGAGAGAAAGAGAAAGAGAGAGAGAAACATAATGAGGAAAAGGATGTTCAGTGAGAGCGAAAGGTTATGTAAATTTTGAATTTTGAATTAAAGTAACATAGAAAGAAAAGAAAATAGGAAAAGAAACTGAATTTGGATCAAGTGACATTAGCAACCCATTCCAAACTAATGATTAAAGGAAAAAAAATAACAACCATGTAGTTTAAAAGGAACTATATGACATTAACAGTTAAAAAAATGTATTTTTTTTAAACACAAATTGCTCTCATTTTAGTGTAATTAGATATTATTATTAATTTTTCAAATAGTTAAATCAAAACTTATATATTATTCAGAAAAGATGTCGATGAAAGGCAAACAAAATTACTTTCATATATATATATATATATATATATATATATATATATATATATATATATATATATATATATATATATATATATATATATATATATATATATATATATATATATATATATATATATATATATATATATATATATATATATATATATATATATTGTTCTGGACTGGGCCCGACAGGCCCAAAAGCATTACTAAGGCCCAGTCCAAAGGGACTCACTAAGGACCACACTGGGCAAAGGGGGTCGCATCCATGCCCGACACCCTGATGTCCACCTCGACATCTCGATGACCAGCCCCACGCGGTGAAGTCATGCTCGACACCCTGCCGTCCGGCTCTGCGTCCTGACGTCCAGCTCGACACTCGCTGTTCAGCTCGAGGTCTTGGCGTCGAGCTCGGCACCGTGCTGCGCAGCTCGACATAGTCTTGAGCTACCTGGCCAGGGCAGACTCAGTCCACCCTTGCCTCAACGATACTCCGGAAAGACCGCGTCTCCGTCCGCCCGCACTTCACGCAGCACATCCAGGAAGGGGACCACGTGCTGGTCCCCACTACCCACGTAGAACCTGGCAGTTCCTCCATTGGGCCAAATCCGCCCGGCCCAATGAAGGAACCTTGGCCCAGCGCTGGGGGCTATAAATACCCTCTGTTTCCAGAGGGTCAGGTATTCATCATTCTAACCTCAACTCTATTATCTGCTCGTACTCCCACTGACTTTAGCATCGGAGTGCCTTGCAGGTACCCCCCCCCCCTCCTCGTTCAAAAAGCCTTCAGCTCGGAGTAAGCCGTGACGGTCCAAACCTTCTGATCAGGTCAGATCAGTGGCGCCGTCTGTGGGAAACAGCTTCCCCGTCTAACGAACAATTCCAAACACCAAAGCTCAATCCATTCACTGTCATGGCTGATCCAGCTCGTGAAGAACAGCACACCCGCGTCCTCGACACCAACAACGGTCCCGCGGACAAGAATGGGCACCTGGACAATCCCAGTGATGTCGGCCACAATGCCGTCCCCGTGACAACCGCCCCTGGACCTTCCACCCGCAGGGACGGGAACACTGCGTCCTCCTCGACAACTCCTCCAAGACTCGAAGACGACCCGGAAGCCCTCGCCTACCGCAGAGCTGCCCGGTTCCATGAAGTCCCAGTTCCTGCCGGGGCAGATGCCACGACTCAGGCACTGTTCGCGGCCATCAACCAAACAAATTATCTCCTATTTGCCCAAGGAGAAAGACTAAGGGCACTTGAAAATGATCGACGCCCCCCGAGGAGACATCAAAGGCCACCATCTCCACCTCCTCGGGTCGAAGAAGTTCGACACCCTACTCCCCCGCGGAGACATTACAGGGAGAACTCTAGGAGCCCCTCTCCCCCACCAAGGCAGAGGCGCCCCCAATATGAAAGACAGCCCGTCATCCCTACCGAAGAGCCCAGTCGCGACCCATCAAGGCACGACAGGAGGCACAACAGAGACGGGCGTGTGACCTTCAACCACCGAGCATCACGCTCGAGGGAATCTCAGCACGACCAGCGTGCCAGACATCACTACAGGACCCCTTCTCTTTCTCCAGAAAGGAGCGACGAGGACGACCCCCGCGGTCCCCTGTCGTAGGCCATCATGGACGCACCCATTCCCCCGGGCATGGAGAAGCCCCCACATCTGAAGGAGTATGATGGAGTGGCAGACCCAGTCGACCACATTGACGGGTTCGAGGCCATGCTCCACTATCACAATGTCGGGGGCCCCATCAAGTGCCGTCTCTTCCCCACAACTCTCAGGAAGGCGGCCATGGACTGGTACAAAGGACTCGCCCCGGGCTCCATCACCTCATGGCGGAACTTGAAGAACCAGTTCATCAGTTCCTTCACAGCTTCTCGTCGCCACCCGAAGACCGAAGCAGCCCTCGAGGCCATCGTCCAAAGACATGATGAGACCTTGAGGGAATTCATCAACCGCTTCAACCGGGAAGCAATACAGGTCCCCTGCGCGGACCATATGAAAAGATACTTGCTGGAGAGGGGCCTCCTCCCCGGCACATAATTCAGAAAAGCTGTGGGTATTGAGCCACCTGCAACTTTTGACGCTCTCCTCGACAAAGCCCGAGCATACATGGACTACGAGGAGAGAGAAGCTGCCAACAGGGCACGAGACTCCAGAGCTCGCAATCATGGCAGCAGCTCGAGACAAGACCCTCCTCCCCGACGGACCGGAGAGAAGAGGAAGGAAGATCGACCCCGGGAGGTTCGGGAACAAAGGGGCCCCTCGGGCCGTTTCACCGAGTACACTCCGCTCACGGCTTCCCGCGAGCGTATTCTGGCGGAGTGTGCTAGTACAGATTTTAAAGACGGTGGCGTCAAGCGTCCCCGACCAGCTCCTGCCAAGCCAGGAGTAGACAAAAACAAGTACTGTCAGTACCATAGGAGTCATGGTCACTTGACAGAGGACTGCGTCCACCTGAAGGATGCCATTGAAACCCTCATCAAAGGAGGGAGACTTGCACAGTACAGGCGAAACGACGCTCCCCGTCGTGAAGCCCGCGAGGCAAAGGAGCCCGAAGAAGATGCCCGACCATCTGACGAGTCGGTGCCAATCCAGACCGCCTTCTCGGTAACCAGGCCCGAGGATTTCGAACTTCCCGAGCTCCTGCAGGAGCCCCTGACGACACACAGCAGGTGGGAATACTTCCCCTCCGCCATGGTCATCAACGGGGGCGGATTCAACGACCTCACCATCAACTCAGCCAAAAGGAAGTTGGACGAACTGGTCGACAAAGCTCCTCCACAAACTGTGACTTTCGAAATGGTGAGGGGCAGATCAGAGCCTATCACCTTCTACTTGGAAGAGCTCCCCGGCGGAGCACCGAACGCAGTCATCCCCTTGCTGATAAGGGCAAAGATGGCCAATTTTGACGTGCATCGCATCCTGGTCGACGAAGGGAGTTCCGTCGACGTGATGTACACCCAGCTGTTCCGGACCTTACAACTGGACGACTCCCATATGTCTCCATATATAGGTTCGGACCTTCAAGGCTTCAACGGCTCGACGTCCAAACCTTGGGGATATGACGAGCTCCTCGTGACATTCGGGGAAGGAACTGCTACAAGACAGGTGAAGGTCCGCTTCCTCGTCATTGACTGCCCGTCCCTGTACAATTGCATCTTGGGGAGGCCGACATTGGCGGAGCTGACAGCGGTCCCCTCAACTGTCCACCTAAAAATGAAGTTCTATACCAAGAGGGCGAGGGTAGCCACCATCCAGGGCGACCTCGCTGCTGCCCGCAGGTGCTTCAACGCCGCTTCAAGGGGACGGGATACTGTCGACGTGGGTCCCAGCACAAGGCCCATCAAGAAGACAAAGCAAGAGCCCGACAGAGCATCTCCCGAGGTAGAAGTTCAGAAGGCTCCACCAAAGGTCGACTCCATAGCCCTCGACGCCCGCTTCGACCAAGACGAGCCGGCCAGCAGCGAGCAAATCCCCCTCCAACCTATTCCGGACGGCGATTTCGAACTCGTCCCCCTCGGAGCAGACCCGACCAAGGGAGTGAAGATTGGCAAGGACCTCCCCGACTTGGCCAGAAAGCAAATCAAGGCCTGTCTGCGCGAGAATGCTGATCTCTTCGCCTGGAGCGCTGCAGAGATGCCCGGACTCGACCCTGAGGTCGCCTGTCATCACCTCGCCATTGATCCAGCCGCCAAGGCCGTAGTACAACGTAGGCGTAGGCAGTCTCCAGAAAAAACGGAGGCTGCTGAAAAAGCTGTAAAAGACCTCTTAGAGGCAAATTTTATTTCTGAAGCCCGGTATTCCACCTGGCTGTCAAATGTTGTACTTGTCAAAAAGAATAATGGAAAATGGAGAATGTGTGTTGACTATACCGACCTCAACCGGGCTTGCCCGAAGGATGCTTTTCCTCTACCTAACATCGACATGCTGGTCGACAACTCGGCCGGCTACAAGACTTTGTCGTTCATGGACGCCTACTCGGGATACAATCAAATCCCAATGGCCCTGGGCGACAAACGCTGCACGGCGTTCATGACCAGCTCGGGCAACTATTACTACAACGTAATGCCCTTCGGACTAAAGAACGCCGGCGCAACGTACCAACGCATGATGAACAAAGTGTTCAACAAACAGATCGACGACATGCTCGAGGTATACATGGACGACATGATCGTCAAATCTCGAGCAGACACCGATCACG
Source organism: Vicia faba (assembly GCA_948472305.1). Classification (NCBI taxonomy): domain Eukaryota; kingdom Viridiplantae; phylum Streptophyta; class Magnoliopsida; order Fabales; family Fabaceae; genus Vicia; species Vicia faba. The sequence continues at coordinate 507,236,716 of OX451740.1, forward strand.
CAGCTCACCTCAAGACTGTCTTCGCCCAAGCAAGACAATGCAAAATGAGGTTCAACCCGGAGAAGTGCACGTTCGGGGTCAAGGCAGGAAAATTCCTCGGATTCTATCTAACAGAACGAGGGATTGAAGCCAACCCCGACAAGTGTCGAGCATTCGCCGACCTCCCGACTCCAACGTCGAAGAAGTCGATACAGATCATGAACGGCATGTTGACGTCACTATCACGCTTCGTCGCGAAGTCCGCTCAGCACGCCCTACCCTTTTTCAAACTCCTTCGAAAGGAAGCAGCCTTCAAATGGACCGAGGAATGCGAACACGCACTTCGCCATCTGAAGCAGAGCCTGTCTCAACCGCCCGTGTTGTCTCGACCAGATGACGACGAGCCACTATACTTGTACTTGGCAGTTTCAAACGAAGCCATCAGTGCAGCTCATATCCGCGAGACTCCTGACGGGCAGAAACCTGTCTACTTCACGAGCAAAGCCCTACAAGGCCCCGAGAGCAGGTATCAACAGATAGAAAAGGTTGCTCTGGCCCTCGTCAACGCTGCGAGGAGGCTCAGACACTACTTTCTAGCACACACCATCATCGTGCGAACCGATCAACCGGTGAGGCAACTCCTGGGTCGGCCAGATATGGCCGGCAGAATGCTGAAGTGGTCCCTAGAACTCTCTGAATTCGACATTCAATACGAGAGCAGGAAAGCCCTGAAAGCACAAGCCCTGGCCGACTTCGTCGCCGAGATGACCCCTAACGACATTCCCCCGGGAAAGGAACACAAATGGACCATCTTCGTCGATTGAGCCTCCAGTGCGTCCGGAAGCGGCGCGGGGATCCTCCTCGAAAACGAAGAGGGTGTGGTAATCGAGCACTCCTTGGTTCTCTCCTTCCCGACGTCAAATAACCAGGCAGAATACGAAGCCCTGCTCGCAGGACTGAGACTAGCCGAGGACCTAGGAGCCCGTGAAGTTCAAATTTACACCGACTCCCAGCTCGTCGCTTCCCAAGTACAGGGAAGCTACCAGGCCAAGAATAACAACCTCATTGAGTACTTGAACTTAGTCAAAAAACACATGGCAAAGTTCGTACGAGCAGAAATCTCTCACGTTCCCCGCGAGCAAAACACGAGGGCGGACATATTGTCCAAACTCGCGAGCACACGAAAGAAAGGCGGGAATAAATCCGTCATCCAGGAATCTCTGGCACGACCGAGCATCGAACCACCCTCAACTACGGTCGAGGTCCACGCCATCGGGGACGCCACGTCTTGGATGACCCCGGTCTACAATTTCCTAACGAAGGGAGAACTTCCGACGAACCAGGCCGACGCTACCATAATAAAGCGGCGAGCATGTTCCTACATTGTTCTCAAGCAGAAACTGTACCGAAGGGGATTCTCCATTCCCCTCCTGAAATGCATTGACGAGTCCTCCATCCCCGACGTGCTGCGGGAGATTCACGAAGGCATCAACGCCCAGCACATGGGCGGTAAATCCTTGGCAAGGAAAGCCCTTCGAGCAGGGTACTACTGGCCGACGATGCAACAGGACGCCAAGGAACACGTGAAAAAATGTGACAAGTGCCAGAAGCACGGGGATATGCACCTCGCCCCCCCGCACGAGCTGAACACATTGTCGTCCCCATGGCCGTTCGCCTGGTGGGGCATGGACATCCTCGGGCCCTTCGTGCAAGGGACCTATCAGAACAAGTTTCTAATCGTCGCCGTGGATTACTTCACGAAATGGATCGAGGCCGAGGCACTCGCAAAAATCACCTCACACAACGTCCTCCGTTTCTACAAAAGAAACGTGCTCGCCAGGTTCGGAATTCCGCAGGCACTGGTGACCGACAACGGTACCCAGTTCACCGACCACGGATTCCGAGACTTCGTCACCAAACTGGGGACCAAACAACACTTCACGTCGGTCGAGCATCCTCAGACCAACGGGCAAGCCGAAGCCGCGAACAGAGTCATCCTCCGAGGGCTCAAACGTCGACTCGGCGAAGCCAAAAGAGGATGGGTCGAGGAGCTCCACAGCGTCATGTGGGCATACCGCACCACACCCCATTCAACGACGGGGGAAACACCGTTCCGACTAACCTACGGTACCGAAGCCGTCATCCCGGTCGAAATCATGGAACCATCCCGTCGAACGGAGGAGCCCCTCGACGAAGAGATGAATGACGAAGCACTAAGGGATGAGCTCGACTTAGTCGAGGAAATCCGATCGGGGGCTGCCCTGCGCGAGGCCACCCTAAAACAACGAGTGGCTCTACGCCACAACGACAAGGTCATCAAGCGCGAGTTCGAAATAGGCAGCCTGGTACTACGCAGAAACCAGAAAGACTCCCGCGAAGGGAAGTTGGCCGCGAACTGGGAAGGACCTTACCGCGTCCACGGCACCACGGGTACCAGGGCGTACTACCTCGAGCAGTTAGACGGAGAGCCATTACCAAGACCCTGGAATGCTGCTAAGTTGAAGCAGTACTACAGTTAGAAACTGTCAACACCTAGGACCCTCGACCAAAAGCAACCACGCTCGGGCAACGAGGAAAAACGTCCAATTTCGTTTAAGGCTAAGGTACAGGCCCGACACACGACCAAAATGGCACGGCATCGCGCAGTAGACGTTGACGATCGATAGTGCCCGACGTGGACAGCCGTACCGAGCCCCACCGTCGTCGTACCCATAAGGCAGAACACCCAGCTCGCGATGGGCAGTTCACGCCAAGGGCGAATCGTCCCTACGGGCTCCACGCCCGACTGAGCAACCTCGCTCCGAAATGCCCGACATTCCATCAAGAATAACGGGACATCTACAAGGGTCAAAAGAAAATCTCTCCCCTCGAGCGCAACGCTTAAGCAACCCCGACCAACCAAAATAGGGCCGAGATTGCACACAAATGGAGACGAGCATATTCGCTCGCCAAATCAAAGCCACTTACGGGCACTCCTCGGGCCCGGGACTTGAGCTAAATTCATACAAGCATGTGAGTTCATACAAGGGCAGAAAATCCAAAATAAATAACAAGGTATAAACGCCCGAAGGCAAGAAAGCAATACTAAACCGACCAAGAAGGCCGGCGGTGTTCAAAACATGCAATAAACGGGCACGCAGGCCCAAAGAATACGAATACAAATATCAAGGGCACGCAGGCCCGCTATCCAAAGAATACAAATATCAAACTTCCACATTATCATCATTGTCGACGCTGGGAGAGTCGGGCGGAGGAATGATCGCGCCACCTACAACCCGGTGTGTATGACCGATACCCTCGGTGACCAGGCCAGGGTTTAGCAATGAGAGCTGGTCGACTGCAGAATTGAACCCGTCTTCCAGAGCACCGACGCAGTCCGCCTCGAGGAGCCGGATATGGGCAATAAGCTCAGCCCGACTCTTCAGAATCACTAGGTCCTCGGGCTCATCTTCGGCAGGTTGCTGAACAGCATTCAGTTCCTCAACCTGTTTACCCAGGCGTTCGACTTCAGCAGCCAAGCGATCCCTGTCGGTCCGGAGCAACTCCCCTTCCTCGGTCAACCTCCCCGACTTCTCCTTTTCCAAGGTCAGCATCTCCCTCTCGGCATCAAGTATCGCGGTCTGCTCTCGGAACATCCCCTCGGAGCGTTCCAGAGCGACCTTCAACTTCCGCGAGCTCGCAGTCAAGGCCGCCTTCTCCTGCTCGAGCTCTTCAACGCGAGCAGCATCCCCTGCATCCTCAGATAACACCAGAGCCATTTCGGCCATTTTAACCAGCCCGTCCACGCTGGCGGCCAAATAGGCCTTCCTTTCCTCCTTACTCATCTTCTTTATGGCCTCAGCTTCATGAGCGACCACGGTCGGAGGGAACCGCTCGAAGAAGCCCGCCTCTTCGAAGCAAGGGGGGAAGGCAAAAGATTGAACAGCTCCGGCATCCTCCCCGACAGTCGAACCGCCTTCCACGCGGGTCCTCTTCCTCTGCGTCAAAACGGCGCTGGGGTCAATCTCCTCGACCTCTGGATCTGACGCTGCTCCCGAGCTCGACGTCGAATCCACCCTCACCGACTGAGGAGCGTTCAGACTTGGTGGTGGTCCCATTCTCGTCGTCTGCGGGGCCTGCACGACCCTCTTGCCTCGCCTCTGGCCGGTTGACAATTTCAGGAGCCTTTCATGTCGGCTGGCCATCGTACCTGCACGAAGTAAAGGAAAAGTCAGTATCGAGCAGACTGCATAAATAAATGACGAATAAAGAATTTCAAGCAAACAACCTAACAGGCGGGCTGCCTGCCTATATGTCGGACATTCCACCAGCGCCTTGGTGTCGATCGGGCGAGACTCGAACGTCGGGTAACCGTCCTTGTCGAGGATATCATTCCCTTCCCGCGTAACCCACTGGGCGGGATGAAAACTGTCGACAAACCGACAAAGAGCCTCATACGCCCGCTGATCTTCCGTGCACATATCCCCGACTGCGGTATGGAAATAACCTGTTCCATGCTCGTAGTGTCGGGACATCCAGTACACCGGGAACTTAGCCCTACGACCTAACACGGGGCTCCCGTCGTCGGCCACCATCGCCTCCCCGTCATCATCGCTGACCGGCCCTTCCTCCTCGAAGAGGGAATCTACAGCAGAGTCGGTAATAGGGCGTACCACATACCACTTGTCCTTGAACCCCCTCACGGAGTCCATATACATCCTAAACAGTCTCCTCGACTGCTTCAGGGACACCCAGCTGTGCTTCCCTCCTCGGGACTGACGCTGCAGGTGAAATACCCGAAAGAAAAGAGGGATGGTCGCCCCTATCCTTAAATAGCGACACGTCAGCTCAAACGCCCGGATGAAGGCGAGAGAGTTTGGGTGTAGCTGGGACGGGGCCAACTCCAAATGCGTAAAGACCCCGGTCTGAAAATCTGTGAACGGCAGCCGCAGTCCTAAGTCTTTAAACGCGATCTCATACATCGCAAAGCTGTAGTCCGGGTACATTGAACAAATTCTTGCGTTGGTCGACGGAAGCATGACCACGAAATTCTGCTGGAAGTCGGGCTGGTCCTGACCCTCTTCAATAGCGGTGAATGGATGTCGGTCATCCCGACTGTATATCGACGCTGTCCCCCGAGGCTCGACACCCACCCATTCCAGCGATGGGTCGGTCACGGTATCTATAAGGTTGGCCGACTCGTCGGCACTCTGTTCTTCGCGATCACGACGACCGGAGGAGCTCGGCTCATCCGCCATGGTTACCTGTAGAGCACGGGAAACCAATCAGATTGAGCATGAAGTCCTATGCTCGACATAATCATGTCGTCCATACACTACTACACAAGTCCGTTTTCACAAGTGGAAGTCTCCCCGACTCTCCTGAACCCAGTGTTCTTCCTCAAACCAACTGCGCGGCCACTCTCCAAGCATGTCGACCCGAGGTATGAACATGGCGAGCCGCACTATGAAGCCCACGGCCACGACCATGAACATACCGGGCACGGTCATGAATTAGGCGCCCGGATCATGAAGACCCCGGGCAGCTCTGAAGTTTTTCACCTAAAACTATGAATGTGTCGGCCACAAATATGTGTTTGCCGGTCCTAGACATGAATATGTCGGGCAAAACACGAATCTACCGGGCTAATCCCACGCGCACGATCCTAAAACATCTACAAATTCCAGGAATCATGCATTCTAAAACAGAAAAATGAAGAAAGTAGATCACTTACTTGGATCAAAGTTTGGGATTTGGCTGAGAAATGAAGAATCTGAGACGGGAAGTCACAACTGGAGAAAGTGTTGAGAGCGGCAACGGAGAGAGCACGGAGAACGGAAAACGTATTATGGGGCCCAAGGACCCTATTTATAGTGATGACGTGGAATACCAAACGTCACCTCGTTCAACCACGGACTCCATCTCCTCGACGCACTGCTCCCAACGCAATGATGGCCCTACCCCCCTAGGGTGGCGGCACAGCTCCCGAAAGATGCCTCGTGTGCTCGACCGACGTGCCCGGTACGGATCCTCCACGCATCCACCACCGAGGACATCTCCGAGCACGACACGAGGAGGCCCCTCGAGGGCCCACGCCTCCATCCCGGGCACGAGACCTCAGCGACGGAACAACTTGGTTTCAAGTCATGGCTCCTCGCAAAGGAACCACGACTTGGGGGGCTCCTGTTCTGGACTGGGCCCGACAGGCCCAAAAGCATTACTAAGGCCCAGTCCAAAGGGACTCACTAAGGACCACACTGGGCAAAGGGGGTCGCATCCATGCCCGACACCCTGATGTCCACCTCGACATCTCGATGACCAGCCCCACGCGGTGAAGTCATGCTCGACACCCTGCCGTCCGGCTCTGCGTCCTGACGTCCAGCTCGACACTCGCTGTTCAGCTCGAGGTCTTGGCGTCGAGCTCGGCACTGTAACACCCTCTAAAACCCCGCATATAATTTCGCAAATATTAAAAATTATAAACTCAGAGTACATGTAATAATCGAGGAATGCTACAATTATCTTTTAATAAAATAAATTCCTGTCATGCATAATTTTAGTGGTAACTCATACATGTCTATACAGCGGAATAATTTATTTAATAAAATCAAATGTTATAATATTTTCCAAAATCATCAGGGATTAACACCTGGAAAAGTCAACGTCATATTATAACAATTAAAAGAAAATAAACGAGTCTGACTAAAGCAGCTCGACAACCAAACGTTCCCGGAGTTACAACTATCAGAGCATGACCCGGACATACTAAAACGAAACTAAACTAGACACGATAAGCCTTCGCCAAGCACCTGAGCGAAGCTCCTCAATCTGAAATATGCAACAGTAAGGGTGAGCTTCTCAAATATACATTTGGTTATACATTCATAACAATCAATTCACGAAAATCATAAGCATCACCCAATAATTAGCATATTTCATAGTTTACAAGACCTTTACAATTCATATATCCATGACATATTGCCTTTCATATTTGCAAATATTCATCAAACATCATCAACCATTTATCAATCATATGCGCATACAAACAATCAAATATAACATTGGAAAAATCATCCATTCATGTTATATTCGAGTAATGCAACACACCCATGCATGTGGTACCACTTCACCGCCCCATTAAATCGCGGGTCACGGATAACTCACCGTTCCATTATATCGCGGACACGGCTACCACCTCAACGTTCCATTATATCGCGGACACGTATATTGGCCACCATGTTAATTCCACACAATGGGAATTAACAAATGCAACATGATATGTAAGTATGTAACACTCAGCATACTATGAACATCAATCAACATATCATGCACATCAACAATATCAAACATAACATGATAGGAATAGCATGTAACCACTCAGCATACTATTAAACATCAATCATATCAAGTTATATCATAATTCATGCTTGATAACATCATCTAAAAGCATGACAATAAGATCCACATAGTGTTGGTATCATAACATACAATCGTTATTCGATACACACATCAATCAACACTAGGAATTCAATAAACACATATTCAAAACATGTCAAACACTGCACATCAAAACCGGATCAATCCGTACTTAACAACATGCATGGAAAACATAGTTTAAAAACCAACACAGGAGGTTTAACACGGGTGCCCGTGTAAAACAACACTGCCCGTGTGGAAATGTGTCCAGAAAACACGTTTTTTTGACAAAACAGGGGATCAACACGGGCGCCCGTGTAAATCAACACGGCCCGTGTTGAATTGTGCCCAGAAAACCCATTTTTATGCCAACACAGTGAATCAACACGGGCGCCCGTGTTAATCAACACGCCCGTGTTGAATTATGGCCAGAAAACACATTTTCATCAGCATACAGTGAATCAACACGGGTGCCCGCGTAAATCAACGCGCCCGTGTTGATGAGTGCGAACCCAATTTTTCTGTTTTTTGCAGCAGCTCATATACCCATTTTTTTGCACGAAAATACCTCTCTACGGCGGTGCAATATAGTACAAAGACATCCAATCCATCATAGGAACCTAAAGTCTCTAATTGATTCATAAAATCGGGAACTTAAACCTTTTCTAACAAAGTTCAATCCTAAGGTTATCGATCCCTAGAAACATCTAACAATTGGGATTTCCTATGATTACCCGAATCAACCGTACATAAACCCATAAACAAATATAAATCGAGTATAAACCCCCCTTACCTTATCAATTAGCAGCTTTGAGTTCCTGAGCGATGTTCTTCGTTCTCCGTTCTTCAGAGCTCTATTTTCCCAAATTCCAACTTCTGTTCTTACGTGAAAACCAAAAATGAGAAAATGGCCTAAGTCCCAAACATAACTTTATTTCTCTGCACCCCCACTCTTTACTAACAACATCTAAGCCCAATAACATAAAAATCCCAATATTCCTTATTTCTTTTATTTTCCTCAAATACTCCAAAATAAATAATTCTTTTTATTTTATTAATTCTAATAAAATAAATTCCCAAATTCAAATAAATCAATTAATTGAAAACGGGGTGTTACAACTCTCCCCCACTAAAAGAGTTTTCGTCCTCGAAAACATACCTTAGACGAACAGCTCCGGATAAGCCTCTTTCATCTGGCTCTCCAGCTCCCAAGTGATATTTCCATCTGCTGGACCTCCCCAAGCAACCTTCACTAATGCTATCTCTTTACCTCTTAACTGTTTCACTTCCCGATCTTCTATCCTCATAGGCAATGCTTCTACTGTCAGGTTATCTCTTACTTGTACATCATCTATTTGGATTACATGAGATGGGTCTGGAATGTATCTCCTCAACTGAGAAACATGAAAAACATCGTGCAAATTCGCAAGTCTCGGAGGTAAAGCAATGCGATAAGCAACTTCTCCCACTCTTTCCGTAATCTGAAACGGACCAATAAAACGCGGAGTCAACTTCTTAGACTTCAACGCCCGACCAATACCCGTCATCGGAGTAACTCTCATAAACACATGATCTCCAGCACTGAATTCTAAATTCTTTCTCCTCTTATCATGATAACTTTTCTGACGACTCTGAGAAGCTCTCATCTTCTCTTGAATCAATTTGATCTTTTCGGTAGTCTGCTGAACAATCTCTGGCCCAATTACCGAACTCTCTCCAGATTCATACCAACACAAAGGCGTCCTACACCGTCTACCATACAATGCCTCAAACGGAGCCATACCAATACTCGAATGGTAACTATTGTTATAAGTAAACTCAATCAATGGCAAATAGCTATCCCAAGCTCCACCTTTTTCTAAAACACAAGCACGCAATAAGTCTTCTAACGATTGAATCGTCCTCTCCGTCTGTCCATCAGTCTGAGGATGGTAAGCTGAACTCAATCTCAACTTAGTACCCAAAGCCTTCTGCAATCCTTCCCAAAATTTCGAAGTGAACCTCGGATCTCTATCTGACACAATACTAGAAGGAACTCCATGCAAACTCACTATTTTCTCAATATACAACTGTGCCAATCTCTCCATCGAGTAATCCATTCGCACCGGTATAAAATGAGCAGACTTAGTCAACCTATCCACAACGACCCATATCGCTTCACAATTCATAGGAGTCCTTGGCAACCCAGATACGAAATCCATAGAAATACTATCCCACTTCCATTCTGGAATAAACATCGGTTGCATAAACCTAGACGGCTTTTGATGCTCAATCTTCGATTTCTGACAGATTAAACATGCATACACAAATTCAGCTATTTCCTTTTTCATTCTCGGCCACCAAAACAATTTCTTCAAATCATGATACATTTTCGTGGCACCCGGATGAATGCTCATCCCACTGCGATGTCCTTCCTCTAATATACTTTTCTTGATTTCTGCGACATCAGGAACACAAACTCTATCGCCAAATCTCATAACATCATTTTCATCAATCCTAAACTCACCACCTTGACCTTGGTTGATCAATGTCAATTTATCAACTAAATTAACATCGGATTTCTGCCCGATCCTGATCTCTTCTAGAATACCACTAGTAAGTTTCAACATACCCAAACGAACACACTTCGGAGTACTTTCACAAACCAAACTCAAATCTCGGAATTGCTCAATTAAATCCAATTCACGAACCATCATCATAGACATATGCAAGGACTTCCTGCTCAAAGCATCTGCAACTACATTTGCCTTACCAGGATGGTAATTCAAACCAAAATCATAATCTTTGAGGAATTCTAACCACCTTCTTTGCCTCATATTGAGCTCTTTCTGATCGAAAAGATACTTCAAACTCTTATGATCACTATACACTTCAAACCTCGAACCATACAGATAATGTCTCCACAATTTCAAGACAAACACAACTGCTGCCAACTCTAAGTCATGAGTAGGATAGTTCCTTTCATGAACCTTCAACTGTCTCGAAGCATACGCAACTACCTGCTGATTCTGCATTAAAACACCACCTAAACCCAACAGAGATGCATCACAATAAACCACAAAAGATTCCACCGGATTCGGCAAAATCAGAATAGGAGCACTAGTCAATCTCCGCTTCAGTTCTTGGAAACCTTTCTCACAATCAGAATCCCAAATAAACGCTTGTCCTTTACGAGTCAACTTCGTCAACGGCAATGCTAACTTTGAGAATCCTTCGATAAATTTTCTGTAATAACCTGCAAGACCAAGAAAACTTCTAATTTCAGAAACAGTCTTCGGCGCTTCCCACTGAGATACCGCTTCTACTTTCGCAGGATCCACTGCAATACCATTCTTAGAAATCACATGTCCAAGAAAACTAACTTCATTCAGCCAGAACTCACATTTGGACAACTTTGCATACAACTTCTTATCTTTCAACAACTCTAACACAATTCTGAGATGTTCCGCATGTTCTTCGTCATTCTCGGAATAAATCAGAATGTCATCAATAAAAACCACAACAAACTTATCCAGATATGGGTGAAAAATCCTATTCATATATTCCATGAAAACACCAGGTGCATTAGTAACTCCGAACGGCATAACAGAATATTCATAATGCCCATACCTCGTTCGAAAAGCAGTCTTTTGAATATCTTCCGCTTTCACACGAATCTGATGATATCCAGATCTCAAATCAATCTTACTGAATACACTGGCTCCAATTAACTGACCCATTAAATCATCAATCCTCGGTAACGGGTACCGATTCTTAATGGTTACCTTGTTCAATTGCCTGTAATCAACACACAGTCTCATAGAACCTTCTTTCTTCTTAACCAACAATACCGGAGCACCCCAAGGCGAAACACTTGGACGAATAAACTTCTTCTCCAGTAAATCTTCCAACTGACTCTTCAATTCAGCCAATTCAGACGCAGACATACGATATGGCGCCATCGACACCGGTCTCGTACCAGGAATTAAATCTATAGAAAATTCCACTTCTCTCTCAGGAGGTAACTCGCCAACATCATCAGGAAAGACTTCTGGAAAATCACACACCACTGGCAATTCACTACTCCTGACCTTTCCTGTTGCATCTAACGAAGCAAGTAACATAAACACATTAGCACCATCTTCCATTGCTTCTTGCACCTGCCTAGCAGTCATAGTCAAATTCTCGACACCAACTGCTTCTGGGAAAATCACCGTCTTAGCAAAGCAGTTCAGATGAACCCGGTTAAATTCCAACCAGTTCATCCCAAGGATAATATCAATTTGTTCAAGCGGTAGGCACACTAAATCCATACCGAAACCTCTACCAAAAATCTCAATAGGACAATTCCTACATACGAGTGAAGTTGTCACTGAACCCGATGCAGGAGTATCAACAACCATGCTACCTCGCATACCAGATATGTCCAGTTTCAACCTCTCAGCACAATCCAAAGAAATGAAAGAATGAGTTGCACCAGTATCAATAATTGCAACTAAAGGTGTGCCATGAATAAAACACGTACCTTTAATCAATCGATCCTCTGGGGTAGTCTCAGATCCAGACAAAGCAAACACTTTTCCACCTGACTGATCCTTCCTAGGCTTAGGACACTGCGGACGAATGTGACCTTCTTCGCCACAATTGTAACAAGTAACAGACTTCCCTTTGCAATCAATAGACAAATGACCAGCCTTTCCACATTTATAGCACTTCTTCTCATCACTCTTGCAATCTCGAATGTGATGACCAGACTCACCACACCTGTAGCATCTGATAGGAGCCTTAGAATCTCCCCCACTAGGCCTTTTCCAACCGCCTGATCTCTGGTTATCTCTACCATATGGCTTGCCACGGTCCATATGTTGCTTCCCTCTTTTATCAACAGCTCCACGAGAGTGAGACGACCGATTCTTGGTAATATCTTCTTCCAAGATTCTGCTACAATCCACCAGATCAGAAAATCTACGAATACGCTGGTACCTGATTCCCTGCTTAATCTCATCTCGGAGACCATTCTCAAATTTGATACATTTAGAGAATTCTCCAGCCTCATCATTGTTGTAGTGTGCATAATACTTTGCCAGCTCAGTGAACTTAGTAGCATACTCACTAACAGTCAGATTGCCCTGCTTAAGCTCCAAAAATTCAATTTCCTTTCTTCCCCGAACATCTTCAGGAAAGTACCTCCTCAGAAAAGCCCTTCTGAAGTTAGCCCAAGTCAGTGCCTCTCCATCCTGAACCATTTCAGTCCTTGTGGCAACCCACCAGTCGTCGGCCTCTTCTGCCAACATATGCGTACCATATCTGACTTTCAGATCTTCAGCACAATCGATCACACGGAAAATCCTTTCGATTTCCTTCAGCCACTTCTGAGCACCTTCGGGGTCATGTGTACCTTTGAACAATGGAGGATTGTTCCTCTGGAAATTTCCCAATTGCCTATCAGCACCAATCACGCCTCCAGTTGGGTTTCCAGCAAGTACACCAGCTAACATCCCCAAAGCCTCAGCTAGTGCAGCATCATTTCGTCCATTACCTCTTCCAGCCATATTCCTGAGAATTAAAACATACTCCACATCAGAATACAGTATCGACAGTGTTACCTTGCACTAGTCGCATACGAAAAGGAATGACTGACTCAAGACTCTGGTCACAACGACCGACCAGGCTCTGATACCACTATTGTAACACCCTCTAAAACCCCGCATATAATTTCGCAAATATTAAAAATTATAAACTCAGAGTACATGTAATAATCGAGGAATGCTACAATTATCTTTTAATAAAATAAATTCCTGTCATGCATAATTTTAGTGGTAACTCATACATGTCTATACAGCGGAATAATTTATTTAATAAAATCAAATGTTATAATATTTTCCAAAATCATCAGGGATTAACACCTGGAAAAGTCAACGTCATATTATAACAATTAAAAGAAAATAAACGAGTCTGACTAAAGCAGCTCGACAACCAAACGTTCCCGGAGTTACAACTATCAGAGCATGACCCGGACATACTAAAACGAAACTAAACTAGACACGATAAGCCTTCGCCAAGCACCTGAGCGAAGCTCCTCAATCTGAAATATGCAACAGTAAGGGTGAGCTTCTCAAATATACATTTGGTTATACATTCATAACAATCAATTCACGAAAATCATAAGCATCACCCAATAATTAGCATATTTCATAGTTTACAAGACCTTTACAATTCATATATCCATGACATATTGCCTTTCATATTTGCAAATATTCATCAAACATCATCAACCATTTATCAATCATATGCGCATACAAACAATCAAATATAACATTGGAAAAATCATCCATTCATGTTATATTCGAGTAATGCAACACACCCATGCATGTGGTACCACTTCACCGCCCCATTAAATCGCGGGTCACGGATAACTCACCGTTCCATTATATCGCGGACACGGCTACCACCTCAACGTTCCATTATATCGCGGACACGTATATTGGCCACCATGTTAATTCCACACAATGGGAATTAACAAATGCAACATGATATGTAAGTATGTAACACTCAGCATACTATGAACATCAATCAACATATCATGCACATCAACAATATCAAACATAACATGATAGGAATAGCATGTAACCACTCAGCATACTATTAAACATCAATCATATCAAGTTATATCATAATTCATGCTTGATAACATCATCTAAAAGCATGACAATAAGATCCACATAGTGTTGGTATCATAACATACAATCGTTATTCGATACACACATCAATCAACACTAGGAATTCAATAAACACATATTCAAAACATGTCAAACACTGCACATCAAAACCGGATCAATCCGTACTTAACAACATGCATGGAAAACATAGTTTAAAAACCAACACAGGAGGTTTAACACGGGTGCCCGTGTAAAACAACACTGCCCGTGTGGAAATGTGTCCAGAAAACACGTTTTTTTGACAAAACAGGGGATCAACACGGGCGCCCGTGTAAATCAACACGGCCCGTGTTGAATTGTGCCCAGAAAACCCATTTTTATGCCAACACAGTGAATCAACACGGGCGCCCGTGTTAATCAACACGCCCGTGTTGAATTATGGCCAGAAAACACATTTTCATCAGCATACAGTGAATCAACACGGGTGCCCGCGTAAATCAACGCGCCCGTGTTGATGAGTGCGAACCCAATTTTTCTGTTTTTTGCAGCAGCTCATATACCCATTTTTTTGCACGAAAATACCTCTCTACGGCGGTGCAATATAGTACAAAGACATCCAATCCATCATAGGAACCTAAAGTCTCTAATTGATTCATAAAATCGGGAACTTAAACCTTTTCTAACAAAGTTCAATCCTAAGGTTATCGATCCCTAGAAACATCTAACAATTGGGATTTCCTATGATTACCCGAATCAACCGTACATAAACCCATAAACAAATATAAATCGAGTATAAACCCCCCTTACCTTATCAATTAGCAGCTTTGAGTTCCTGAGCGATGTTCTTCGTTCTCCGTTCTTCAGAGCTCTATTTTCCCAAATTCCAACTTCTGTTCTTACGTGAAAACCAAAAATGAGAAAATGGCCTAAGTCCCAAACATAACTTTATTTCTCTGCACCCCCACTCTTTACTAACAACATCTAAGCCCAATAACATAAAAATCCCAATATTCCTTATTTCTTTTATTTTCCTCAAATACTCCAAAATAAATAATTCTTTTTATTTTATTAATTCTAATAAAATAAATTCCCAAATTCAAATAAATCAATTAATTGAAAACGGGGTGTTACAACTCTCCCCCACTAAAAGAGTTTTCGTCCTCGAAAACATACCTTAGACGAACAGCTCCGGATAAGCCTCTTTCATCTGGCTCTCCAGCTCCCAAGTGATATTTCCATCTGCTGGACCTCCCCAAGCAACCTTCACTAATGCTATCTCTTTACCTCTTAACTGTTTCACTTCCCGATCTTCTATCCTCATAGGCAATGCTTCTACTGTCAGGTTATCTCTTACTTGTACATCATCTATTTGGATTACATGAGATGGGTCTGGAATGTATCTCCTCAACTGAGAAACATGAAAAACATCGTGCAAATTCGCAAGTCTCGGAGGTAAAGCAATGCGATAAGCAACTTCTCCCACTCTTTCCGTAATCTGAAACGGACCAATAAAACGCGGAGTCAACTTCTTAGACTTCAACGCCCGACCAATACCCGTCATCGGAGTAACTCTCATAAACACATGATCTCCAGCACTGAATTCTAAATTCTTTCTCCTCTTATCATGATAACTTTTCTGACGACTCTGAGAAGCTCTCATCTTCTCTTGAATCAATTTGATCTTTTCGGTAGTCTGCTGAACAATCTCTGGCCCAATTACCGAACTCTCTCCAGATTCATACCAACACAAAGGCGTCCTACACCGTCTACCATACAATGCCTCAAACGGAGCCATACCAATACTCGAATGGTAACTATTGTTATAAGTAAACTCAATCAATGGCAAATAGCTATCCCAAGCTCCACCTTTTTCTAAAACACAAGCACGCAATAAGTCTTCTAACGATTGAATCGTCCTCTCCGTCTGTCCATCAGTCTGAGGATGGTAAGCTGAACTCAATCTCAACTTAGTACCCAAAGCCTTCTGCAATCCTTCCCAAAATTTCGAAGTGAACCTCGGATCTCTATCTGACACAATACTAGAAGGAACTCCATGCAAACTCACTATTTTCTCAATATACAACTGTGCCAATCTCTCCATCGAGTAATCCATTCGCACCGGTATAAAATGAGCAGACTTAGTCAACCTATCCACAACGACCCATATCCAGGAAAGACCGCGTCTCCGTCCGCCCGCACTTCACGCAGCACATCCAGGAAGGGGACCACGTGCTGGTCCCCACTACCCACGTAGAACCTGGAAGTTCCTCCATTGGGCCAAATCCGCCCGGCCCAATGAAGGAACCTTGGCCCAGCGCTGGGGGCTATAAATACCCTCTGTTTCTAGAGGGTCAGGTATTCATCATTCTAACCTCAACTCTATTATCTGCTCGTACTCCCACTGACTTTAGCATCGGAGTGCCTTGCAGGTACCCCTCCCCCCCCTCCTCGTTCAAAAAGCCTTCAGCTCGGAGTAAGCCGTGACGGTCCAAACCTTCTGATCAGGTCAGATCATATATATATATATATATATATATATATATATATATATATATATATATATATATATATATATATATATATATATATATATATATATATATATATATATATATATATATGCGCGCGCCACACTTTTTTGGTTTAACAAATTTATATATTTTGAAAAAATAATACAAAAAGAAAGATATTTATATTTTTGGTTTTTGAGTGACTGATTTTAACCTCTTTCATTGAATGATGATATACACATGATTAATTCATAATATTTCAGACGAGATTTTCTTAAACGAGAAACAATGAGTTTGTTTGTTTTAATTTTAAAAAATTGTTTTTTTTATTTGTAAAAATGGATTTTATAAAATTGTTCTTTAAAATATTATAATTTTTTTATTTGTTTTTTTAAAATTAAAGATTAATGTTAACCTTCTATAACATAAATATAAATTATTGAACATTAAAATATAATTGAAATCATAATTTAAAAAAATAATATTTCAAAAATGAATTTTATGAAAAGTTATTTGAAATAACTTTAAAATTAAGTAGTTTTTTAAAATTTTAATATTTAAATAAAGTTTCAATAAAATAAAAATGTTTAAAATAATATTTTAAAAATAATTATTTAAACCAAATTTTTATTTAAAGATTTTATAAAGAAAAAAATTATAACTTTTTTATATAAATTAAGTAATATTATAAAAAGAATAAAATAAAAAAGACAAAACAAACCGTCTAAAATAAGCAATAATGAATTTCTCAATAGAATGAACTTTATACAATGGTTTTGTGATTTGTTGCACTCTCATCAGAAGAAGTATCATCAAATATTCTCTCTCTAGCCATCACTGCCTACAAAAATTGAACATATCTTGTATTATTAACACATAAACGCACATTAATTGTCAAAGAAAAAACACATAAACACATATTCCTATATATATATATTTGTATCAATTAAACATATATAGAATAATATTATAATAAAGTTTATAAAATGTGTACCTGTTTGTTCCAATTTGTAAGAGCAGTGATAATGAAAAGGAAAAGTGTCTGGACAATTGAGCCAGCAACTATTCCAATCCAAAGACCTTTTGCTCTGAAATGTGCAACAAAGCCTAATACTACACCAATAGGAACTCCTACTAGATAAAACGCTCCAAGATTCACATAGGCTCCAACATGTTGCCACCCACTTCCTCTAGCAACCCCTTAATATTTAAAAAAATAAAAAAATCATATAGATATAGTGATAAATCTAGAACATGTGAATAATAGTAAAAGATTGTAATGATAGTTGCTAATAACCTGAAAGAACTGCTTGCAAGCTATCCGTGAAAATTGATGCACATAACAAAGGGGTCATAAGAGCCACATAATGAACAACCATAGTATCATTGGTATAAGCATAACCCAAGATATGTCTACAACCTAATAGGATTGCGGTTATAATAAGAGCCTCTGCAATTGCAAGGAACATTGCTGTACAAACTGAAAATCGAACTGCTTTTGGATTTCCAGCTCCTAATTCATTTGAAACTCTTGTGCTGTCGTAGAAAAGAAACCACACTTTTTATTTTACTATGTTTACTTGTTAATGTTATGATTAAAATTGTCGGAAACAAACCTAGTAGCAGCCCCAAGCCCATAGGATATAGTGAAGTGCAATGTAGATATTGTCAAGCTGGTCATATACATGCACAAGAAAGTTAGATATTAGTGCTTTCATTTTCTTCGAAAGTATTATTAAGAAATCAAAATAAATATGTTACCATATAGAAAGAACCGACGTCTCCAGCTTTGGATCTTGAAAAAGTCCAGCTAGCAAAACAAGCAACTCACATGCCCACCATTTGAGACTAATACAAAAATATCATATTATAATTATAAAATATAATACCTCGTAATCGCAACGGCGCAGACTTAAAATTGTCAGAAATATAATTAAATGAAAAAAAAATTGAGAGAGCATGAATAAATAATTACCAGACCATAGCTGCAGATGGAACAGCAAGACGAAAAAAGTCTCTAATACCAAGGAAAGCCTTTGTAGAAAACGACACACGTGTTTTCTCACAAGCATAAGAATATTTGGCAAAACACAAAAGTATCAACACGTTCAACCAAGTTCCTAAGCTAAAGGAAATTGCAGCACCAATATGTCCTAATCCCAATTTAAATACTAATGTCCAACAAGTAATTAGATGGAAGCACAAAACTAGAAAGGAGCTAATAATCATTGGAAAAATTAAACTTTGTGTTTGGAAAAAACGTGTTAGAGGTTTGAGAATTGCAGAGGCAAATAGGGCAGGTATTAACCAAAGTGCATATGTTCGAGCTTCATAGGAGATTGTGGTGTCTTGGCCTATGAGTATTAGTATTTTGTCCATGAAAATCCATATCATTGTTATTGGTGCACAAACCATGGTAAGGGATATTACGGCACTGTGTGTATACATTCCAAATTTTTCAAATTCTCCTGCTCCATAAGCTTGCCCACATAAAGTTTCTAATCCTCCAGCCATCCCTGACTACCAAAATTTCCAAGAAAAAATTCATTGATAACATTTATAGAGCTAGAATTTCAGAAACAATTTATTTTGTTTTAACATTTGTATGTATTTTTTGAAAAATTTTAGCCATTAAAAATTATATATTTTTGTCATTAAAAAGTTAAATTAAAATATCAAAAAAGTTAGCACAGCCAAATTTATTTTTGTTTTAAAGTATGCTTAACTTTAATTAAATTTAATATGAGATAGAGAAAGTAGTATGTAATGAATCTTGTAATTGTTCTGCTCCCGGCTCTTTTTCACTATAAAAATATCTAATTTAAAAAAATTAATAATGACTTTTTTCTCAAGTACTGAAAAAGGTGTATTATAAAAATTTAAAATTATTTGAGATTCTGCCCCGTCTTTTTTAAGTAAATCAAAATAAATAAATAAAGAATCAAACTATAACTTAGTAAATTCACGAAAAGGTAATTTGACCCTATACTAGGAAATGAGGTTAGATAATAATTTTATTTTGTTAGTTTTTCTTTTCTTTTCTTTTTTTAATTTTTTTAATTCTCTTTAGATTTTAACATTCATATATTTAAAACACGAATTCTAGAATTTAAACCTCCTTCCTAATTTACAAAACCTTTCTCTTGTTATTTATGTATGGTTTTTCCATAGATAAACAATTTTATGATGATTGTAATTTACGTAATTTAACTACTATTCTAAAGAGATGTCATTTTATTTTTCGTTTTGTATTTGAAAAATGTGGAAGAAAAAAAAAAGTCATTCTTAGATATAGATCAAACATGTGTTCATAAACAAATTAAATAATAATACAGAAAATTTAAAAAAAGGATTGGATCATATCAAGATAATAAAATAATAAAATTAAAAATGATTAGATCATATCTTGATATAGAAAATAATAAATCTTCTAGTATTTGTCATTGGCATTATTGTGGAGATGCTTATGTATCATATATTTTGTGATATCTATTTTAATAATGGAAAATGGTGGTTAGGTGTGATCTTATCATGATCATGCTTGTCTGCTTGTCTGCTTTTACAAATATGTATGTGTTGTCTTGATGTATAATATCTGTCTAAAATCTAAATAAAACACAAAATATATATAGATTTATAATAATAATAATAATAATAAATGAATTAAGTACTTACCAAATAATGATAAAATTATTGATCAAAACTAATGATGATGTTAAAATGAATGAAGTAAGAACTTACGAGAATACTAAATCCAGAAACATTAGTGAGAGATGTAGCAATAGCAACACTTGAAAGAGAAAGCTGGCTAAGATGTCCAACCATCATCACTGAAACTACTTGCAGAAGATATTGCAGCACAGTTGTTGCCACCATTGGTCCTGCTATACTACTCATCTTCTTCAGTTCCACCATTAATGTTGTTCTTGTTTTTCTCCATTCCCACTTATTATTTGAGCCTTCTTCCATAGCATCCTTCATGGTCATTTCTCTAATGATCTATTTTTATATTTATGTATGTATGTCACTTACTTTTACGACAATTTCTTATTCTTCTATGGTTTTTTCTTCTTTGGCTCTACGTTTGTTCTCTTTGAGTCATCACCACATGGGACAACATTGGTATCAAGCAATATATGTATAAAACGTGCGTATGTTTTTAACCGTTTAATATAATATTATATCTTGTTTTTTTTACTGAAATATTATTTCTTTAATATTTAATATTATGATTTCTTTATATATAATACACTATAATTCTTTTTCAAATTCGTACGCCTATACGTGCGTGCTTCCACGATACTACCTTTTTTTTCTTTTCTAACTTTTCTACCTTTCACATTTTATTTAAACTAATTAAGATTGGAAATGAGACGAGTCACCTCGAATTCACTTTGACTGATTCGACTCGTTTAAAATTGATTTAATTTAAATATTAATTTTTAATTGTTATAAAAAAATTTAATTTAAATTCAACTCATTAAAAATTCACAAACAATTTGATTTAATTTATTCGATTTAACTCATTTATTTCATTGATTTTAAAATTATTTTTAAAGTATATTATTTTTCATATATGATATTTTAAATTAATATTTTTTATAAAAATTATAAATAAAAAATAAAAATTATAAATTTGAAATTTATACGATTTGAATTTTATTTGTATAATTACTTTTAAAAAAATATTTAACTTATTGAGAATATAAATTATTAATTAAAACTGTTAAATTAAAAAGAAATATAAATTTAATATTTAAAACAAATCTTTAAATATTTTCTTAAAAAACAATATAGTATATTTTATATATAATTGAGTTGACTCATAAATCTAATTCGACTTAATTATATATATCTAATTCGACTTAATTATATATAGATTAAATTGAAATTATTTAATTAACAAATTTAATTTTTATTTTATATTCTATTTATTTACTCTATAAATCTAATTTAACAACTTAATTGTTGAATCAAATTCCAAATTATTTTTGAATTTATTCAGTTAATTGTTTTTTTAAAATATTATACATTATAATTGTTGTTTAAACTTGACAATTCTATCACTTGCACCATCCAGAGTACCAAGATTAGACCTTTTTTGTTTTTTTGTCTTTTACCGATAAGTCAAGTTTAACTGCAAAATATTGACAATTCTATCACTTGCAACACGTAAAAGAGTCCAGAGTACCAAGACTATACTCTTTTTGCTTCCGTCTTTTACACACCGAAAGCAAATTAGGATTTTAAACATAGGCCATATAATAATGTTTTAAACATCATTTAGCACCTTCACACTTTCTAATACGTTCTACATAATTTACAGATTTTAGTTTTTTCACCAAATTTATTTTCCTTGTAATTTGAAGAACAAAACTCTACTGCTTTTATCTTCTCTGCTATTTAAAACCATGAGCAAGTAGTTAATCATAGACTTAGGATCGTGAAGATTGTCTAAAAGACTGATCTTATGTAGACTCTTAGTTTGAATTATTTGATAAAAATTATATGATTGTCTTGATCTTTTAGGACTTTTCACATACATCTCTATGAAAGTAAGGTAGCATTAAATATTAATCGAAACAGTGAAAGGTAAAGACTGATATCCAAACTAAAATAGTAATACCGTTAAATCAAGACATGAAGTATTTCTAGTTTCATTGACTAAATTCTTTTAAAGGTAGTTTTTCTTAAAGGATCCTAAACGAGGATTATCAATACAAAGGTAGATGATTCATCAGTTTAGGACACTATCATATACTTCGAAAGGAGATGTGGTTATATTTATCTACTTTATTTCTGTAATATTTGAATTATCATAATAAAAGGGATAACCTTGGTTCAACGGTAAGGTTGTTCCATTGTGACTCTAGAGTCATGGGTTTGAACCTTGTTAGAAACATTCTCTTTATGGGAGCCTCGACAGCAAAAACGAAAGTTAACATGAATAAATTATTTAACATGTTTAAAATTCTATAGCTATTCTTTAAAAAGTTCTTAATCAATCAAAATATATTTAAAAAAAAAAAAGCTTATTATGATTTTAGTTAATTATAGAATACATACAAATCGATAATTCAAACAGTCTTCAGTGGAATGATCATTTTTACTATATTGATATAATTGTACGCTTATAACTTATGAAGTTTTTGATGTTGTTGTTGAAAACTACTTTAGACATTAATTTTTTTGATTTCATCAATTAGAGTAAAACAACTTTTTTCATGATATTTATTTTTCTGTAAAGTGTTCTCATTTTCAATTGAATGTGATGAACCTACGGTGTTGGGGATCTTGTTCAAACATTTACTGAGATCAAAAGCTTTTTACACATGAGACTTAGGTAACAACAATAAGAAGTGGTTGGTGGTTGTGGATCTATGTACGTACAAGTACAATAGCTGATGTTTTGATTCGTTGATTGATCATGGTGGTTTTGATTATAACTCTGATGTTCGGTGGAAAACTATTGGTTGATCATTATTGTCCTAGATATTTTATTTCAAACAATCTCTAATGATGAGGCTCATCCTGAAGTTATCTCAAACCTTATTATAGAGAAGATTTTAGGTTTCAAAGAAGTGTTAAATGTCTAAGATAATGTAGCAAGGAATCTGAAGCTTCAAATTTGTGAAAGAGATGAAGTGCAAAAGCTCGCCTAATCTATAGTGAACATAGCGCAATGTCTGAGTGACCAGAGTATTGTAAAAGTATTAGAATAACTCACAAGTTATTAAGGCAACTCTCATACACTTGCTTAACATTTAAAAAAAATAGTTTCATGTAAATAGCTAATTGGTTACTAGGGAGGTGGTATATTTAATTTGGCAAAGATATCTCAATTGGTAAGATTATTTTCGTGTTTTTTTTGTTTATTCTGTGTTCATTGTATCTCCAAAAGAATCACTTTTTTTTTCTTCTTCTTAGCAATACTGACATGGTCTAAGCAATAGCTACGTTAGAGCGACATATTTGTGGGTACCGGTAGCCCTTGAGTAGTCAAGGAGAATACGGGGCCGCTGAGTGGTGTCATGAAGCACTAATGAACTTTTAGAACCTTTACTTGACCAACTTGGCCTTTAGGACGTAGTGAGATGACCGGCTTTGGTGCAGTCCGAAGTTGGTAGATACTCGATACTTCACTCATTGAGGTTTGGTTTTTGGGATATTTCAGTCGCCATTAAAGAGGCTTGCGCTGAAACAATGCCCAAGGAAACAAACCAGTGATTTTGAGCTCCCTTAGAACCCGGTTACTATTACTAGGATAGGTTTGAGCCAACTAAACTTCAAGAGGGTACTTACCTATGAGACTCCATGCAAGCCTAAACCTAAGGACTTGTTTGCTTTGTTTGTATATATATACTTATGCATAACATCATAAACATCATGACATCATACTCATACTCACTAACCATTTCAAGGATTTTTGGGATTTATCTTTGTTCTGTTTTGTAAGACATGGATTATGTTCGCAGGAAAACCATTCAAGTCAATCTCGTAAGGATCCCTCCTAAACTCAAAGAGTTAACATCAAGGATTCCTGAAAATTCTCCATTCACCAAAAGACATGGTCGCCTACTAAACTTGGTCACCTCCAACACTGATGAAGACATGATGAAGGTGCTCTTTCAGTTCTTTGATCCTCTACACCATTGCTTCACATTTCCCGATTATCAACTTGTGCCAACTTTGGAAGAATTCTCCCAACTCTTGAGGATTCCCATTCTCAATCAACTACCTTTCAACGGCACAAAAAGAGATCCAAAGCCAGAAGAGATTGCTCAAGCTCTACACTTGCAACCATCTAAATCTCAACTAATTGGGAAACAAGGAGTGGTGTCAAAGGTTTCCTAGCAAAGTTCTTGTTTGAGAAAGCCCAAAACTGTTGGAACTCTTTGGATTTGTAAGCCTTTGAGGAAATTGTGGCTCTCCTCATCTATGGTATGGTTTTGTTTCCAAATCTTGACCAACTCATAGATGTGAACATCGTCAAAATATTCATGTCTCGTAACCCGGTGCCTACTTTGCTAGGGGACATCCTACATTCCTTTCACACTCGCACAATGAGGAAAAGAGGTATCCTTATGTGTTGTACTCATCTCTTGGCAAGATGGTTTATTTCGCATCTTCCCCAATCTGTATTAAAGAACGAGCAAGGTTCATGGTGGTCACAAAGGTTGGTGACGCTCAGACATTCAGATATTCATTAGTGTTCCCGCGCTTTGGAGAATGTTACTATCGTTGACCGTTGTGGAGAATTCCCTAATGTCCCTTTACTTGGAATTAGAGGAGGTATCAACTACAACCCTTGCTTAGCCTTAAGACAGTTTGATTACGCCCGATGGGATGGTCCACACGAGATGCTTATTCAAGGTTTGGTATTTAACTATGAGAGTGACGATCAAGGTTACTGTCAAAGTTTTATCCGAGCTTGGAGGATGTTGAACAAGGTGGATAGCAAGACGCTAGGACACAAGAATTCCATTCCCCTCGAGCCTTACCTTAAATGGGTGTGAGCTCATGCTCAGAAACTTGTGATGCCTTATCCCTCCATCTTACCAGTCATTGTGGATCCTGTGGTCGAAGGGGATGTCCCCTACACTATCCTTCATCCCGACATGCCTACCTCTCTCGAAGAATTACAAAAGGGCTGGGTCCAGTTTAAGGAAGAACGAGATACTTTCGAGGCCTAATTCTATGCTAGTGAGAAGAGGGTCTTGGAGCTTACGAAGCAGTTACAAGAAGAGCAAAGTGTGAACGCTTATCTCGCGCCAAAGAGGATACGCTTAGTCTTTTTATATTAGAAAGCTATTTTGTAAGCCTAAGAGGCATGATGTAATCTTTCTTGTTTTGTCTAATGAAAATTAACGTTTGTTCATTCTGTTTGTCTATACAAATTTAAATCCCATTAATCGTTGAAAACATTTGCATGTACATATCCCATGCATCATAACATGACAGGTTTTTCGCATAACAGGTTTCCTTATCTTTCTGCTGTTTATTTCAGAAAGATGGATCTAGAGAAAACTGTAACGGATCTCCAAGCCTAGAATTCTCAGTTTCAGGAAGCTCTACTAGCCCTAGCCAAGGGGCAGCAAGATATGATGGATTTGTTGGCCGTTAAGAAGAAGCCAAAGAAGAAAGCTCTACTCAACATGGGTAGAAGGTTCAAGGAGACAATCTGTCAAATCCCAGTAGGAGGAGACTCATCTGAAGAGGACGAGAACCAGATCGGTGAAATCAAGAGTACTCAAGCTGAATGTGCTAATGGTCAAGAATCTGATGATGATGATTATTTCAACGAGCAGTATCCACCCGCTGATCAAATTTATTTATTTAATTAACAAACTTAATTTTTATTTTATATTCAATTTATTTGATTCATAATTCTAATTTAATAACTTAATTGTTGAATTGAATTTTAAATTAATTTTTAATTTGTTGGGTTAATTGTTTTTTAAAAATATTATACATTGTATTGTTGTTTAAACTTGACAATTCTATCACTTGCACCACTTAAAAAAGAGTCCAGAGTACCAACATTACACCTTTTTTGCTTTTTGTTTTTTACCGATAAGACAAGTTTAACTGCAAAATATTGACAATTCTATCACTTGCACCACGTAAAAGAGTCCAGAGTACCAAGACTACACCCTTTTTGCTTCCGTCTTTTACGCACCGAAAGCAAACTAGGGTTTTAAACATCATTTAACACCCTCACACTTTCTATTACGTTCTACATAATTTACAGATTTTAGTTTTCTCAGCAAATTTATTTTTCTTGTAATTTGAAGAACAAAACTCTACTGCTTTTATCTTCTCTGCATTTCCAATAACATGTTTTGTTTTATTATACTTGATTTTATTTATCTCTTTAATTTATACAAATTTTGCATGCTTATGATTATATTTGTGTTTTTTAAAACCATGAGCAAGTAGTGATCGTACCTGACCAGAGTGGATCGTCAAGGCCTGTGAGTTGTGAGTTGAACAACAATTGGAAGTGAGCTGAGAGAGTACCAGCAAGACACTCCGATGTCAAAGTAAGGTTTAGACCAGTGCGAGCAAGTATGAGAGTGAGTATGAAAGAATGAATATCTGACCCTCTCAAGAGAGAGGGTATTTATAGCTCTCAGTGCTGGGTCAAGGTCCCCATCGTTGGGCTGAGCAAGCAGACCCAAAATGGAGACTACCAGATTTTACGTGCGTAGTGGGGCCAGCACGTGGTCCCCAACCTGGATGGATTCCCCCGAATAGTTGGGATGATATGGATGCGGTCTTTTCGGGACCAAGAAGACTCTGTGATATCTAGGGGTATGGTGAGTCAACCCTACGAGCAGGGTGTCCACGACGCCTTTGTGTCGTTGTGGTCCCTCCCTGCCAGTTGTGGGGTTATCCAGGGGGCTTGTCTTGGTCGGCGAGAGGAGTGGAGGATGCTCGCGAGGTTCTCCTGATCGGCAAGGAGCCTCCTCGTGATTCCTGGACTTACCCCGTACGACGAAGCCGTGTTTTCCCGACGGGTGAAGTTACTGCCTGACATAGTTGAGGACAGGCTTGGTCAGCGGGCCTACTCGAGCAACACAGTTGGATTGGGCCTAGTATGAAGTTGAGCCAAGTGCAGGCCCAGTCCAGAACAAATAGTTAATCATCGACTTAGGGTCGTGAAGATTGTCTAAACGAAAAATCTCATGTAAACTCTTAGTTTGAATTATGTTATAAGAAATTATATGATTGTCTTGATCTTTTAGGACTTTTCACATACATCTCTATGAAAGTAGAGGTAGCATTAAATATCAGTCAAAACAATGAAAGGTGAAGACTGATATCCAAACTAAAACAGTAATACAGTTAAATCAAGACATGAAAGTATCTCTGGTTTAACTGACAAATTCTTTTAAAGGTAGTTTTTCTTAAAGAATCCTAAACGAATGGATTGTCAATACGAAAGTAGATGATTCATCGGTTCAGGACACTATCATATACTTCGAAAGAATATGTAGTTATACTTATCTATTTTATTTCTTTAATATTTGAATTCTCATAACAGAGCAAAAACGAAGGTTAACATGAGTAAATCATTGACATGTGATTAAAATTCTATAGTTATTCTTTAAAAAGTTCTTAATCAATCAAAATATATCAAAAAATAAACTTATCATCATTTTTGCTAATTATCGAATACATACAAATCGATAATCCAAACAGTCTTTAGTGGAAAGGTCATTTTTACTATATTGATATAATTGTACGCTTGCAACCTATGAAGTTTTTGACATTGTGGTCGGAGACTACTTTAGACATTAATTTTCTGATTTCATCAATTAGATTAAGACAACTTTTTTCATGATATTTATTTTTCTGTAAAGTATTCTCATTTTCAATTGAATGTGATGAACTTGCGGTCTTGGGGATCTTGTTCAACCATTTACTGAGATCGAAAGCTTTTTACATGAGACTTAGGCAACAACAATAAGAAGTGGTTGGTGATTGTGGATCTAAGTACGTACAAGTACAATAACTGATGTTTTGGTTCGTTTATTGATCATGGTGGTTTTGATTATGACTCCGATGTTCGGTGGAAAACTGTTGATTGATCCACTACGCCAAACAAGTCTTTAGACAACGCTTTTTTTGGCTTTAGACAGCGCTTTAAAGCACTCTCTATTCCAGCGCTGTTGTAGGTAAAGACAGTGCTTTGTTAAAAGTAAAAGCGCTGTTAAATCCCCCATTTAGGCAGCCTTTTTACTTTGAAAGCGCTAATAAAGGCCCCCTTTAGCCAGCGCTTTTACTTTTAAAGCGCTGCTAAATGCCCCCTTTAGCCAGCACTTTTACTTTTAAAGCGCTGCTAAAGGCCCCCCTTTAGCCAGCGCTTTTACTTTTAAAGCGCTGCTAAAGACCCCTTTTAGCCAGCGCTTTTACTATTAAAGTGCTGGTAAAGACCCCCTTTAGCCAGCGCTTTTTCTGAAACAAAAAAAATAAAATAAAAAGCCCCTTTAGGCAACACTTTTAATGTTAAAGTGCTGTCTAAAGCCCCCTTTAGGAAGTGTTTTTTTTAAAGCGCTGTTAAAGGCCCGCTTAGGCAGCGCTTTTTCTGAAATAAAAAAAAGAGCTCCTTTAGGCAGTGCTTTTACAGTAAAAGCGCTGTCTAAATGGGGATTTAGACAGCATTTTTTAAAGCGTTGTCTAATGTCCACGAAATTTAAAGACATAATCTTCATTAAAAACAAATTGGAACTTCATTAAATATGGTACTTGTATCTCACTCCAAATTTTTTCCTTAGCTTCTTTCAACTCTCGTTTTCTCCAATCATCACAAGTAATTGGAACTTCATTCCTTACAAGTGCACCAATAAAACTTGTCACCGTTGAACCGTTAGGCTCAATTAGTTGGCCACTTTGGCTCCAATACGCATCTAATTTTATGCCTCGGTCTCTATCACAAATGACTTTCTTCATAACTGTTATTCCCCGTCCAATTTCCGCTTCCTGAGCAATTACGGTCTCATGATCTCCATCATCAATAGCATCATCATGTGGGTGATCCTCTTTACTATCCATCTAACCTGTAATAAAGAAAAACATAAACCCAATATAAAAATCCATAATCAATTGAATATATAACAAATGACAAATAAAGAAGAGCATATAAATTTATTGAAAATGACATAATATATAACATTTTACTATATTACCTCTTTCACTAACATCTATTTCTTTTCTTGGTTGGAATATGAATTACTTGTTTCTTAGCAATGTGGACATCAGAATTGATCCAAATTCCCTCGTTATGATCATTTCTAATATATGATTCATCCGCTATAATATTCTCATCTTGATCATTTCGTCTAATACATGACTGATCCTTAACATCAATATCACCTTGATCTACACCAGTATCATCAATCACTTTGTTAGATAAAAGCACTATAGACCATTTCGTACTCGTCGGGTCAGTGACATAGAACACTCGTTTATCTTGAGATGCTAGAATAAAAGGCTCATCTTTGTACCCCACCCTATTAAGATCAACTTGCAGAAATCCTGACTTATCCATTTGTATGCCACTACTATTTACCCACTTGCAACCAAAGATAGGAATCTGAAACTTCTCGTAACCAAACACCCAAATATGCTAAATAACCCCAAAATATGACAGATTTGCATATTTGGGGTTTAAGTCTTTCATACTTGATATGTGCATTGCTTGAGCTAGCATAGTGACACCACTATTTTGCATAGTACTTTTATCATCTTGTTCTTTGGTATAAAATGTGTATCCATTTATTGCGTATGCGCTATGAGAAAACACATGCAAACTTGGACCATATGCCAAACATCTCAAACTTTCAGTTATTGAAGCGGGATCTGAAGAGCGCTTTGAATAAATATGATCCTTAAATCATTGTATAAAACTTTGATTGTGCTCTCATACTATCCAATTTTCATTTCTGTTCTGATTTAACCCTCAGGGTACAACCTTGTGCATTTCAACATATGGCTCAACCTCATTGTCATTGTGCAGAACATACAAATGAACTTGCTCCCGTTCATCCCTTGATATTGTCTCAATTTTAATTTAAATTAATTTTTTACCTTCCTTTTTTTCAAAAATATGAGTGTGATACGGTGGGAGAACTGACTTGAGGTTTTGCGTTTGTGTTCGCAAATGTTTCGGTTTAGCAAGAGTCGCCATCGACTTTTTATTTTATCCTAAGGAAAGGTCAAAAAGCACAGGAAAGACCTTTGAGATGTTTTCTTGGGTTCGGGGAGTAGATTATGAAAAGGGAAGGTGCAAGCACCCTTTTCATCCATGGTTATCCATAGGCTCTTAGTTACTTGTTTAGATCACTTGCTTTTGCTTTTCAATTGTTTGAAATGGTGCTTTGTGCGTGGTTTTGAAAGATGTTTTGAAAAGAGGCCATCGTTGTGGCAATCTTTGTAATGATTCTTGTTTGAATGTATACAAAGATGTATGTCTTTTGAAAGTTTGATTTGGGAAATATTTTGAAATTGTGTTGTGAGGTGTGTTTGAAAATAGCAAGGATGTTTTGCAAGTTTTGATCAAGTAACTAAGAGTTATCTACCCTATTTTACTCAAAGATCTTTCCTACACATTTTTAACCCTTTTGATAGTGTTGTTTTACCATTGCATTTGGTAAACAAACTTGTATTAGGATGTTAAACGGGACAGGCGCGGGTCATCGTATAGACCATGATAGAAATTGTGTTAAGTATTTTTAGCAAATTTTTGAGGGACTAGATCATTTTTGTATAGGCAACCAAGATAGCGTCATCGAGGGACTATGATCTTTTGTTTCGTTTTTGTTTTGCCAAAGTACTCAACATGCATATCATGGCCCATTTTTAAGGCAACAAGTGGATGAAACTCTAGGGGTGCAAGTGTACATTGTGTTATCAGTTTCATGCATTTAGGTCTTATATTAGGTCAGGCTACTTGTTGATTTTGGATTTTTTGCATACAAATCCTAATCTCTAATCATGGCATAATTGAAAGCGTAAATGCGTAAAGTAAATCTATACTATTACAACATATGATTATGGGAAGGGGAATATAATTTTGAATGGGGATTATTTGACAAGAAATTAAAACCCTAATTTTACTATTACATCCAAATTGAATCAATGACATAAATAATAAATGAACAATATTAAATAAAAAAATTGAATAAATATACAAAATATTATGAATATGCAAAAGTGTTTATGTTGATTTTTTGTGTATGTAAAAAATATTTAATGCAAAAAGAAATGACTAATAAAAAAAGATTATTATTTTTTATTAAGGGTAAAACCCTAATTTTTTAGAATGTGAATATATTGACTATATTATTTATATACAATAAAATAAAATAATGTATATACAAAAAATTAAATATATTTAAAAAAAAGTATTATTTTAAGTATAAATAATAATAAAAAAATAAAATTATAATATTTCTATGTTTTTATTTTCAAGTATCTATTAAATAAAATAAAAGTATGTATATGTATATTAATTATATTAGTTATGCACAATAAAAAAAAATATATATATATACAAGACCAAAATATATTTAGAACAATATTTTTTTAGTGTAAATAAAATAAAGAATAAAAGTAAAAGTATAATGTTATTATTTATCATTTTCAAGCTTTCAATAAATAAAAGTATATACTATTAAATTATTTTTATGTCTAAAAAAAACAATAAAATAATAAAAATAAATGTTAGAATTTATGAAAATATTTTTGGATATTTTTATGTTTGAAAAATGTAAAATAAAAATCAGAAATGATAAATAAATACAAAAATATAAAATATAAAGAAATTGGGTCAGGGGGGTGTATCCAGTAATGAGGGAGGTGTCAAAAACAAAAGAAGTCAAAGCCCAGCCCAAAGCCAGACTTCATCTTCAACCTTGGTTCAAAATTTCACGCGCCCTGTACCAAACATGAACAACCTGCATACGAGCTCTAATTTAAAAACACATAACATCAAAGTTGTAGGGTTTTCCAAGACGAATTCAACCATATAAAAAACTTGTCCGAACTCTCAAAGACCAGAGAGAATTTCTCTGGCCCTAAATCTTAACCTATTTTTTTCAGGATGTTCATGGACCAAATTCTCTTAGCATGCTTAATTAAAATGAAAACTGAGTATATGTACAGCTTCATGGCTATGAATACTACATTTCTTATTCACAAACCTAAGCCTAATTGTTCCTAAATAAAGAGATAGGAAGTTGACAAAAACCTGTTTCAGTTGACTTCGTGTCTGATAATGTGGAGCTTTTTAATAAGGCCTGAGATGTTTGAGAGCTTGCTTGAACTTCCCTTGACCTTCTCCAATACCTAGCTTGCCTTGAATGTGCTTGAACAAGCCTACAGAACTCAACCTGCACAAGCTGAAATAAAAAATGGCAAACCTTGTAGATGGAGTTACAGTTAGTGTTTAAGGGTTGGGATAGCTTGGATATGTTGTATGGAATGTGTTTGAACCAATTTGAGACAAAACGCATGAGGGATTTGAGTTGTGGAAATCAAACTGTGGGGAGTGCCCTATTTTGCCAAATAAAGATTATTTTGTGCTATGGGAGGTTTGAAGGCTCAAAGGGTCGTGTTTCTGGCTCAAAGGGATGTGAGAAAAATGTTCCAAATGCTTGCCAAGGTTGGTTTTTTCTGATACTCAAGTTCTGTGGTATTGGACAAATTTCTTGGTTATGAAGCAAAACATGAGAAGTGATGGAAGACAAGCTTGTACAAGCTATCTATCAGCTTGCACCCTATGCCATTGGCCCCTCAAGTTGGTGGGTTTGATTTTCTGCATAAGATATTGTTCAAGGCTCAAGAGATGTGGTTTTGACATAAAGCATACTTTGGCAAAAATGGTAATGTACCTTTTACCATTTAGGGATTAATCTTGTGTGTAATGCTCTAATGACCAAAACAAAACCTTAGACCAATGGATTTGCATTAAATTATTGAGTGTGAAATGGTTTTGAGACATATAATCTAGTGCAAAGCAAGCTGGTTTAAATTTGCAACTTGTATCAATATGAACATGCCATGGATGAAAAGTGAGTTTTTGCCAACTTCAAGCCTTCGATTCTCCCTAACCACAAATGAGTTTGGATATTTCTTGGACATTTTGGAAATCTTGCAACATGCTATGAAATCCATATTTGAAATGAAATTTTATATTCCAAGTGGAACTATGTGAAAAATGGCCATGAAGATAAGTCAAAATCCTGCCTAAACTAGGGCAAAATTTCACTAAGTTAAAAGTTTTATAGACCCCTGTTCTAAAAATCATAACTTGAGATCCAAGCTTCTTTTTGGGAAACTTTGTGAATCAAAGCTGTAGACTTTGTGGAGGACTACAACTTTCATGTTGGAAGTTTTGTTTGAATTCAATTTCATCATGGTGAAAATGTTGGTCAAAGTTAGGATAAATTAAGAAAATTTCATAACTTAGAAAAATTCTAAATTATGAAAATTTTCAACTTTAAACCCTAATTTGCAAAAATGGGTTTCTTGATGAACAAGTTTCATGTTTTGACACATATTGATGAAAAATGACCCTTGGCACTTGATTTTGACCAAAAAGTCAAAGTTTGACTTTTCAGTGTACAGTCAAATTTGATCAGTTGACTGAAAAATTCATCTGTCAATCCAATGCAATTGAGGTCTTTTGAACCTTGTGAATAGGTCAATATGATGCCATTGAGTCCCTGAATCCTTGCTTGAACTCAATTTTCCCTTGGCTAGGTCAAAAATAAAAAATTGCCCTTGTGCAGTCAAAACCCTAAAAATGACCATTTTGCCCTTTTAGTGATCTGATCAAATTTCTTGAGGAGTTGTGGTCCAAACTTGATCAAATGGTTCATATGAGTCTAGAATGTTGATGTGGATCAAATTCTATGAGGTTTGTGTTGCACCCCAAAATTTTCCCTGTCATGTTTTCCAAAGTCTTCCCCCTGCATGGTTGATCACAAACCCTTGCCTAAGGAAAAAGAAATTTTTTGAGTGGTGCTTTAAGTACCTTTCGATTGGAATTCTGAAAGGCCCTTCGATTGGTATTCTGAAGGAGCCTTCGATTGGAATTATGAAGGAGCACTTCGATTGGCATTATGTCAAGGCCTTCGATTTGCATCCTGAAAGACCCTTCGATTGGCATTATGTCAGAGCCTTTCGATTAGCAGCATGGACCAGCATTCGATTGGAATTATGTCAAGGCAACTTCGACAGGCATGTTAAACATGTCCTTCGATTGGTATGCACAACACCTTTCGATTGGCCTGTTAACAGAGCCTTTCGATTGGAAGACCGTTTGAACGCCATGGAAATACAGAAGGTGCCCGGTCTGGATTTCGGAGATCTAGGTCTATCCTTTGGGGTGGTGATTCCCCATAAATTCAAGGTACCTGCCTTTTCCAAGTATGACGGAGCTTCCTGTCCCAAGCTGCACCTCCGGTCATATGTGAGGAAGATCCAACCTTACACTGCTGATAAGAACCTGTGGACCCATTTATTTCAAGATAGTCTGTCAGGGACTCAACTTGAATGGTTCTGTCAACTGGAAGGAGCTAACATCCGCAACTGGGAGGACCTTGCTGTTGCTTTTTACAAGAAATACCAGTATAATGCCTACCTTGATCCCACGTGTACTCAGCTTCAGGGTATGTCTATGGGTACAGGCGAAGGCTTTAAGGACTACGCTCAGAAGTGGAGAGATCTTGCTGGAAGAGTCCAACCCCCTCTGTCTGATAGGGAGTTGGTGGATATGTTTCTTGGGACTTTGTCTGGTCCCTATTTTAAACACTTGATCGGAAGCTCTTCAGCCGGATTCACCGAGCTAATACTGACCGGCGAAAGGGTCGAAGCTGGCATCCACAGTGGGAAGATTCAAGAAGAAACACCTTCTGATGTTCAGAAAAAGCCCTACAATGGGAAGAAAGAGTCCAATGTTGTGTATGGTCAAAAGGGTCACCGTCACCAACACGTAGGGGCAGTCCTGATCTCTGGTTCTGCGTCACACCGACAACAGCAAAAGGGGAATCAACGAAAGCCAGATGAGCCTAAAAGACAGTTCACCAACATTAACATGCCATTGTCACAAGCATTGCAGCAGATGTTGAAGATGAATCTAATTACATTGATAGGACCTCATCCGAAGCCTAAGACTTCTTCTCCTAACTACAACCCAGATGCAAGGTGTGCTTATCATTCTGACAGTCCCGGGCATGACACTAACGATTGTTGGGCATTGAAGTACAAGATTCAGAATTTGATTGACGCCAAGGAGATTGAGTTTGGTCCTCCAGAGACTCTAGCATAATCACTTCTCCTACGCCAAATCATTGAGAATGTCTTTGTTTCATTTGAATTTTCAAGTTGTAATCTCTTTGTTATTCAAACAATTATCTATTAATGTCAAACTTTGTTTCATTAATGCATTGCATATGTTTGTCTTGATTTGATACACTCATTTTAATTACATTTAAACTATGTTTTTTACTCACTTTATGACATTCAACTCTTGCTAAAAGTTACAAGCCTTTAGAGGGAGGATGACGAAACAATACCATAATCTCATACAGTATGCTTTTGGACAGACCTTGCTAACGATGTACAGGCATTTCTTTCAAATCCTAAACACTGGAGTTATAAGGAAGATAATCCCTAGTCAACCCCTTCGAGCCAAAGAAGTAGGAGTTTTCTGTTTTTAAACAAATTGAAACCTTTGATTTAAACCTGGGGCAGGGTAGTCTCTCAGTTAATTCAAAAAGGTGCACATTGAAGTCGCAAAGCTCTCAGTTTGTAATACAACGAACGACATCAAAAGCATTCCTCTAGAATAAAAAGGTAGTGGTGTTTCCTTATCTCACAGGCAGTCAATCTCTCAAAAGAAAAAAAATCCCACTGAGCCAAAACCTATAAAGGAGGCTTAAGAAAGCTGGGGCATCCCGCTGACTGTAATCTCGAAAACAGGAACAGTCAGGCATAAGTTAGGGATAACAAATCAAAAGAACGAGGTCGCTAAAAATCCTCAACAACATGAAAAATGTTGCAAAAATGATGACTGCCTTCAAAAATCCAATTTGTGTGAACCATCACCAAAACGTCGTTCCAAATTCGAATAGAGTTTAATGCACAATTAACTGAGTTTAGGATTGAAGAACATCACGAAGAGCGGGTGGGTACAAATATACTTTGAGCCTTTATCCTTTGTTTATTAAACCGCGAACCAGGCCACGTTACAACCCTTCAAAAGTCCTAACTGAAGTATGGGTTAGTTCAAAGGCATAATGTTACAAAAGGTATCCTGACTCCTGTAAGGCTTTGCCCTAAATCTTGTGTTGAATTTGTCTTATAAAAAGTTTTCTGCTAAAAAACGCATTTTTCAAAACTTCGAGACAAACATAAACTTTGCATTACTTGAATATCATTGTTTGCATATGGCTATTTGTTTAACAGCGGAGAAGTTCACACAATGAATATCCAGTGAACAAAAGCTCTCTCAGTGAACAAAATCACTTCAAAAAGGATGACACTTCCATTGACAAATCTCCTATCAACAAGGGGACTTGACATGTCACTATCCAGCACACCTGGGGCAGTCCAGTCAAGATTTCAAGAAATCTCTGAAGAATTACAGGGTAACCAGGGGCAAGTCTCCATCTCCGTCACTTGGGGCATTGAACATCAATCTCAGTGAACGGGTTACATACAGTCAAACATTTCCAGGCAGTGCCACCAAACACTTGCTGCTAGGGGCAGTGACAAATCTCCCCAAAATCCTTCTCATAGGATGACTCCCAGCAAGGGTTTAATCTTTGAAAACCTTTCCCCAGCTGAGACAACTTCAACGAAGTTGTCACCTCTCTAGCGGACTGACGACAGGGTTTATTTCCCCAACAACACCAGGACATCCCCAACTTGGGTTGCCACTCCGACTACTACAAATAAAAGGACCACAACTTCTCTTCCCCAGTAGACTCTAGAAGCTTGTCCCCTGCGAAGCACCAATAAGTCTCCTCAACCAAGTTCAGAGGTTATCCTCATAAGAGTCTAATTGGGTTATCCTCAGCAAGTTGCAACTGAAAGATCATCCCCAGCGAAGTTCTTTCTTTCCCCAAGCAGGACTTCTATCCTCAACAGATTCAATATCACCAGCAATGGTAATCAATCCCCAGTGGAGTTCATCATCAAAATCCCCAACAGAGCTTATCATTAAAATCCTCAGCAGAGTATCTCTCCCCCACAGAGTAATTTCCCGCAGAGTAATCTCTTCATCAAGTTTATTCCCCAACAGGGTTCACTGTCACCAGCAACAATAATTCATCCCCAGATGAGTTTTATTTCTCCAAATCAGCAGATCTTCTGGCAGAGTATATACTCCCCACAGAGTCGTTTCCTCGTCAGTCCATTCCCCAGCGGAGTTATTCTCTCCTACAGGATTATTCTCCCAATCATCTTCGGTCGTTATCTCCAGCGAGTGAAACTCTTTATTCTCCAACAACAGTCAGGGGTTTATTTTCCCAAACGCTGACGTACCACAATAGCATTTCATGTTCATACATCATGACGTGCGCATACATATTGCATACAGCATAATCTCATTTATTTTGAGAACAACATCATACAATGCATGTCATGCATAATATACGATTAATCATGTACCTTTTCAGGAAAGATGGTTATCATCAATAACTTCCAGCAAGTTCAAGATTAACTCCAGAAACTAAACAGACTTCACACGGGTGTATCCTGAAGAATCCTACACGGGTCCTTTCTCATATATTTCTGAATGAAGTTTTACACGAACTCATCCCAAAGTAACCTTACCCCGGTTCATCCTGAAGTTTTACACGAACTTATCACAAAGTAACCTTACCCCGGTTCCTCCAGAAGTTTCACACAAACTTATCCCACAGTAACCTTACCCCGATTCATTCTGAAGTTTTACACGAACTTATCTCAGTAACCTTGCCCCGGTTCATCCTGAAGTTTTACACGAACTTATCTCAGTAACCTTACCCCGGTTCATCCTGAAGTTTTACATGAACTTATCTTACCGTAACCTTACCCTGGTTCCTCCTGAAGTTTTACACAAACTTATCCCGAGGCAACCCTACACCGGTTCCTTCTCAATCCCAGATGCAGTTTTACACGGGCTCATCATCAGGCAACCCTACACAGGTTCCCTCATTTCCAGATGCAGTTTTACACGGACTCATCATCAATAAGCCCTACACAGGTTCCCTCTTTCCAAGATGCAGTTTTACATGGACTCGTCATCAAGAAACCCTACACAGGTTCCTCCTTTCCAAGATGCAGTTTTACACGGACTCCTCATCAGGCAACCCTACACCGGTTCCCTCTTTCCAAAGATGAAGTTTTACACAGACTCATCATCAGGCAACCCTACTCCGGTTCCCTCTCTTTCCAAGATGCAGTTTTACACGGACTCGTCATCAAGAAACCCTACACAGGTTCTCTCTTTCCAAAGATGAAGTTTTACACAGACTCCTCATCAGGCAACCCTACATCGGTTCCCTCTCTTT
Source organism: Vicia faba (assembly GCA_948472305.1). Taxonomy (NCBI): domain Eukaryota; kingdom Viridiplantae; phylum Streptophyta; class Magnoliopsida; order Fabales; family Fabaceae; genus Vicia; species Vicia faba. The sequence goes on from OX451740.1 coordinate 507,275,305, forward strand.
CCAAGATGCAGTTTTACACTGACTCATCATCAGGCAACCCTACACAGGTTCCTTCTCAGGAAATTTCAGATGCAGTTTTACACGGACTCATCATCAGGCAACCCTACACAGGTTCCTTCTCAGGAAATTTCAGATGCAATTTTACACGGACTCGTCATCAAGAAACCCTACACAGGTTCCCTCTTCCAAAGATGAAGTTTTACACTGACTTATTATAAAGCAACCCTACACAGGTTCCTTCTTAATCCCAGATGAAGTTTTACACAGACTCCTCATCAGGCAACCCTACACCGGTTCCTTCTCAATTCCAGATGCAGTTTTACACGGACTCATCATCAGGCAACCCTACACCGGTTCCCTCTCTTTCCAAGATGAAGTTTTACACGGACTCATCATCAGGCAACCCTACACCGGTTCCCACTCTTTCCAAGATGAAGTTTTACATGGACTCGTCATCAGGCAACCCTACACAGTTTCCCTCTTTCCAAAATGAAGTTTTACACAGACTCGTCATCAGGAAACCCTACACCGGTTCCCTCTCTCTCTTTCAGATGCAGTTTTACATGGACTCATCATCAGGAAACCTAACACCGGTTCCCTCTCTCTTTAAGATGAAGTTTTACACTGACTTATCATCAGGCAACCTTACACCGGTTCCCTCTCTTTCCAAGATGCAGTTTTACACGGACTCGTCATCAGGCAACCCTACACAGGTTCCTCCTTTCCAGATGAAGTTTTACATGGACTCATCATGAAGCAACCTTACCCAGGTTCCTTCTCAGTTCATATGCAGTTCACCTCAACAAAGTTAGACCTCCCCAGTGGAATCTTCTACAACAACAGGTATGCAAGTTATTGTTAAGGAATCTCTTATGCGATCGACACTCCTGCAGATGGCATCTATAAGCCCATCCTCATACCAACAATCTCCAAATGGCATCTGTAAGCCTATTCCCAACATCACAACGCTGATACCACACCATGCGAGTGCAAATTTCTGGGCACTCTAGTGTTCAATTATCTTCCACCTTCGGATCACGAAAGGCTAGAAAGCCAATCTATATCCTCAGGTTTAAGAAAATTTAACAGGGGCAACTGTTGCACCCCAAAATTTGCCCTCTCATGTTTTCCAAAGTCTTCCCCCTGCTTGGTTGATCACAAACCCTTGCCTAAGGAAAAAGAAATTTTTTTAGTGGTGCTTTAAGTACCTTTCGATTGACATTCTGAAAGGCCCTTCGATTGGTATTCTGAAGGAGCCTTCGATTGGCATTATGAAGGAGCACTTCGATTGGAATTATGTCAAAGCCTTCGATTTGCATCCTGAAAGACCCTTCGATTGGCATTATGTCAGAGCCTTTTAATTAGCAGCATGGACCAGCATTCGATTGGAATTATGTCAAGGCAACTTCGACAGGCATGTTAAACATGTCCTTCGATTGGTATGAACAGCACCTTTCGATTGGCCTGTTAACAGAGCCTTTCGATTGGAATCCTTCGATTGATATTTGGACAAGGGCCATTCGAAGAACACCTTCCAGGCCATTCAAAGGAAGTCATCAAGAGGGTGCTCAAAGCAAACATGTCCAGGTTCATTCAAGAGACACAAATGTTTCAAAAAAGGAAGTTATTTAATGTGTCCATTTCTTGTCTCTTGGCATTTAATGGCTTGTTTAATGGCTGTCCCTTGCCATTACTGCACCCTCACACCCCTATAAATACAGGGGCCAGCATACACATCCAGGGGACGAAAATCATACACGAAAACAACACACGAAAATTACACGAAAATCAGAGGAAAATCACACACGAAAATATACAACGAAACACACAAAACTCTGCAGGAGATCACACAGAAAAATTGCCTCAAAGAGCCAAAGCAGTCCTTCAGATCAAAGGTGCCCACGCCCAGAAGCCTAGATCGAAAGTGCCTGCATCCAGGAAGTGCCCAGATCGAAGGTGCCTACGTCCAGCAAACGTCCAAATCGAAGATCCAATCTGCTGGTAAGAAAGGGTAAATTATTCAACCTCATATTTGCATAATACATTCATACTTGTTGTTACCTCTGATTTGCCATCCTAGACAGGATCGAAAGGCCTGGGTTTGGCACCCAGGTCATGTATTTCGTTTGCTAACACTTGCTGCAGACATAGCCGGAAGGGACCCAGCAAGCGCCGGATCGAAGGGCCTGGGGTTCAATACCCAGGCCCTGCATTTTATTTTGCTCACATACTTTTGCAGGTATAACAGCCCAGATCGAAGGAGACACCTTCTCTGGATCGAACCCATTAGCATGCTGGATCGAAGGAGGCATCTAATTCCTGGATCGAAATCCATGACCTCCGTGATCAGAAGACAATCCTCTTCCTTGGATCGAAGGCCACTCACGCCTTACTGTCTGGCCCAATCGAAAGGACCAGGACCCTCTCTGGATCGAAGCAGTCCATTCCCTCCCTGGGTCGAAGCTCCTTTTTTCCTTGGATCGAAGGATCCCTCTTGCATTTTATTTTTGTTTTCCATAAACTTCTTTTTTTTTATCTTTTTAATTAACCTTAAAATCAAAAACCACAAAAACATTAGGCTAGTTCTTTTTCTATTAAATTAATCTTGTTAATTAACCTTTTAATTATCTTAACATTTTTCCAAAAAAAAACTAAAATTAAATAGATTTAGATTATTTTCCCAAAATAAAATAAAACAACAAAAAAGATTTTATTCTTAGAATTTTAGAGTTTATTTTCAGATTCGCACGTTTATTTTATTGTAACTCCCTACTGGTTTGTAATAGCTTAAACTTTTACTTTACTGCTTTTTATTCCCCAATTTTTGGACATGTAAATAATCCCCCTCCCCTAAACCCTTGTAATAACGTAGGATTTATAATTCCTGCACTTTAAATTCCTGTACATATATTAACTATTTAGATGTATGCTAACTAGGATTGCATGGCAAGATCTATCTTAATTTAAAATCAACCACAGCTCACCATGACATGTACAAAGATAATATAACTGAATATTGACACACTTGCACATGCCACTCCTAGGGTACGCCTCATTTGGTTGCCTCGAATGTGGTCATTAAGTATAGGATATTTTAGAGGTCGTCCTTTTGTCCCAAGATCATAAGTTGCCTCGAAATGGTTGCCTCGATAAAAAATAATCTAAGACATTAGGATTACCACTAAAGCGTCCTAATGTTGCTTTAGTGACCACAAGTCCCTTAAATCGATTTGACCCGAAAACTCCAACAACGGTGCTACCTACTCCTTAATAGTGGGATAGCACTGTCTAAAGGACATTTGCACAATTAAATTCCTTTTTGAGTAGGTAGAGGTTCTTAAGTACTTGCTCCTTTTAAAAACAAAACAAAAACTTTTCGCACTTACACTTTCTTCAAAAACAAAATTCTTTTCAAAACCCACAATCACAAAGAAAAGCAAACCTTTTGAAAACATAGTGAGCAAGTACCTAAGAGCTCGTGGATAACCACGGATAGAAAGGGTGCTAACACCTTCCCTTTCTATAATCTACCTCCCGAACCCGAGAAACATCTCGAAAAGGAATTTTTCTGTGCTTTTGTCCTTTCCCTTGTTGGATAAAATAAAAGACGGTGGCGAATCTTGCTTACCGCGACACTTTGCAAAAACAAACGCTAACGCGAACCAGCATTCCAAAAAAAAGTCAGTTCTCGTTCCCACCGATCACAGTTTGACTGTATATTGGCCATAGTTGACTTTTTCTCCAATACAGCTGATTTCTAGGTCAACTGTCCAATTGACTGGGCAAAAATTTGATTCAAGGCTTGAAACTTGGTATGGACAATCTTGTAGATCCAATATGAAGTATGAAGGTCACTTTGAGCATTAGAAGTCCAAAATTCCTTATGCAAACTCAAACCCTAATTTAAGTCAACAGTGCAAGGAGATGTCTTGAGCAGAGCAAAACCCTAATCCTGTTTGGAGTTCAAAGAGTCTGGTGAAGGGAAATCTTGATAGAATTAGAGGGAAAATTTTCGGGTACAACATCTGCCCCTGTTCAATCTTCTTGAACCTGAAGAGTTATATTGGCGAGTTTGCCTTTCGTGACTCGAAGGTAAAAGAGGATTGGACACTAGAGTGCCCATAAATTTGCACTCGTCAAAACGTAGCTGAGGGAATGGGCTTAAAGATGCCATTTGGAGATGGTAGAATCTTTCTGGAGATGGGCTTAAGGATGCCATCCAAGATTTGTTTGTTGAAAATCAGGAGAATAAATGTCAGAATGGTATCCGTGTCTGGGACGTATCTGAGTTGTATCTGGAGATTGGATTTGAATGAGCAAAGGAATGGCGTCCGTGTCTGGAGCATATCCAAGCTGTAACTGTATTTGATTCTTGAATGAATATTAGAATGACTGCCGTGTCTAGAGTGTATCTGTATTGTATCTGAAACCTGAAATCTGAATAAGGAACAGAAAGACATCCGTGTCTGGAGCATCTCTGGGCTGGGGATTAGGTTTGAATGAGTGACAGAATGGAAACCGTGTCTGAAGCGTATCTGGACTGCATCTGAAGTTGAGATCTGTATGAGTAGCAGAATGACTTTCGTGTTGGGAGTGTATCCGTACTGTAACTGGGATCTGGACAAGTGACAGAATGACTTCCGTGTCTGAAGTGTATATGAACCTGAGGTTGATAGTTGAATCTGAATGAGAAATAGAATGGCTTCCGTGTCTGGAGCACATCTAATATGTATTTGATTGTTGAAGTCTGAATGAGTGACAGAATGGCATCCGTGTCTGGAGCGTATCTGGACTGTATCTTGACTTTGAAATTCTGAATGAGTAATAGAATGACCTCCGTGTCTGGGGTGTATCCATACTATATCTGAGACCTTTGAATATTTGTTAAAGATAGCTTTTAATCTTATCCTGAAAAGGGTAAAATGTTAGCTGAAAACACAAAGTTATGTTGCATGAAATATATGATACAATAAATGTGTTTTATCAATGTTTATGATATATGAATGTAATGTATGCGTATGTAAGCTGATTAGCTGTCTTGCTGAGGAAAATAAATCCTTGATAGCTAGAGATAATGAAATCTTTGACTGCTGTTGGGGAAAATAAAACCTTGACTGCTACTGGAGATTCAAAACCTTTGATTGCTGAGACTGAGAAATCCTTTAGACTACTGTTGGGGATTGAAAATCCTTGGTGACCTGTGGGGAATTGAGAATCCTTCATGACTTTCCTGGGGAAATAAGGACAACTCCGTTGGGGAACAAGAATCTTCGTTCTGTTTGGAAATAAATCTGTGGGGAGAATGCTTATTCCGTCGAAGAATTCTCAAGAGCTTGGGTTGTATGCCAATCTACTGAGGATTTATGGAGGAAATTGGATGGTATTCCACCGGGGTTTAAGATTTGAAGTTTTGGACTCTGTTGGGGAAGAAAGTTTTATCTTCACTGAGGGTTTGTAGTTCAAAGTTTTCTGGCTCCGCTGGGGATTGGGAGTTTAGAAACTTAGCTCTGATGGGGATATGTACTTAACTCCGCTGGAGATATGTATTTTAAAACTTTAACTCTGTTGAGGATCTGAATGACCTACTGTAGGGGATTTCTACTGGAATAGCCTAAAGACGTTTTCCTATACTTTCAACCTATCAGTAATTATTCTTACTCATTTCGTTTTATTTGTAAGCAGTGATTATATTCAAATGCATATGCTCATTTAACAAATCATTGGACGTTTTCAAATAAGACATAAGTGTAAAAAGAAAGAAAAGGCAAGCAAATTTATGCACTTTGAAGTATCTTTGTATTAACTTTGTATAAGTATTTTGTACAAAGGAGACATACATCTTAGTAAGAGAATGTTGTCATGAGAAAAATTTATACAAAGAAAGATGGCTATGTGTAACAATTCCATGGGGTTCCCATTCTGCTATAGCCTTCGTAACTCTGAGTATCTTGTCCATTCATTGCTTCGTCCGTAGATGATTAGGTTGATCAGAAGCCCGGATCTTGTCTGTGAAGAGATTGTCCTTAAAGTGATCCGACGAGACATAGTCATACGCTTTAATTCCCTAACTTTTGCCTGGATCGCCCTTTCGGGTTTTTGATCCACCGGGAAACCCTTTTTTTCCCAAGTCGCCCTTTCTGGTTTTCAACTTGCCGGGTGTACAAATTTTTTTTATTTATCCCTAATTTTTTAATGAACCACCCTTTCGGGTTTTCGATTTACCGGGATGCCCATTTTTGCCCAAGTCGCCCTTTCGGGTTTTCAACTTATCGGGTCATTTTATGCGTAGTATCTTTTGACTATGTCTGCGTTCGCAGGGTGCAGCAGGTCATCACCGCCCATGGTGGTCAGAATCATTGCCCCACCAGAAAATATGTTCTTGATCACAAATGGTCCTTCGTAAGTAGGAGTCCATTTGCCCCTGGGATCACTTTGCGGTAAGATGATCCGCTTGATTACAAGGTCCCTGACTTGGTATACTTGCCTCTTGACTTTCTTATTGAAGGCCTTGATCTTACGTTTTTGATACGCCTGACCATGACAAACAGCAGTAAGTCGTTTATCAGCAATCAAGTTAAGTTGATCAAGTCGGGTCTGAATCCAGTCGTCTTCACTCAAACCAGCATCCTTCATGATCCTCAAGGAAGGGATCTGAACTTCCACAGGTAAAACAGCTTCCATGCCATATACCAAATAAAAAGGGGTTGCCCAAGTTGAAGTGCTTGCCGTGGTACAATATCCGTGCAGAGCAAACGGTAACATCTCATGCCAGTCCTTGTAGGTGACTGTCATCTTTTGTATGATTTTTTTGATATTTTTGTTCGCAGCTTCGACAACACCGTTCATCTTAGGCCGATAAGGAGATGAATAGTGATGTTCAATCTTGAACTGCTCGCACAGAGCGGAGATCATAGTATTGTTCAAATTTGTACTGTTGTCAGTGATGATCCTGTCGGGGATACCATACCGGCATATGAGGTTCTGCTTGATGAAGTGGGCAACCACATTCTTTGTAACGGAGGCGAAGGAAGCTGCTTCAACCCACTTGGTAAAGTAATCAATGACCACCAGGATGAAACGGCGTCCATTGGATGTTGTAGGCTTGATCTCTCCAATCATGTTGATTTCCCACACCGCGAACGACCAAGGAGCTGTTAAGACATTCAGAGGAACTGGGGGAATATGTAACTTGTCAGCATAGATTTGGCATTTGTGACAAGTACGGGAGTGTTGATGACAATCAACTTCCATGGTAGACCAGTAGTAGCCTGCCCGTAGAATCTTCTTAGCCATCGTATGACCGCTTGAGTGGGTGCCAAATGTGCCATTGTGCATGTGATCGGTGGGAACAAGAACTGACTGTTTTTTAATGCTGGTTCTCATTTGCGTTTGTTTCTGCAAAATGTCGCGGTAAGCAAGAGTCGCCACCGTCTTTTATTTTATCCAACAAGGAAAGGACAAAAGCACAGAAAAATTCATTTTCGAGATTGTTTCTCGGGTTCGGGAGGTAGATTATAGAAAGGGATGGTGTTAGCACCCTTTCTATTTGTGGTTCTCCACGGGCTCTTAGGTACTTGCTCACTATGTTTTCAAAAGTTTGCTTTTCTTTGTGTTTGTGGGTTTTGAAAAGAGTTTTATTTTTTTGAAGAAAGTGTAAGTGCGAAAAGTTTTGTTTTGTTTTTTTAAAGGAGCAAGTACTTAAGAACCTCTACCTACTCAAAAAGGAATTAAATTGTGCTAATGTCCTTTAGATAATGCTATCCCACTATTGAGGAGTAGGTAGCATCATCGTTGGAGTTTTCGGGTCAATTCGATTTAGGGACGTGTTGTCACTAAAGCAACGTTAGGACGCTTTAGTGGTAATCCTAACGTCTTAGATCATTTTTATCGAGGCAACCATTTCGAGGCAACTTAAGATCTTTGGACAAAAGGACGAACTCTAAAACATCCTATACTTAATGACCATGCTCTAGGCAACCAAGTGAGGCGTACCCTAGGAGTGGCATGTGCAAGTGTGTCAATTTTCAGTTATATTGTCTTTGCACATGTTATGGTGAGCTACTGTTGATTTTAAGTTAAGAGTTTAATCTTGTCATGCATAGCCTAGTTAGCATACATCTAAACAGTTAATATATGTACAGGAATTTAAAATGCAGGAATTGTAAATCCTACGCTATTACAAGGCTTCGGGGAGGGGGATTATTTACATGTCCAAAATTGGGGAAATAAAAGCAGTAAAGTAAAAGTCTTAATTAAGCTATTACATCCCAGTAGGCAATTACAATAAAATAAACGCGCACGAATCTGAAAATAACCTCTAAAAATTCTAAGAATAAAATCTTTTTGTTGTTTTATTTTATTTTGGGAAAAGGATCTAAATCTATTTAATTTTAGTTTTTTTTGAGAAAATGTTAAAATGATTAGAAGATTAATTAACAAAGTTAATTTTAATAGGAAAAAACTAGCCTAATGTTTTTGTGTTTTTGATTTTATTTTAAATTTAATTAAAAAAGATAAAAAGATGTCAAATGAAAGCAAAAATAAAATACAAGGGGAATCCTTCGATTCAGGGAAAAAGGAGTTTCGACCCAAGGAGGGAATGGAGGCTTCGATCCAGAGAGGGTCATGGTCCCTTCGATTGGGCCAGATAGTAAGGCGTGGGTAGCCTTCGATCCAGGGAAGAGGATTTTCTTTTGATCATGGAAGTCATGGCTTTCGATCCAGGAATGAGATGCCTCCTTCGATCCAGCATACTAATGGGTTTGATCCAGAGAAGGTGTCTCCTTCAATCTGGGATGTTATACCTGCAAAAGTATGTTAGCGAAATAAAATGCAGGGCCTGGGTATTGAACCCCGGGCCCTTCGATCCTGCGCTTGCTGGGTCTCTTCAGGCTATGTCTGCATCAAGTGTTAGCAAACGAAAAACATAACCTGGGTGACAAACCCAGGCCCTTTGATCCTGTCTAGGATGGAAAATCGAAAGTAACAACAAGTAATGATATGTTATGCAAAAAACAAGGTTGGATAATTTACCCTTTCTTACCAGCAGATTGGACTTTTAATTTGGGCGCTTCCTGAATGTAGGCACCTTCGATCTGGGCTTCTGGGCTTGGCTACTTTTGAAAATGTTGACAACCTGTGGTGGGCAGCGTCTCCAACTCCTCCTTGTTTTGTTTCTGCATTGTTTTCTGTATATTTTTTTGTGTGTTCTCCTGCAGAGTTTTGTGTGATTTTCATGTGTGTTCTCCTGCAGAGTTTTTTTGTGACTTTCGTGTGTTGTAATGTGTATGTTGGCCCTGTATTTATAGGGGTGTGAGGGTGCAGTAATGGCAAGAAACAACCATTAAACAGGCCATTAAATTCCATGAGACAAGAAACAGACACATTAAATTATTTCCTTTTTTGAAACATTTGTGTCTCTTGAATGAACCTGGACGCTTTTGACTTGAGTGCCCTCTTGATGACCTCCTTCGAATGGCCCTTGTCCAAAGATCAATCGAAGGGTACTAATTAAAATTCCAATCGAAAGGCTTTGTTAACAGGCCAATCGAAAGGTGTTGTTTCATGCTAATCGAAGGACATGGCTAACATGCCTGTCGAAGCTGCCTTGACACAATGCTAGATCGAAGGATCCCTTGGCATGCCAATCGAAGGCCTGGCCCAGGGTGCCAATCGAAAGGCTCATTCAGAATCCCAATCGAAGGGTCTTTCAGAATGCCAATCGAAATGCTCATTCAGAATGCCAATCGAAGGGTCTTTCAGAATTCCAATCGAAATGCTCCTTCAGAATGCCAATCGAAATGCTCCTTTCAGAATACCAATCGAAGGATCTTTCAGAATGCCAATCGAAAGATACTTAAAGCACCACTCAAAAATTTTCTTTTTCCTTAGGCAAGGGTTTGTGATCAACCATGCAGGGGGGAGACTTTGGAAAACATGAGAGGGAAAATTTTGGGGTGCAACAGTTGCCCCTGTTCAATTTTCTTAAACCTGAGGATATAGATTGGCTTTCTAGCCTTTCGTGATCCGAAGGTGGAAGATAATTGAACACTAGAGTGCCCATAAATTTGCACTCGCATGGTGTGGTATCAGCATTGTGATGTCGGGAATGGGCTTACAGATGCCATTTGGAGATTGTTGGTAGGAGGATGGGCTTATAGATGCCATTTGGAGATTGTTGGTAGCTGTCTTGAGAGAAATAGAATTTTAGGAGCTTCAGTTGTCCGTTACTCTACTGGGGAATTAACTCTGGAGGTGAACTGCATATCTGGACTGAGAAGGAACCTGGGTAAGGTTACTTTATGATGAGTCCATGTAAAACTTCATCTGGAAAGGAGGAACCTGTGTAGGGTTGCCTGATGATGAGTCCATGTAAAACTGCATATGAAATTTCCTGAGAAGGAACCTGTGTAGGGTTGCTTGAGGATAAGTCCGTGTAAAACTGCATCTTGGAAAGAGAGAACCTGTGTAGGGTTTCCTGATGACGAGTCCATGTAAAACTGCATCTTGGGAAGAGAGGGAACCGGTGTAGGGTTGCCTGATGACGAGTCCGTGTAAAACTTTATCTTGGAAAGAGAGGGAACCGGTATAGGGTTGCCTAATGACGAGTCCGTGTAAAACTTCATCTTGGAAAGAGAGGGAACCGGTGTAGGGTTTCCTGATGACGAGTCCGTGTAAAACTTCATCTTGGAAAGAGAGGGAACCTGTATAGGGTTGCCTGATGACGATTCCGTGTAAAACTTCATCTTGGAAAGAGAGGGAACCTGTGTATGATTGCCTGATGACGAGCCCGTGTAAAACTTCATCTTGGAAAGAGAGGGAACCGGTGTAGGGTTGCCTGATGACGAGTCCGTGTAAAACTTCATCTTGGAAAGAGAGGGAACCGGTGTAGGGTTGCCTGATGACGAGTCCGCGTAAAACTTCATCTTGGAAAGAGAGGGAACATGTGTAGGGTTGCCTGATGATGAGTCCGTGTAAAACTGTATCTTGGAAAGAGACGAAACATGTGTAGGGTTGCCTGATGACGAGCCCGTGTAAAACTTCATCTTGGAAAGAGAGGGAACCGGTGTAGGGTTTCCTGATGACGAGTCCGTGTAAAACTTCATCTTGGAAAGAGAGAGAGCCGGTGTAGGGTTGCCTGATGACGAGTCCGTGTAAAACTTCATCTTGGAAAGAGGGGGAACCTGTGTAGGGTTGCCTGATGACGAGTCCGTGTAAAACTGCATATGGAATTGAGAAGGAACCGGTGTAGGGTTGCTTCATGATGAGTCCGTGTAAAACTACATCTGGAATTGAGAAGGAACCGATGTAGGGTTGCCTGATGATGAGTCCGTGTAAAACTGCATCTTGAAGAGAGGGAACCAGTGTAGGGTTTCTTGATGATGAGTCCATGTAAAACTGCATCTTGGAAAGAGAGGGAACCGGTGTAGGGTTGCCTGATGACGAGTCCGTGTAAAACTTCATCTTTGGAAAGAGAGAACCTGTGTAGGGTTTCTTGACGACGAGTCTGTGTAAAACTGCATCTGGAAAGGAGGAACCGATGTAGGGTTGCTTCATAATGAGTCTGTGTAAAACTGCATCTGGAAAGGAGGAACCGGTGTAGGGTTGCTTCATGATGAGTCCATGTAAAACTGCATCTGGAGTTGAGAAGGAATCGGTGTAGGGTTGCCTGATGATGAGTCCGTGTAAAACTGCATCTGTAATTGAGAAGGAACCGGTGTAGGGTTGCTTGATGATGAGTCCGTGTAAAACTGCAACTGTAATTGAGAAGGAACCGGTGTAGGGTTGCCTGATGATGAGTCCGTGTAAAACTTCATTCAGAAATATATGATAAAGGACCCGCGTAGGATTTTTTTTCTTTTTTTTTCAGGATAAACCCGTGTGAAGCTGCATTTAGGAGAAACTCGTGTAAGATTTCTTCATGACGCTTGCTGGGTCTCTTCAGGCTATGTCTACAACAAGTGTTAGCAAACGAAAAACATAACCTGGGTGCCAAACCCAGGCCCTTTGATCCTGTCTAGGATGGCAAATCGAAAGTAACAACAAGTAATGATATGTTATGCAAAAAACAAGGTTGGATAATTTACCCTTTCTTACCAGCAGATTGGACTTTTAATTTGGGCGCTTCCTGAATGTAGGCACCTTTGATCTGGGCTTCTGGGCTTGGCTACTTTTGAAAATGTTGACAACCTGTGGTGGGCATCGTCTCCAACTCCTCCCTGTTTTGTTTCTGCAGAGTTTTCTGTATATTTTTTTTGTGTGTTCTCCTGCAGAGTTTTGTGTGATTTTCGTACGTATTCTCCTGCAGAGTTTTTGTGTGATTTTAGTGTGTTGTAATGTGTATGTTGGCCCTGTATTTATAAGGGTGTGAGGGTGCAGTAATGGCAAGAGACAACCATTAAACAGGCCATTAAATGCCATGAGACAAGAAACGGACACATTAAAGTATTTCCTTTTTTGAAACATTTGTGTCTCTTGAATGAACCTGGACGCTTTTGACTTGAGTGCCCTCTTGATGACCTCCTTCGAATGGCCCTTGTCCAAAGATCAATCGAAGGGTACTAATTAAAATTCCAATCGAAAGGCTTTGTTAACAGGCCAATCGAAACGTGTTGTTTCATGCTAATCGAAGGACATGGCTAACATGCCTGTCGAAGCTGCCTTGACACAATGCTAGATCGAAGGATCCCTTGGCATGCCAATCGAAGGCATGGCCCAGGGTGCCAATCGAAAGGCTCATTCAGAATCCCAATCGAAGGGTCTTTCAGAATGCCAATAGAAATGCTCCTTCAGAATGCCAATCGAAGGGTCTTTCAGAATGCCAATCGAAATTCTCCTTCAGAATGCCAATCGAAATGCTCCTTCAGAATGCCAATCGAAGGGTCTTTCAGAATGCCAATCGAAGTGCTCCTTCAGAGTGCTAATCGAAATGCTCCTTCAGAATGCCAATCGAAGGGTCTTTCAGAATGCCAATCGAAAGATACTTAAAGCACCACTCCAAAATTTTCTTTTTCCTTAGGCAAGGGTTTGTGATCAACCATGCAGGGGGAAGACTTTGGAAAACATGAGAGGGCAAATTTTGGGGTGCAACAGTGCAGTTCAGCCATGATCTACTCAGCTTCAACCTTGTCTACGCAACGGAGTAGGACACAATCAAGATTGCGCTTGTATAGGATACCATTGCCCAGAAAGAACTTGGCGGCGAACCTCCTTAAGAACTTTTTGTCATTGACTGAAGCTCCTTCAGGGTATTCTTGTGCTTCGAGATACCTTTTGACGTCATGAAACCAAGGTCGGTCCACTACTTCTTCGGTATTAATCTCGTGACAATGTGCAGGTTCTTCCATTAGTTCAATGGTGATTTGAGGTGCCTCATTATCCCAGTTAAGTTTAAACATGGATGACATTGTAGCCAGAGCATCCGCTAGCTGATTTTCTTCTCGCGGGAAATGCTTGAAGGTAATCTGCTCGAAATGAGGCAACAATGTCAGGACATGTTCTTTGTAAGGGATGAGGTTAGGGTGCTTAGTATCCCACTCTCCTTTGATTTGACTAATAACCAAAGTTGAGTCCCCAAATACAACCAAAGATTTAATTCCCAAGTCAATAGCAGCCTTGAGACCATAAATACAAGCTTCATACTCGGCCATGTTGTTGGTGCAGCTGAAGCAGAGTCTAGCAGTGAAAGGTGTATGGCAACCTTCTGGAGAGATAAGTACCGCGCCGATACCGTTCCCAAGTGCGTTGGAGGCGCCATCAAAGTACAGAGTCCATCGGGATCCTTGCTCAGGTCCGTCATACGGTCTGTTTTCTTCAATGTTGCTCAAGGTCATGATATCCTCGTCAAGAAAGTCGAACCTCAAGGATTGGTAATATTCGACGACTTGATGAGCTAGATGGTCAGCTAGTACACTCCCTTTTATAGATTTTTGGGTTGTGTACGTGATATCATACTCAGTCAGGATCATCTTCCATCTAGCGATTCTTCCGGATAAAGCAGGCTTCTCGAAGATGTACTTGATCGGATCCATTTTAGAAATATACAAAGTGGTATGTGTCAACATATACTTCCTTAGCCGACGAGCAGCCCATACCAAAACGCAGCAAGTTTTCTCGAGCAGTGAGTAGTAAGTCTCACAATCGGTAAACTTTTTGCTAAGGTAATAAATTGCATGCTCTTTTCAGCCAGACTCGTCATGTTTGCCCAGTACGCACCCCATTGAATTATCCAAAACAGTCAGATACATGATTAAAGGCCTTCCTTCGACGGGTGGCATCAAGATAGGAGGTTCCAATAAATACTCCTTAATTTTATCGAAAGCAACTTGACAATCATTGTTCCATTCAACCACCTGATCTTTCTTCAACAGTTTGAAGATTGGTTCACAGGTAGATGTTAGGTGAGAGATGAACCTTGCGATGTAGTTTAGGCGTCCCAAGAAGCCTCTGACCTCCTTCTCAGTGCGAGGGGCAGGAATTTCTTGTATAGCTTTAACTTTAGCAGGATCAACCTCGATGCCTTTGTTACTGGCGATGAATCCCAAAAGTTTACCAGACCTAACTCTGAAAGTGCACTTGCTAGGGTTCAGTCTGAGCTTATATTCTTTTAACCTGACAAACAACTTTTGCAGATGGTCGAGGTGTTCTTCTTCTGTCTGTGAACGAGCTATCATGTCGTCTACATAGACTTCAATCTCATGATGTATCATGTCATGAAACAAAGCTACCATGGCTCGCTGATAGGTTGCCCCGACATTCTTCAGTCCGAATGGCATCACTTTATAGTAGAAGGAACCCCACTGCGTAACAAAAGTAGTCTTGTCCATGTCTTCCGGGGCCATTTTGATCTGGTTGTACCCTGAAAATCCATCCATGAAAGAGAATACCTTGTGTTGAGCTGTGTTGTCAACCAAGATGTCAATATGTGGTAGTGGAAAATCATCTTTAGGGCTAGCCCTATTTAAGTCTTTATAGTCCACACATATTCTGACTTTGCCGTCCTTCTTAGGCACGGGCACAATGTTAGCAACCCATTGTGGATAGGAAGTAACATCCAGAAAGCCAGCATTGAACTATTTCATCACTTCAGCTTTGATCTTTTCGGACATGTAGGGTCTCATTCGGCGGACTTTCTGTTTGATTGGTGGACAATCTTCTCTTGTAGGGAAATGGTGAACCACAATATTTGTATCCAGTCCCGATATGTCTTCATAGGACCAGGAAAAGATCTCAACATATTCATTCAACAGCTGAACTAAGCGCTCCTTGAAATTTGGCTCCAGGTTGGCACCTACTTTAACCTCTTTTCTGTCTTCGGCGGTACCCAAATTGATAGTCTTCAACAACTCTTCATGGGGAAGAATAGCCCTTTCTTCTTGTTGCAAAAGTCTATCCAACTCTCCAGGCACTTCACAGTCTTCATCACCTTCGTATTCGGCATGATTGACCAGATCTTCAGAGTCACTGAAGGCCGTAGCAGAATTGTTACCCATGGAATCCAGAGTGGATGGGTACCTGCATTTTATGAGTGTGGGTGTGTGTAAGGGATAGCCACCTTTAAGCAAAATAAAATGTAAAAATAAATAAAATGAACACAAAAGTTTATAGATGAAAACGTCCATGATTCATTAAAAATGGCATATGAAAATGAAGAATCAAAACCCTTACAAATGGACCTATATGCCCCGGGTAAGGCATAAGGTAAAAAGAGTGTACGAATTTTTTAAAAGTTATTACAGACCAAACAGGAAATGTTCAAAAGATAAATTATTGATTGATGAAAGTAATGGGAATGAAGTCTTTCACCTCCCAGTTGTTCAGTCCTCCTTCAATAGTTGGAAAGATCCAGTCTTCAAAATTGCTTTCGTCTTCATCATCTTCTAAGGCATGAACTCCATGATGAGTGATTTTCAGTGGCGGTCCTCCAGCCTGGGAGCGACGCACAACTTTATGGCTAGCAGCAGTGAAACCCAATCCGTACTTATCTGTCTTGTAAGGAAAATCTGGCAATTGACCTCATACCGTGCTTCCTCCTTCCTTGATCACAGCCTCTGCATCTTTAAGGGATGACATCCGGGACACAAGCTTGGTAATGATGGGCAGATCAGTCATTGTCTTGGCCACCGCAACTTCAGGAGAAACCTCTTCAAAGTGTTGGAAAGGTGTTTCTATGAATTCATCATCTAACTCCACGTAGCGGAAAGAGTTAAGGTGGATTATCATATACTCCGCCTTACCATGAACTGTTATGATCTTAGCCTGGACTGGGTATTTGAGCATCTGGTGTAGAGAAGAAGTGGCTGCCCCAGCGTTGTGGATCCATGGCCTTCCCAACAAGCATGAATATGAAGGATGGATGTCCATCACATAAAAAGTAGAGTTGAAAACTTACGTACCCACTTTAATTGGGATGTCCACTTCACCGTGAACCATCCACTTAGAACCGTCAAAGGCTCTAACAACGATATTACTGGGCTTTAGGGTCAAACCTTCACAGTCCAATCTATCCAATGCTTTCTTTGGTAGGACATTTAAAGATGAACCAGTATCAACCAGAACGTGAGCAAGCGTAGTCCCTCTGCACTCTACCGAGACATGCAGCGCATCATTATGCTTTCTTCAATTAGACGTCAGATCGACATCAGAGAAGCCAAGACCATTGTCGGCTGTAAGGCTGGCTACACACTCTTGAAACTGATCCGCAAAAGTTTTTTGAGGCACATGCGCCGTCTTCAGGAATTTTATCAAGGCTTTGGCATGAGCCTCGGAACATAGAAATAGAGCCAGCATAGAAATTTTTGAAGGGGTCTGCCCCAGCTGCTCTACGACGTCATAGTCGCTCTTCTTAATTATCTTTAAAATCTCCTCCATTTCCTTTTGGGTGGTCTCGGGGATAACCAAAGTCTGAGCCCTCGTCCTGACGGGCGCTTCTTGGATCCCCTTACCTTTATCAGCAGTAACAGAATATTGTACAACTTCGGGAGCAACAGTTTCTTCCATTACTGGACTTCGCACAGATATCTTGACTGGCACAGGGGCACTTGAGGGTCCGAAGATTGTCCTTGGAGGAGCAATCTCCGGAGAGAAGATTCTTCTGCTACGAGTGATCATACGTGTCCCCGCAATATTTCCTATGTCAGGAGTTTCTTCATCGGAGCTCTCTTCGACTGATTCAATCTGTTTCACACTGTGATAGAAGATCTCTCCTCCATAATTCCATGATATTGTCTTATTGGACTTATATGGGATAGGCCCCGGCATGCTAATCTTTAGCGGTATAATCTTTGGATCGAGTGTAATCTTAACAAGCCTTTTGCAGGTCTTGGAAAGATTGTCGGAAATGGTGATTATAGCAACATCATTGATAGGAGTAACAGGAGTAACAGGAGTGATAGTAGCAACAGGAGTTTTCTGAAAGAGGATCTCTTGAGTATCCATCAGGCGTTGGATGCCTGACTTCAACAGCGGGCAGTCGGATTGGAAGGTCGAGCAAAGGTAACAATCTTCTTCACAGCCTGGAAAAATCCCGGCTTTCAACAGATTCATCTTGATCATTGTCAACGGAGTTATTAAGTCATCAACAACAGTAACATGAAGATCTTCTACAATAGCATGGACATTATGACCATGTTTTGGCATAGGAGCGGATATCACATTAGGTTTTTCGGGGGCATCA
Organism: Vicia faba; assembly: GCA_948472305.1. Taxonomy (NCBI): domain Eukaryota; kingdom Viridiplantae; phylum Streptophyta; class Magnoliopsida; order Fabales; family Fabaceae; genus Vicia; species Vicia faba. The sequence continues at coordinate 507,292,979 of OX451740.1, forward strand.
AACTCCACCTCCTTGGCATCTATTAAATCTCGGATCTTGTTTTTAAGGGCCCAACAGTTGTTAGTGTCGTGCCCCACACTGTCTGAATGATATGCACATTTTGCATTGGAATGATAATAGGGAGAAGATGTATTTGGATTCTTTGGCGCTTCTTTCAAGCTGGTAAGATTTAACTTTAACAGATGAGGGAGAACCTAAGCAGGTGTCATATTGATCCGGGTGAACTGCCGTTGTGTCCTTTCTACCCTTTGCTGGTTAGCTCTGGGTTGACTGCTTCGAGGTTGATCGGCTGAGGAGTTCTGGATCATCACAGCCCCCACCGTTGGTCGGCGCTCCATTCTTCCTTGATTTCTCTGGGTGTAAACAGTAGAAGCTTCTTTCTTGGCTGGGAAGGTCTTCTCGATAGCAGTGGAAGCAGAGGTATCCTTTTGAATTTTATCACTCTTAATGCCAGCTTCGACCCTTTCACCTGTCAGAATTAACTCGGTGCACCCTGCAGATGAGCTCCCGATCAAGTGATTGAAGAATGGACCTGACAGGGTCCCCAAAAACATATCAACAAGTTCCCTATCCGACAATGGTGGCTGCACCCTTCCAGCCAAATCCCGCTACTTCTGGGCATACTCCTTAAATCCCTCATTAGAGACCATACCCACACTCTGTAGTTGAGTACGAGTGGGTGTTAAATCTATGTTATATTGGTATTGTCGGTAGAAAGAAGCAGATAAATTCTCCCAGTTATGAACATCAGATCTCTCAAGTTGATAGAACCAGTCCAATTGCGTACCCGATAAACTATCTTGAAAAAAGTGGACCCACAGATCCTTATCAGAAGAGTGAGGTTGGATCTTTCTGACGTAGGACCGCAGATGCATCTTCGGACAGGACAAATTGTCGTATTTAGCAAATGTAGGCACTTTGAACTTGGGAGGAACGATGATCCCAGTGACCAACCCTAGTTCTTCGAAATCTAGCCCAGGTACCCTTTGTACCTCCATGGCTGCCAACCGATCTTCCAGATTTTTATACTTATTGTCCGCCGGAGGGTACTGCTGTTCGGAGTAATCTTCATCCTCTTCCTCTTCTTCTTCTTCAGCTTCAGACTCGGAAGGTATCGCAGCTCCTTTACCTTTACCAACCCCTTTGTCAGACGTCGAGGGGAAATCGAGGACTCTCCTAGCTTGGTTCTCAAACCTTCTTCCCATAGTGGCCACACCAATTCTTTTCTTTTTCTTCTTTTCCTTTTCCTTCTCTTTCTCTAACAGTGCTTTAAGGTCCTCTTGACCCTTTGCTAAGGTCATGAGGAGTTGTTGGAATTGCGAATTCTGTGCTTGCAGATCTTTGACCGTCTGCTCTATATCCATCTTGCTGAAATAAACAGCAGAAAGATAAGGAAACCTGGTGTGAAGACCTGTTTATGCATATGATGAATGATGTGTATTCATGTAATGCATTCAAGGATTCAGAAATTCAAATTTGTTGCAAACAAAAAGAACACACGTCATATTAATAAGAAGAAATTTGTTAGTACATAAATAAACTGTTTTGGCCAAAAATGGGTATGGACAAGTTTTTGAAGATACGATGACCTAACCTCGAAGTTTTGACTTAAAAGGTGTGGGTTTTGAAAAATCGAATATTTGGGAAAATTATCTTAAGTTTTTAACGAAATAATAAACGGAGGATGAATGAGGGTATTCGCACGATGTTTTTTTTATGACATGAAGTCGACAAAAATTAAACAATTCCCTTGGATTTTGCAAGCAACATGAAGATTAAAACTAAAAGTATAAACAGTCCAAGATTTTAAAAGAAAACCAAGAGAGAAGCCATGGAATTAAATCGAAATTATCACAAACTCAATCAACATGTATCATGGGAGGAACATCATAAGGGGCAATAAATTCAAAGAGAAAACTTACAAACTTATCAATAAAAGACTAGTTAAAAAAACTAACAAAATTAACTAAAATACTGACCAAACTAAAAAATGAAATATCAAGATTTAAATAAATTATAAAACTAAACTAATTAATTGGGTTTTATCTAAAACTATGTGATTATTTATTAAAAAAACCTATTAACAATAAAACTTAAAGAAACTAATTAGATAAAACAAAAGGTGGTGCAAGAATAAAGAACAAAGTGTGAAATAAGGGATCATGGGCGCTGAGGCCCAAATCAGTTAAGTCCAAAGGTGTTTTTTGTTTTGATTACAGCCAGCTCCAGATTTACAATTGACAATATATTTGGGCCAGGGTATCAGTAGCCCACACGAATTCTGGATAATAAGAAAATGTTGATAGTAAAATGTAGGTGGAATGAATCAGAAATGGGCCGGGTCATGTGAGGAGGCCTAAAACGAATCTCAAGCGCTCATCTCCCTCTATCTCAATCAATTTCTTCTCTCTCTTCGATCTCTCTTTCGAACTCTTCTTTTTTCTCTTCGATCTCTCTTTCGAACTCTCTTTCGAACTCTTTCTCTTAAATCAAAATCGAACACCCTGCTCCCTCTTTCGAACTCTTTCTCCCTCTAAATCGAAATCGAACAACCTGCTCCCTCTTTCGAACTCTTTCTCCCTCTAAATCGAAATCGAACAACAACACTGCTTCTGGTTTCAAACTCTCTCTCTCCCCTAAATCGAAATCGAACAACAACACTGCTTCTGGTTTCGAACTCTCTCTCCCCTAAATTGAAATCGAACAACAACACTGCTTCTGGTTTCAAACTCTCTCCCTCAAATCGAAATCGAACAACAACACTGCTTCTAGTTTCGAACTCTCTCTCTCCCTCAAATCGAAATCGAACAACAACACTGCTTCTGGTTTTTTCATACAGTTAAACATCAAATCAACAAGGCGACAAATATTCATGGTAAGAGAAACAACAATAACAATCTCATGGGTTCTGGTTTATTGAAACATCAACAACAAAAAATGCAGCAACGACAACTAGTTCACAGCATACATCATTATAACAAGCATAGCAACAGATTTTGAGAAAAACGTAGGGAGACTTACAAGATCAGAGCAAGTCTGATGATTTCGATTTTTGACGATGAAATAATAAAGAAATCCAGAGATGAGGTAATATACTCTTTTAATTCCTTCTACTTCCAGAAACTGACTCGAAAATGTTGGTGTTATTGAGGCGATGAGTTCTTGCGGATGGTTGTGCTTGGTTCAAAATGGTGCAGGTTAGAAGGTTTGCTTCTGAGGTAGTGATTGAAGTTGGAGGTTGCATGGAATGAAGGTTTGAGCTTGTGGTGTGAGGGTTGTTTATGTTGTATGGTTATATAAAAGGTTGAATAAGGAAGGTTGAAGCCATGATTAAAAGAAGTTAGCGGTTATTGGTGTAAATCACATAAGTTGTAGGCCATGGATCTTGTGAGTGTTTTATGATTGTGGAATGAGGAAGAGATGTTACAGTTTGTGTTTTTTTCTCTTTGTGAACTATATCCTTTTTTTTTCTCTCTCACCCCTTCTTCGATTGTTATATCTGCCTCTTTTATAGTGAATAAGAATGAGGTTTTGGGAGGGAAAGTTTGGTGAGTTTGAACATATGGAATACCCTGTTTTCGACACTTTTTGATACAGTTTCTTGCCCTCCTATTTTGGTGTAATGTTTGTCTTGACATAGTGTAGATTTTGGACTGGTGTTCACAGGTTTTTGGACTCTTTGAATTGTTTGTAACAGCAAGACAACAGTAGGGTGCGGATCAGTTTTGGACATCAACATTTTTAGCTTTGTTTTGGACTGTTCTTGGCATGTTTTATGTAGGTTTGGCAGGTTTCTTGTTGCAAGTATTTGGATATGATACAATGCAGCAATATGGTTAAAGTGGACAACAAAGAGGCTTTGGAGTGTAGTATTTGACAGCATATTTAGACTTACATAGACATAACATAATAACTATAATATTGATAGTAATGACAATAATAATAAAATAAACTGTTAGTAAAAACTAAACTGAAAAATACAAAAGTGAAATAAAAGAGATATTAAAATTGGTTCTAAAATCTATTAATAATTCAACTTAAAAATATTTCAAATGGAATTATAATCAAAATTTACACCAAAATTAATCATAAAAGAAATAAAAATAAATAAAAAATCAAACCATATGTTTTCAAATTTTTGAATTGCAACTAAAGAAACACAAAATAGACTTACATACTCAAAAAAATGTAAAAAGCAAAAGAACTTATATGTATTTTGAGATTTTTTGAATTATCAATGAATTAAATATATAAATTAAATGAAACTAACAAAACTATAAATTTTTTATATTTTGGATAAAGTAAAACTGATATGAACTAAACATATTTTTTTGGATTTTCTTTTTTTATGAAAATAAGAATAAAAGAAAGATGATAAAAAATGAAAAAAAATCATGATTTAATAAAGTCAGGCAAAACTAGTTAAATTTCACTAAATTCACAACAATTTCTAACGTTTCTATTTTTTGGTGGATTTTCAAAGCATAATCATCTCTTGTATTGTAAAGAAAAGTTGTAGTTGTTGCAAAGGAGAATCATATGTAAAAGAACCACTAAAAAATTGCCGAAATTTAAAGAAGTTATGAATTTTTGAAATCTGACTCGAGAATTGACAAAAATAGATCGAATCGCTTGTGAACGCTTGTTATGTAATAATGCAGATGGGAGGTGGTATCTTAGGTCAAAATTTGGGGTATGACAGCTGCCCCTATTTAAGTTTCTTCTATCCGGAGATATGAAGATTAAAATCTTCGTCTCGACGAGATTGAAGGTACTTAAATACATAATACGCGATTTTTGCCCTAAGATACCGCCATTATGTTTGTGATATGAATGTAGTATTTAAATTCACAGAGAATGGTATTGTATGAGACAAGATAATGTTGGAGAAACCAAACACCAACAAAACACAGGAACATAGATTATACACTACTGGGGAAATGAGCCATCGACTTCAAATGATAGACTCTTGATGGCGAATAAAAATTTGAGAGAATACGACCTCTGACCCTAACAAAGAAGGCATCTTGCATAGGCCACAAAAACAGATTATTGACCCAAAATAACAGTGAGTTCACAACTCAAGGTCAAAGATAGACAAAAGATGTACCAAATTTGCTGATAATGGATTATCGACTTCTGAAGGTAAAGATTCATAACAAACTTCTCTGCGAGATTTCCGGAGAGATACCAATTAATGCTGAAATAATAATATGGTTGTAGATACACAAGCTGCTCAAATAAAGAAGCTGCCACTTGTTGTCTTCCAAAAATACTATGACATACAAGCTGCTCAAATAAAGAAGCTGCCACTTGCTGTCTTCCAAAAATACTATGACATACAAGCTGCTCAAATAAAGAAGCTGCCACTTGTTGTCTTCCAAAAATACTATGACATACAAGCTGCTCAAATAAAGAAGTTGCCACTTGCTGTCTTCCAAAAAATACTATGACATACAAGCTGCTCAAATAAAGAAGCTACCACTTCCTGTCTTCCAAAAAATAATAACGTACAAGTTGCTCATGAAGAGACTGCCGCTTGTCGTTTTCCAAACAATAATAACGTACAAGTTGCTCATGAAGAGACTGCCGCTTGTCGTTTTCCGCAAAGAAGATAACACACAAGTTGCTCATGAAGAGACTGCCGCTTGTCGTTTTCCAAAAAATAATAACGTGCAAGTTGCTCATGAAGAGACCGCCGCTTGCCGTTTTCCAAAAAATAATAACGTGCAAGTTGCTCATGAAGAGACCGCCGCTTGCCATTTTCCGAAGAAAAATAACGTACAAGCTGCTCATGAAGAGACCGCCACTTGCCGTTTTCCAAAGAATAATAACGTACAAGATGCTCATGAAGAGACCGCCACTTTCTGTTTTCCGAAGAATAATAACGTACAAGCTTCTCATGAAGAGACCGCCACTTGCCGTTTTCCGAAGAATAATTCAGAAGAAAATTGCGATAACACTGCCAGAGAATAAAATCTTTGTCAAAGGGAACCATGAATAGATCCTTCCCGAGGAGATCAAATACTTAAATGCGCAAAATAAATGCACCATTCGTCTAGGTTTCCTAGCTTGGAGAAAATCACGAGATAGCCTATGCAAGAGACAACAACTCCCTCCAGGAATAAACCAGAGAGAAAATAGTCAAACAAAACTCCACCCAATGAGAAAATAACTTGATTGGGGATTCATCCTATCCAGAAATGGACAAGGAAGACTAAATCAAAAAATCATCCACGAGGATTAGCTCAGTTGGGGAATTTAGAAAGGAAGCACATTTTCTGCCTAAGCTAACATTCTACTTGGAAAGAACATGTACATTGTCTTAATAAACATAAACAAGGTATACGACCCAAAAAACAACGACAAATGTGAATATGCATGCGTGATATGAGTGTAAATGAATGAATGAATGTTATGCTAACAAAACAGGCAGACAAAATATCTTGAAGATGATAAGATATCACAAAATAATAGATACTCGGCCAATCTTAAAAAGACGGAAAATAACTGGAACTGGAACCAAAAAGCAACGCCAGAGCGTATCACGCTACAAGGCTCAAATCTTTTGGGGAGAAAAATGTTCGAATCCAATCTTCTAACACCAACAAACTACTGGCATGAGATAAAGCGTACCACACTTCAGAAATCTGCTCAAATAAAGATAACCAAAACAACGCTTAACTGGAAAAGCTGGGGAGTCACCAAACTTAGTACCACTAGAAACAAAAGTTTACACAACCAACACCTCGTGAAGATTTTGAAGGAAAACATGTTCATCATGCAAGGATAAATTACCGTATTGTTTTGCATTTCATGGCTTGACCATCCTCGGAACAACTGTTAATATTCCTTTCATTATTCACGACACATTTTTAAAATAAGAATACTTTAAATAACTTTGTTTCAAATATTGCCGTAAAAATTAAAATTTTGCCCACAAAAGGTAAATGCTCAAATTTCATTAATAAGATGGTAGTTCACTAACAACGCGACTCAAACGGTTTACAAAAGTTTGGGAAATAGTACATGAAAGAAAGGGTTACACAAAAACAATGATCACTATTCTCCCTAACAACTTCAAATTCCGAGATGTGCTCAAATGCCACAACCGGTCTGACCAAAAGCCTGCCTAAGCCGCCCCTTCGGGTTTTCAACTTAGCGAACTGTCAACTCAAAACTAGGCGTAATACTTCTTGACTGCGTCGGCGTTCATGGAGCGTGGGAGCTCTTCACCGTCCATATTTGTGAGAATCATGGCACCTCCAGAGAAAACTTTCTTAACGACATACGGTCCTTCATAATTCAGAGCCCACTTGCCCCTAGAATCAGGTTGGAAAGATAATATCTTCTTGAGCACAAGGTCACCTTCTCTGAACTCGCGTGGTCAAACCTTCTTATCAAAAGCCTTCTTCATTCTCTGCTGATATAATTGACCGTGACACAACGCTGTCAATCTCTTTTCTTCAATTAAATTCAACTGATCATATCTACTTTGACACCATTCAGCCTCAGAAAGTTTAGCTTCCATCAAAACTCTCATAGACGGAATCTCAACCTCCACGGGGAGTACTGCTTCCATACCATAAACTAGGGAAAATGGGGTTGCACCTGTTGAAGTTCAAACTGAAGTACGGTATCCATGCAGAGCAAACGGAAGCATTTCATGCCAATCTCTATAAGTTACCACCATCTTCTGGACAATCTTTTTTATGTTCTTGTTAGCTGCTTCAACTGCCCCATTCATCTTCGGCCTGTAAGGAGAAGAATTATAATGTTCAATCTTGAACTCTTCACAAAGCTCTTTCATCATCTTGTTATTCAAGTTCGAGCCATTATCAGTGATGATCTTGCTCGGGATGCCGCATCGATAAATGATCTGATTCTTGATAAATCTGACTACCACCTGTCTGGTTACATTAGCATAAGATGCTGCTTCCACCCATTTAGTAAAATAATTGATCGTTACCAAGATGAAACGATGACCATTTGAAGCTTTGGGTTCAATCATTCGAATCATATCAATGCCCCACATAGAGAAAGGCCAAGGTGAAGAGATCACATTGAGGAGGGTCGGTGGCACATGTATCTTGTCCGCATAAATCTGGCATTTATGACATTTCTTCACATATATGCAACAATCTGATTCCATCGTCATCCAATAGTAACCATCTCTTAACATCTTTTTAGCCATTGCATGTCCGTTGGCATGAGTGCCAAAGGATCCTTCATGTACTTCTTGCATCAGCATGTCTGCTTCATGTCTATCTACACATCTGAGCAAGACCATGTCGTAATTCCTCTTATATAACACTTCTTCATTGAGGAAGAAACTACTTGACAATCTTCTCAACGTCTTCCTATCTTTATTGGATGCCCCAGGAGGGTACTCTTGAGTTTGAAGAACATGTTTAATGTCATAGAACCACAGTTTGTCGTCGGTGACCTCTTCTACTGAGAACATATGAGCAGGTCTATCGAGGCGCATAACTCTGATTGTAGGCACATCGTTCCAACCATTCACTTGAAACATTGAAGACAAAGTAGCAAAAGCATCAGCCACTTGGTTTTCATCTCTAGGGATATGATGTAACTCCACTTTGTTGAAGAAGGTTAACAATCTTCTAGCATAATCTCTGTAAGGGATCAAACCAGGATGACGAGTCTCCCATTCTCCTTTGATTTGATTAATTACCAATGCCGAGTCTCCGTAAATATCAAGAATCATAATCCTTAGATCCACTGCTTCTTCGAGACCCATAATACATGCCTCATATTCAGCCATGTTGTTCGTACAGTCGAACTTCAATCTCACCGTGAACGGGATATGAGTACCTCGGGGAGTGACGATGATTGCCCCAATTCCATTTCCATAAGAGTTCACAGCTCCGTCAAATATCAAACCCCAACGGGATTCGGGATCAGGTCCTTCTTCAGGTAACGGCTCTTCACAATCTTTAGCTTTCAAGTACATAACATCTTCATCTGGGAAGTCAAACTTGATGGATTGATAATCTTCAATTGGTTGGTTAGCCAAATGATCAGCTAAAATACTCCCTTTGATTGCTTTCTAAGTGTGATACTCAATGTCATATTCAGATAACAACATCTGCCAACGGGCTATTCTTCCAGATAAGGCGGGCTTCTCAAAGATATACTTGATCGAATCCATTTTGGAGATCAACCAAGTGGTGTGGTTAATCATATACTGGCGCAGACGGCGAGCAGCCCAGTCTAAAGCACAACAGGTTTTCTCTAGCATTGAGTATCGAGACTCACAGTCTGTGAATTTCTTACTAGATAATATATGGCATGCTCCTTTCTTCCAGTCTCATCTTGTTGACCAAGCACACATCCCATGGAATCTTCCAATATAGTCAGGTACATAATCAAAGGTTTTCCTTCCAATGGAGGAATAAATATGGGAGGTTCAAGTAAATATTATTTGATGCTATCAAAAGCTTTTTGACAATCCTCTGTCCACACACATCCTTGGTTCTTTCGGAGAAGCTTGAAAATCGGCCCACAGGTAGAAGTCATATGAGATATAAATCTAGAAATATAGTTCAGTCTCCCAAGGAATCCTCTTACTTGTTTTTCCGTCTTGGGTGTGGGCATTTCCCGAATAGCTTTGACTTTATCAGGATCTACCTCAATACCTTTCTGACTGACAATGAAACCCATAAGTCTTCCAGAACGAACACCAAAAGTGCACTTGCTGGGATTCAGACGGAGTTTATACTTTCTCAAACGCTGAAATAACTTCAATAAATGTTCCAAATGATCTTCTTCAGTTTGCGACTTGGCAATCATGTCATCTACATACACTTCTATCTCTTTATGCATCATATCATGGAACAAAGCAGTCATGGCCCTTTGGTATGTTGCACCAGCATTCTTCAAACCAAACGGCATTACCCGATAACAAAATGTTCCCCAAGGTGTAATGAAAGCTGTATTCTCCATATCTTCTGGCGCCATCTTGATTTAATTGTAACCGGAGAAACCATCCATGAAAGAAAAGACTTTGAACTTTGCAGTACTGTTGACCAATACGTTAATGTGTGGTAAAGGAAAGTCATCCTTTGGGCTAGCTCTATTCAGATCTCTATAATCTACACACATCCGAACTTTGCCATCCTTCTTAGCAACAGGCACTATATTGTCTAACCATTGAGGATAGACCGATGTAACAAGGAAACCTGCATTAATTTGCTTTTGAACTTCTTCTTTGATCTTGTCAGACATATTGGGACGAGTCCTTCTCAACTTATGCTTAATCGGCGGACATTCAGGTCTCAACGGTAAACGATGCTCCACAATATTGTTATCCAAACCTGGCATATCTTGGTAGGACCAAGAAAACACGTCAACATACTCTCTGAGAAGCTCCAACATTTTCTCTTTGACCTCTGGGATAAGCAATGCTCCAACCTTAACTTCCTTTTTATCTTCTTCATCACCCAAATTGATCATCTCTATAGGCTCTTCAAACGGCTGAATAGTCTTTTCATCATGCTCAAGCAAACGGGAAATTTCATCAGGGATCTCTTCACTATCTTCTTCCTCGGCTCCGAGCACAGGGAATTCAAAGTTGGGAGGGGGCATAAGATCATTGTTTTCAATGGTTAAGTCATGGATTAATCTGCACATATGATTATGATTTATTTTAGAAATCGATTAATATGAATGTTGTACAAATGAAACAAAAGATTATTATATTTTCCTATTACTACCAATTAATTTTCATTACTATTTCCCAGAAAAAGTGAAAAATAAAACAGTAGTGGACAAAATAACGTTTTTATTCATGATTGGCAATACTTGAAACAAAGAGCCCATACATTTTCTCTTTTGCCTTGGGCAGAGCAAAAGGACTTATTTTCAACATAGCCCGACACAAATAATTTTCGCCTTGGGCAGAGCGAAATTTTTTTCAAAAATAAAACAAAACATTACTCAGAAATGTGCATCACAATAGGAACATCAACAGCAATCCAGTTCTGGAAAACCACTCCATGCGTTACAAAATCGGGTAAATCCTCTTCAGAATCGTCTCCTGTTATAGCATCAACTTCAGGAGGTGTCGGATGGATAAAACCTGCGCTTCGGAAAACCTCTTGTATCGGACGGATAACTGTTTCCTGCTTGACTCTTGTAGACACGGGATGAAAACCAAGACCTTCTCCAGACTTGTTCTCAGGCAAAGTCAACACCTGGCTCCAACCTTCAGCCGAACCACTTTCAACCACTCGTCACGCATCCTCAAAAGAAGAAATAGATGTCCCTTGCTTCTTCACTTCATTATTAGCAATAGATAGAGCTTGGAATTGGGTTCCAACATCCTCATCAGCATCAATAAAAGAGAAAGATGACAAATGGCTTACCACCATAGCCTGCTCTCCACCAATCATTACCAGCTTTCCATGCCTTACAAACTTCAATCTCTGATGGAGTGTGGAAGTAATTGCCCCTGCATCATGGATCCATGGGCGACCCAATAGGCAACTGTAAGCGGCACGAATATCCATTACTTGAAAAGTGATCTGAAAAGTATGAGGACCAATTATTATAGGAAGATCCACTTCACCAATGACAGTCTTCCTAGAACCATCAAACGCTTTGATAATTACCCCACTAGGTCTCATGGGAGCACCTTGATATGAGAGTCGAGATAATGTAGTTTTGGGAATTACATTTAACGACGAACCTGTATCCACCAGCACACTTGATAAAGTATCATTTCCACAACTTATTGAGATATGTAAAGCCGTGTTATGGTTCCTCCCCTCCTCCGGAAGCTCTTCATCACTGAAACCAAGATTGTTACACGAAGTAATATTTCCCACAATTCCATTAAATTGGTCAACTGTCACATCATGATCCACGAATGCCTGGTCCAAGACCTTCATCAAAGCTTCTCTATGGGCACCAGAATCTCTCAGTAAAGCAAGCAAATAAATCTTGGAAGGAATTTGCAATAGTTGGTCCACAATCTTGTATTCACTTCTCTTGATGAGCTTCAGAATCTTATCTTCATCGGGGTGTGGGATAGGTTCATTGGATCGGCCTACCTCAACCCTGGGTTCAACATTTCTCACTGGAATTTCTGCCGATATGGGCCTCCTGACTTGAACTTCTGGTCTCTTCAAAGGTACTGTTGCAAAGACACGTTCGCTTCTCGTAACTCTGCTCACATCAGCGATGTTAACAAAAGATGGCATTGTTGGTATAGGGACTTCTACCCTGTTCTCAATCATCGTGGCATTATACTTATACGGTATAGCTCGGTCTGAGTTATAAGGCACAGGACCAGGTGGATAAATGATTAGAGGAGCAACGGGTGCAGCCTGACTGTCGTAAACGATCTCTACTGGTTCAGGCAAGTTGAATTGTGGTATTATAACATTCACTTCATCCACCAGATCTCTGTCATGTGTAATAGTGATAACCCTTCGGTCTAAATTTTTTTGAATATCCTCCTTCACAATAGGGCAATCAATTTCTCTTGAACAAAATTCACAAACATCATAATCATGATGATGCCTAAAAAAGGCAAGTCTTCTTAAGCTCTGATGTAACCTGATCAACGAATCTCTTATGTGTTCAACTTGAAAAACTCGAAACTTTCCCGAACAACCTTCCACCATATTCACTGATGCTGCCCCATGTCGAGGCAAAGGATTATCTCTAACATTCGGGTTAACTTCCTTTAAAGACAAGATACCGTTCTTAATCAATCTCTGCACATCCGCCTTTAGAGCAAAGCAATTTTCAATGTTGTGCCCCGACGACCCTTGATGATACTCACAAAACTGGTCCGCCTTGTACCACGGAGAAGTACTATTTGGTGCGACAGGAGGAGGCTTCGTCGTTATGAGGTTCTTTCTGATCAGAGCAGGGAACAATTCAGTGTAAGTCATGGGAATGGCATCAAATTGCGGTTTCCTTGGTGAACGATTCTGGTTATTAAATTGATAAGCCTGTTGTCGAGGCTGCTGTTGAAATGGCCGTTGCTGAATTGGTGGGGTTTGATGAGTTGGGGTCACCAATGTTGGGCGGACAGCCGGAGTGATTGCCGCAACATGTGAATAACCTCTCCTTGGTCTCCCAGGGAAAATTACACTGATATCTTGTTCTTTCCTTTTAGGGAAAACACTTCCAAACTTCTTGATACTGCTAGACAGACTTCCGTCCTTAACCAAACGTCCCTCACGAATCCCTTCTTCCAACCGCATGCCCATACCTACCATCTCGGTGAAATCACTTGGTGCGCTGGCAATCATTCTTTCATAATAAAAGGAACCTAAAGTCTTCAGGAATATCTTTGTCATTTCTTTCTCCTCAAGAGGGGGATAAATCTGAGCAACAATCTCGTGCCACCTCTGGGCATATTCTTTAAAGGACTCCCTGTCTCTCTGGGACATCGCCTAGAGTTGATCTCTATCCGGCGCCATGTTGATATTGTACTTATACTGGCGAACAAAAGCTTCACTAAGATCGTTGAAATTACAGATATGAGTGTTGTCCAAACCCATATACCACTTTAGAGCGGCACCAGTCAAACTGTCTTGAAAGTAGTGAATCAACAAGTTATGATCATCAGAATATGTAGACATCTTTCTCACATACATAGTTAAATGACTCCGCGGACACGAATCACCTTTATACCTTTCAAAGTCTGGTACTTTGAATTTGGCTTGAATCTTTACATTTGGAACTAAACACAGGTCATGAGCGTTCTTTCCAAACAAATCTTTCCTCTTTAACGCTCTGATCTCCCTCTGCATCTCTTGAAACTGGTCTTGAAATTCCTCCATTCTATCGAAAAGACCCAGACTTTCAGCAGGCTCGGCGTGATAAGCAGGTTCATTCATGTATGGCATAGAATGAACCACAGGAGCGACAGTTGTCATCACTGGTTGAAGGAAAGGTGCCACAGACGGGATTACAGGCGGCATAGTAGTTGTCTCCGGTTGAGGAAAAGACACAGTAGGTTGAACCAAAGGTTGTACGACAGGCTGATACCCTTCCGGCACAAAGTTATAAGGCATTCCCCACGAAAAACCTTTTGGCATCTGATGTTGAAACGAAGAGTTGATTTGAGTCACAGATGTTGGAACGGTGACAATCTCAGAAACCACAGTAGTTGAAGTCTGAATCTTAGCAGCTGCAGTCAATGGCTGATTCTGAGCAGTCATCAAACTTTCCACCAGCGCAGTTAGTTTCTCCATACCGACATGAAAGGTAGCGACCTCCTCACGAAGCTCGTGGTTTTCCTGTTCTAGATCTTCCATCTTCCTCTAACGATTGGCTCGGGTATCGTGTCGATGAGACAACTTGACAATCTATCGGAGTGGAAAAAGAAACAAAGATAAGACTCTAGAAAACATGTGAAGTGGAATGTTGGATGATGCATGATATGAGATGCAAATGATCGTTCATTTTGATAGTTTTTCAAGGAACTTCAATAATTTTGAACACCTCAATGGTAATGGAATTTGGAACAACAAAAACTCATTTCATTAATCAAAAGCGGTAAATTACAACTTACAACTTTGGAAAAACAAAACAATAAATTACAACCTTGGGACGACAAACCAATAATAAAAGCAGTAAATTACAACTTTGGAACATGAAGCCCTTTTACATTGTTTTACAAAATGACAACAATAAAATAAAACTATGAACTAAAGATCACTCAGAATTAACTTCGAGTGTTTCTTCTTCCAAACTCCATAATAATAATACATGAGATGTCTGCAAAAATCATTCTTAAGTTCCTTGGAAAACAAGTTTTTTTTTTACAAAAAATGTTGATGGATGCATGGATGAATGATAATGCAACAGTTACACACAAGTTCACAAATATGGGGTTCAAAGGTTCAACGTTTCGTGCATGGAGTCAAAGGTAAAGCCCACCCCAAGGTATGTACTAACGGTTTAATCACACCTGCAAGACAAGGTTCTAAGAGTTCCCGTAGTCTACATTCCTCCTTCGGATATTACCAACGTCTTGATTACTCAATAATTAGCAATATTCTCAAGAGAAACTCGTCCAAGCGTAGCATCGCGTAACAACTACTTTCGGATTACTCCGTTATAATCTTCACGCTACACCTAAAAGGCCAAGATGGGTTAGGGTTCTACGGTTCTTAGCTTCTCTGGCTCCCAGGTCGAAAATAATAATGTCTTCCCGATTACTCGGTAAACAAATATTACGTTCAAAAGGGCCTTCCACTGAGTGGGGGATCTCATGCCTCCTTCTTCGGGATTACTCCCTCAAAGTTAACATGATTATACCGTCCGTCCTATTCTTAAGTGTAACTTAATCCGGGTATAGGATTCGTCCTTTGCAAAAAAAACCAAACAACCCCAATATAAACACATAATCAAACAAATCAAATAATAATAAAGCAGATAAAACAAACTAGGCTTAACCCACTTAGGGATGGACCAGCAAGAGGTCAATCTTTCCCCAGCAGAGTCGCCAATTCTGTAGCGATAAAAAATGTAGCGGGGTAAATCGGAGATCGAACTATTAATTAATTCGTCTCACAAAAGCAAGAGTCGCCACCGCGCTTTATTATTTCCAAGGGAAAAGGGAAAAGAGCGAAATAAAACCCTAAAATATGCAATGTAAAATAATACTTTAAAAGTAATGAAAATACAAGGTGTTTTTGAAAAGAGGTCTAGAGTTTGGGGGTTGGTTATACAATGGGAAGGTATTAGAACCCAATGTATCTATAGTATTCTATAGGAACCTTTTGAAATATTTGTTTATTAAAATTGTTTGTTTGTTTAAAAATAAATTGTTTTGGCCAAAAATTGGTATGGACAAGTTTTTGAAGATACGATGACCTAACGTCGAAGTTTTGACTTAAAAGGTGTGGGTTTTGAAAAATCGAATATTTGGGAAAATTATCTTAAGTTTTTAACGAAATAATAAACGGAGGATGAATGAGGGTATTCGCACGATGTTTTTTTTGATGACATGAATTCGACAAAAATTAAACAATTCCCTTGGATTTTGCAAGCAACATGAAGATTAAAACTAAAAGTATAAACAGTCCAAGATTTTAAAAGAAAACCAAGAGAGAAGCCATGGAATTAAATCGAAATTATCACAAACTCAATCAACATGTATCATGGGAGGAACATCATAAGGGGCAATAAATTCAAAGAGATAACTTACAAACTTATCAATAAAAGACTAGTTAAAAAAAACTAACAAAATTAACTAAAATACTGACCAAACTAAAAAACAAAATATCAAGATTTAAATAAATTATAAAACTAAACTAAACTAGTTAGCTGGGTTTTATCTAAAACTATGTGATTATTTATTAAAAAAACCTATTAACAATAAAACTTAAAGAAACTAATTAGTTAAAACAAAAGGTGGTGCAAGAATAAAGAACAAAGTGTGAAATAAGGGATCATGGGCGCTGAGGCCCAAATCAGTTAAGTCCAAAGGTGTTTTTTGTTTTGGTTACAGCCAGCTCCAGATTTACAATTGACAAGATATTTGGGCCAGGGTATCAGTAGCCCACACGAATTCTGGATAATAAGAAAATGTTGATAGTAAAATGTAGGTGGAATGAATCAGAAATGGGCCGGGTCATGTGAGGAGGCCTAAAACGAATCTCAAGCGCTCATCTCCCTCTATCTCAATCAATTTCTTCTCTCTCTTCGATCTCTCTTTCGAACTCTCTCTTTGATCTCTCTTTCGAACTCTTCTTTTCTCTCTTCGATCTCTCTTTCGAAATCTCTTTCGAACTCTTTCTCTTAAATCGAAATCGAACACCCTGCTCCCTCTTTCGAACTCTTTCTCCCTCTAAATCGAAATCGAACAACCTGCTCCCTCTTTCGAACTCTTTCTCCCTCTAAATCGAAATCGAACAAAACTGCTTCTGGTTTCGAACTCTCTCTCTCTCTCTCTCCCCTAAATCGAAATCGAACAACAACACTGCTTCTGGTTTCGAACTCTCTCTCCCCTAAATAGAAATCGAACAACAACACTGCTTCTGGTTTCAAACTCTCTCTCCCTCAAATCAAAATCGAACAACAACACTACTTCTGGTTTCGAACTCTCTCTCCCTCAAATCGAAATCGAACAACAACACTGCTTCTGGTTTTTTCATGCAGTTAAACATCAAATCAACAAGGCGACAAATATTCATGGTAAGAGAAACAACAATAACAATCTCAGGGGTTCTGGTTTATTGAAACATTAACAACAAAAAATGCAGCAACGACAACTAGTTCACAACATACATCATTATAACAAGCATAGCAACAGATTTTGAGAAAAACATAGGGAGACTTACAAGATCAGAGCAAGTCTGGTGATTTCGATTTTTGACGATGAAATAATAAAGAAATCCAGAGATGAGGTAATATACTCTTTTAATTCCTTCTACTTCCAGAAACTGACTCAAAAATGTTGGTGTTGTTGAGGCGATGAGTTCTTGCGGATGGTTGTGCTTGGTTCAAAATGGTGCAGGTTAGAAGGTTTGCTTCTGAGGTAGTGATTGAAGTTGGAGGATGCATGGAATGAAGGTTTGAGCTTGTGGTGTGAGGGCTGTTTATGTTGTATGGTTATATAAAAGGTTGAATAAGGAAGGTTGAAGCCATGATTAAAAGAAGTTAGCGGTTATTGGTGTAAATCGCATAAGTTGCTGGCCATGGATCTTGTGAGTGTTTTATGATGGTGGAATGAGGAAGAGATGTTACAGTTTGTGTTTTTTCTCTTTGTGAACTATATCTTTTTTTTTTATGTCTCACCCCTTCTTCGATTGTTATATCTGCCTCTTTTATAGTGAATAAGAATGAGGTTTTGGGAGGGAAAGTTTGGTGAGTTTGAACATATGGAATACCCTGTTTTCGACACTTTTTGATGCAGTTTCTTGCCCTCCTATTTTGGTGTAATGTTTGTCTTGACATAGTGCAGATTTTGGACTGGTGTTCACAGGTTTTTGGACTCTTTGAATTGTTTGTAACAGCAAGACAACAGTAGGGTGCGGATCAGTTTTGGACATCAACATTTTTAGCTTTGTTTTGGACTGTTCTTGGCATGTTTTATGCAGCTTTGGCAGGTTTCTTGTTGCAAGTCTTTGGATATGATACAATGCAGCAATATGGTTAAAGTGGACAATAAAGAGGCTTTGGAGTGTAGTATTTGACAACATATTTAGACTTACATAGACATAACATAATAACTATAATATTGATAGTAATGACAATAATAATAAAATAAACTGTTAGTAAAAACTAAACTGAAAAATACAAAAGTGAAATAAAAGAGATATTAAAATTGGTTCTAAAATCTATTAATAATTCAACTTAAAAATATTTCAAATGGAATTATAATCAAAATTTACACCAAAATTAATCATAAAAGAAATAAAAATAAATAAAAAATCAAACCATATGTTTTCAAATTTTTGAATTGCAACTAAAGAAACACAAAATAGACTTACATACTCAAAAAAATGTAAAAAGCAAAAGAACTTATATGTATTTTGAGATTTTTTAAATTATCAATGAATTAAATATATAAATTAAATGAAACTAACAAAACTATAAATTTTTTATATTTTGGATAAAGTAAAACTGGTATGAACTAAACATATTTTTTTGGATTTTCTTTTTTTATGAAAATAAGAATAAAAGAAAGATGATAAAAAATGAAAAAAAATCATGATTTAATAAAGTCAGGCAAAACCAGTTAAATTTCACTAAATTCACAACAATTTCTAACGTTTCTATTTTTTGGTGGATTTTCAAAGCATAATCATCTCTTGTCTTGTAAAGAAAAGTTGTAGTTGTTGCAAAGGAGAATCATATGTAAAAGAGCCACTAAAAAATTGCCGAAATTTGAAGAAGTTATGAATTTTTGAAATCTGACTCGAGAATTGACAAAAATAGGTCGAATCGCTTGTGAACGCTTGCTATGTAATAATGCAGATGGGAGGTGGTATCTTAGGTCAAAATTTGGGGTATGACAGCTTTTGATACGCCTGACCATGAAAAAAAACAGCAGTAAGTCATTTCTCGTTAATCAAGTTAAGTTGATCAAGCCGGGTCTGAATCCAATTGTCTTCACTCAAACCAGCATCCTTCATGATCCTCAAGGAAGGGATCTGAACTTCCACAGGTAAAACAGCTTCCATGCCATATACCAAAGAAAAAGGGGTTGCCCCAGTTGAAGTGCGTGCCGTGGTACGATATCCGTGCAGAGCAAACGGTAACATCTCATGCCAGTCCTTGTAGGTGACTGTCATCTTTTGTATGATTTTTTTGATATTTTTGTTCGCAGCTTCGACAACACCGTTCATCTTAGGCCGATAAGGAGATGAATTATGATGTTAAATCTTGAACTACTCGCACAGAGCAGAGATCATAGTATTGTTCAAATTTGCACCGTTGTCAGTGATGATCTTGTCGGGGATACCATACCGGCATATGAGGTTCTGCTTGATGAAGCGGGCAACCATATTCTTTGTAAAGGAGGCGAAGGAAGCTGCTTTGACCCACTTGGTAAAGTAATTAATAGCCACCAGGATGAAACGGTGTCCATTGGATGCTGTAGGCTTGATCTCTCTAATCATGTTGATTCCCCACATCGCGAACGGCCAAGGAGCTGTTAATACATTGAGAGGAACTGGGGGAATATATACCTTGTCAGCATAGATTTGGCATTTGTGACAAGTACGGGAGTGTTGATGACAATCAGCTTCCATGGTAGACCAGTAGTAGCCTGCTCGTAGAATCTTCTTAGCCATCGTATGACCGCTTGAGTGGGTGCCAAAGGTGCCATTATGCAGTTCAACCATGATCTGCTCAACTTTAACCTTGTCTACGCAACAAAGTAGGACACAATCAAGATTGCGCTTGTATAGGATACCATTGCTCAGAAAGAACTTGGCGGCGAACCTCCTTAAGAACTTTTTGTCATTGACTGAAGCTCCTTCAGGGTATTCTTGTGCTTCGAGATACCTTTTGACGTCATGAAACCAAGGTCGGTCCACTACTTCTTTGGTATTAATCTCATGACAATGTGCAGGTTCATCCATTCGTTCAATGGTGATTTGAGGTGCCTCATTATCCCTGTTAAGTATAAACATGGATGACATTGTAGCCAGAGCATCCACTAGTTGATTTTCTTCTCGCGGGAAATGCTCGAAGGTAATCTGCTCGAAATGAGGCAACAATGTCAGGACATGTTCTTTATAAGGGATGAGGGTAGGGTGCTTAGTATCCCACTCTCCTTTGATTTGACTGATAACCAAAGCTGAGTCCCCAAATACAACCAAAGATTTGATTCCCAAGTCAATAGCAGCCTTGAGACCAAAGATACAAGCTTCATACTCAGCCATGTTGTTGGTGCAACTGAAGCAGAGTCTAGCAGTGAAAGGTGTATGGCAACCTTCTAGAGAGATAAGTACCACTCCGATATCGTTCCCAAGTGAGTTGAAGGCGCCATCAAAGTACAGAGTCCATTGGGATCCTTGCTCAGGTCCGTCATACGGTTTGTTTTCTTCAATGTTGCTCAAGGTCATGATATCCTCGTCGGGAAAGTCGAACCTCATAGGTTTGTAATCTTCGACGGCTTGATGAGCTAGATGGTCAGCTAGTACACTCCCTTTTATAGCTTTTTGGGTTGTGTACTGGATATCATACTCAGTCAGGATTATCTGCCATCTAGCGATTCTTCCAAATAAAGCACGCTTCTCGAAGATGTACTTGATCGGATCCATTTTAGAAATCAACAAAGTGGTATGTGTCAACATATACTGCCTTAGCCAGCGAGCAGCCCATACCAAAGCGCAACAAGTTTTCTCGAGCAGTGAGTAGCGAGTCTCACAGTCGGTAAACTTTTTGCTAAGGTAATAAATGGCATGCTCTTTTCGGCCAGACTCGTCATGTTGGCCCAGTATGCACCCCATTGAATTATCCAAAACAGTCAGATACATGATTAAAGGCCTTCCTTCGACGGGTGGCATCAAGATCGGAGGTTCCAGCAAATACTCCTTAATTTTATCGAAAGCAACTTGACAATCATTGTTCCATTCAACCACCTGATCTTTCTTCAACAGTTTGAAGATTGGTTCACAGGTAGATGTTAGGTGAGAGATGAACCTTGCGATGTAGTTTAGGCGTTCCAAGAAGCCTCTGACCACCTTCTCAGTGCGAGGGGCAGGCATTTCTTGTATAGCTTTAACTTTAGCAGGATCAACCTCGATGCCTTTGTTACTGATGATGAATCCCAAAAGTTTACCAGACCTGACTCTGAAAGTGCACTTGCTAGGGTTCAGTCTGAGCTTATATTCTTTTAACCTGACAAACAGCTTTTGCAGATGGTCGAGGTGTTCTTCTTCTGTCTGTGAACAGGCTATCATGTCGTCTACGTAGACTTCAATCTCATGATGTATCATGTCATGAAACAAAGCTACCATGGCTCGCTGATAGGTTACCCCGACATTCTTCAGTCTGAATGGCATCAATTTATAGCAGAAGGTACCCCACTGCGTAACAAAAGTAGTCTTCTCCATGTCTTCGGGGGCCATTTTGATCTGGTTGTACCCTGAAAATCCGTCCATGAAAGAGAATACCTTGTGTTGAGATGTGTTGTCAACCAAGATGTCAATATGTGGTAGTGGAAAATCATCTTTAGGGCTAGCCCTATTTAAGTCTCTGTAGTCCACACACATTCTGAATTTGCTGTCCTTCTTAGGCACGGGCACAATGTTAGCAACCCATTATGGATAGGAAGTAACAGCCAGAAAGCCAACATTGAACTGTTTCATCACTTCAACTTTGATATTTTCGGACATGTCGGGTCTCATTCGGTGGACTTTCTGTTTGATTGGTGGACAGTCTTCTCTTGTAGGGAGACGGTGAACCACAATATCTGTATCCAGTCCCGGCATGTCTTCATAGGACCAAACAAAGATCTCAACATATTCATCCAACAGCTGAACTAAGCGCTCCTTGACATTTGGCTCCAGGTTGGCACCTACTTTAACCTCTTTTCTGTCTTCGGTGGTACCCAAATTGATAGTCTCCAACAACTTTTCATGGGGCAGAATAGCCCTTTCTTCTTGTTGCAAAAGTCTAGCCAACTCTCCAGGCACTTCACAATCTTCATCACCTTCATATTCGGCATGATTGACCAGATCTTCAGAGTCACTGAAGGCCGTAGCAGAATTGTTACCCATGGAATCCGGAGTGGATGGGTACCTGCATTTTGTGAGTGTGGGTGTGTGTAAGGGATAGCCACCTTTAAGCAAAATAAAATGTAAAAAGAAAGAAAATGAACACAAAAGTTTATAGATGAAAACGTCCATGATTCATTAAAAATGGCATATGAAAATGAAGAATCAAAACCCTTACAAATGGACCTATATGCCCCGGGTAAGGCATAAGGTAAAAAGAGTGTACGAATTGTTTAAAATTTATTACAGACCAAACAGGAAATGTTCAAAATATAAATTACTGATTGATGAAAGTAATGGGAACGAAGTCTTTCGCCTCCTAGTTGTTCAGTCCTCCTTCAATAGTTGGAAAGATCCAGTCTTCAAAATTGCTTTCGTCTTCATCATCTTCTAAGGCATGAACTCCATGATGAGTGATTTTTAGTGGCGGTCCTCCAGCCCGGGAGCGACGCACAGCTTTCTGGCTAGCAGCAGTGAAACCCAATCCGTACTTATCTGTCTTGTAAGGAAAATTTGGCAGTTGACCCCATACTGTGCTTCCTCCTTCCTTGATCACAGCCTCTGCATCTTTAAGGGATGACATCCGGGACACAGGCTTGGTAATGATGGGCACATCAGTCATTGTCTTGGTCACCGCAACTTCAGGAGAAACCTCTTCAAAGTGTTGGAAAGGTGTTTCTATGAATTCACCATCTAACTCCACGTAGCGGAAAGAGTTAAGGTGGCTTATCATATACTCCTCCTCACCATGAACTGTTATGATCTTACCCTGGACTGGGTATTTGAGCATCTGGTGTAGAGAAGAAGTGATTGCCCCAGCATTGTGGATCCATGGCCTTCCCAACAAGCATGAATATGAAGGACGGATGTCCATCACATAAAAAGTAGAGTTGAAAACTTCCGTACCCACCTTAATTGGGATGTCCACTTCACCGTGAACCATCTGCTTAGAACCGTAAAAGGCTATAACAACGATATTACTGGGCTTTAGGGTTAAACCTTCACAGTCCAATCTGTCCAATGCTTTCTTTGGTAGGACATTTAAAGATGAACCGGTATCAACCAGAATGTGAGCAAGCGTAGTCCCTCTGCACTCTACCGAGACATGCAGCGCATTATTATGCTTTCTTCCCTTAGACGTCAGATCAGCATCAGAGAAGCCAAGACCATTGTCAACTGTAAGGCTGGCTACACACTCTTGAAACTGATCCGCAGAAGTTTCTTGAGGCACATGCACCGTCTTCAGGAATTTGATCAAGGCTTTGGCATGAGCCTCGGAACAGAGCAATAGAGTCAGCATAGAAATTTTTGAAGGGGTCTGCTCCAGCTGCTCTACGACGTCATAGTCGCTCTTCTTAATATCTTTAAAATCTTTAAGGCCATCCTTAGACTTTCCTTTTATATTGAGTAACGTACCAATAACACTTTCGAATACATTTATTTTCAATATGCATAACATCGAGAAAATGTCTCAGATACAAAGACTTCCAATATGGCAATTAAAAAAATCGATCTCTTCTTCCACCCACCTTTGACAACCTTATGTGCAAAAGGCTTGTCAAACTGAGTACACACATCTTTCACCTTTTCAAAAATTTGGTCACCTGACAATGAAGGTGGAGCTTTATGTTGTTCGATGTCTCCACTGAATGCTTTTCTCCACCCACGGCAGTGATGTTTAGAATGTAAGAATCTACGATGACCGAGAAACACATTCTTCTGACAAAGTTCCAATTGCATCGTATCAGTTCCATCTTCACAAACAGAATATGCACGTTGACCTTTAATGCTATAGCCAGATAGATTCCCGTATGCTGAAAAATCATTAATTATGCCAAACAACATCGCCCTCAAATTGAAACTTTATTTCCTATATCCATCATAAGCCTCCACACCGTTCTCCCACAAAATCTTTAAATATTTGATCAAAGGTGTCAAGTATACGTCTATGTCATTCCCTGGTTGTTTAGGCCCAGAAATTAACATAGATAGCATCATGTACTTACGCTTCATACATAGCCATGGAGGTAGGTTATAAATCATAAGAATCACAGGCCATGTGGTATCTGAGATACTTTAAAGACCATGTGGGTTCATTCTATCAGTAGATAATTCCAAGCGAAGGTTTCTTGCTTCTTCTCCAAAATCAGGATAATCATCAACAATTTTTGACCACTGTGGTGAATTTTCCGGATGTCAATACTTTCCTTAAATAATTCTTTCATCTGCATGCCAAGTCAAGTGTCTTGCATCGATTTCACTATGAAACATGCGCCTAAATCTCGTAATTATAGGAAAATACCATAAGACTTTTGCTGGAGACAATTTTTTCTTATATTGAGATAAATCACATTTAGGGCACTCATTTAACGATGCATATTCGCTTCGAAACAAAACACAATAGTTTGGACAAGCATGTATCTTATCATAGATCATGCCAATAGAGCACAACATTTTTTTGGCCTCATAGGTTCGATTAGGAAGAACATTATCCTTCAGAAGCATATCTCACATAAGGGCTAATAGCTCTGTGAAACTTTTATCCGACCATCCATTGCCCGCCTTTAAGTTGTACAACTTTAATACCGTAGACAATCTTGTGAATTTAGTGCAACCTTTATACAACAGCTTCTCCGCATCGCTTACCAACCTCTCAAACATTTTGGGACAATCCTTAAGATCTTATTCAAGTGCTTCTGCAATCTCTTCAACTCGATCACAATCGTATGTATCCGTGTCATTGTCATCTGGAGCATAGGTCGTCGTATTACATTTCTCCCCCGGTTTAACATTCTCGTTAATTTTCTCACCATGATATATCCAACACTTATAACTTCGATCAATCCCACGCGTTAGTAAATGCGATTTTAATCCATCTGCGTCAACCCGACCCATAGAACAACAACCCAAGCAAGGACATTTCATTCGACTGAAGTATTTGACATGTTCAACAGCAAACCTAATGAATTCCAATACCCCATTCTCATACTCTTTTGACAATCGATCGGCAATCATCCATTTTTTATCCATGGAATTACTACTAATTAAGGTAAACAAAAACACTATAATTATTCACGCAACTATTTCAAAAGAACATAAAGAAAAACACTTTCGCGACACAAAAAGAATATTAATACAAACTTTTAGAAATATTTCGTAAGATTTAATCGGATTAGTTCTAGATCGATATAGACTAAAATTAATTATTTCTATATAAAATTAATTATGCTTTTTAATTGATATAGATAGAATGTTCTATAATTTAGGAAGCAGATAGTAAATAAATAAACGAGTTGGTAATGTTGAATTTGAACTTGACTTACCAAAGAAAGAAGAGGGGTTATTGGTGCCGACGGCGGATGATACTGCTCTGATGTTCTTCGAATCAGTGACGGTCTTCGACTAACTACACCAATACAAAAAAGTCTTAACCAACTTTTTAGTAAGCACACTAACATTGAAAATGCATAGATTTAAGAATAAAATTACGATACCAATCCTCAAATGAAAATAAAATCAAAGAACTCATTTTGTTACACAATTTAAGAATTGGAACATGGAAAATTGATTTCAACACATGATTTATTCAATTAAACAAACACCGGGAAACAACTATAACAAGTTATGAATCCTCGATAGTTTCAACTCAAGAAGATTCGAAACAAAATGGGAAAGAACCCGATGTCACAACCATGTGAACTTTCTAATTTAAATCAAATTACACAAAAAGTTATCTGAATCTCAAAGCAACGGTAAAAGATGAATTACTGCTCCATGAATGGTTCTCGACTATATCTTATACGAATAACGCGGCATAGACATCAAGCGCTTAAATTATCAACTTATGTGAATATCGTTTCAACTTTATATTATCATCAAATAATCACTTATATTATCAACTTTACACCATCAACTATATGAGTTCTTTCAATTTCATTTTCAATTATATGTGAAGTGCTTTCAATTTCAACACTATGAGTGTTATTACGACAACCTCTCAAACCAAAATGTATAGCTCGATTAATTGTATAGGAACATATTTTCTCTCATTCAATACATGCAATATTCATTGTGACATTTACATAAACACCTTACATGCAAAACTCATTGTGACATTTTCACAAACACCTTACATGCCACACAAAATACAACATAAACATTATCATCACTAAATCAACACTAAATCAACACTATCAACACTATCAACTAAACCAAATGCAACATTATATATCAAAATTATCAAATATATCAAAAATCATACCTAGAGGAGAAGAGAACCTTGGTTGTGAATGGAAGAAAGGATGAAATGGTCTTGAATGGAAGAAGGATGAGAACCTTGAATGATGTGGAACAAATAGGAGAGATTATCGTTTAGATGGAAACGAAAAAAAGAGAACTTTAGGCGTTGAATGGACTTGGGCGAGAGCTAAGAGGTTTCGTGTGAGAAGAGCTTATGTAAATGTTAATGTTACTGTGTGTTTGGGCGTGTTTTATTTTTTAATAACAGGACTTTAGGTAGCGCTTTTGTGAAGCGCTGTCTAATATGGGCCTTTAGCAGCGATTCTCTTCCTTTAGCAGCGCTTTCTAATATGGGACTTGTTGTACCCCAAAATTTTCCCTCTCATTTTACTCAATACATACTCCTAGAGATCCTCAATTTGCTCAAGTTTGCCCAAGAGTTGACCAGACAAACTCTCTCCTAAGGCAGTGTGTCTCAAACTAGGGTTTCCATTTTCATCAAGATGGATGAAATCCAAAGACATTATATGCTCTCCATGGTCCTAATATGTTCTCAAGACCCTCCATGTAAAATTTCAAGCCTTGCACAAGAAGTTTGCTCAGTCAAACTGCCCAGATGCTTGAAAATCAAATATACTAGGTCAAAAGTCAATTGTGGCCCACATACAGTCAAACTTCAAGATTTTTGGTAAACATCAACATTTTGAAGTTATATCCATCATTTGATCAAGGGTTGATCATGATTCTTCAAGGAATGCCCTAAATTCATCAAAACCCAAAAGTTGCTAAATTAGGGTTTCTTAGGAAAAGTCAACCAAACATTGACCAAGCATAACTTCTTCATGCTTTGTCAAAAAATTTCCATCCAAGGCTCATTTTGAACAGGATTCAATTCCCTACAATTCATCTTCAGCCCATAAGTTCAAAATATGCACTCACAAAAAGATATGAATTTCCACATTATAGGTTCTTTTGAAAAGTCAACAAAAACACCTTTTGGGTCAAAGCTTCTTACATGAACATGAAAGACCCAATTGAAATGAGACCAAAAGGTTTGCTTAGGGGACATCCTAAGATTTCTAAAAAGTCCAAGAATTACATTTTTTGCCAAATGGGCCTAACTTTTTATGCTTGCACCTCACTTATAATATGGTCCACGATCCAAATACTCACCCATACATTATTTGCTTCATTTTTAATTTTATTTTGATTTTTTATTAATTAAAATTTAAATTAAATCAAATAAATGACAAATAATAGCAAATATATGTTTTGATATGATTTTATGACAGGATCTCAATCAAATTATGCTGAAATATCAAGGCCAAATCGAATCAAGCGTGATTGGTACAAGAAAAGGATGATTTGGCTCAATTTAGAAAGTTTGTATATGGATGAAAAATCAAATCAAATCCTCTTAATTCCTCTAGATTCAGGTTGCTTTTAGAACCCTAATTCATTGAGGGATATATAATGAACAAATACAAGGCAAAAGACAAGGGTTAGCAGTCGTAAAAGAGGAAGGAAAAACCTCCAAATTTTCAAGGAAGAGTGTGAATTGGTTTCAGTCCTACAGGCTATCTCAAGCCATCCTAGTGTTTCCAATCAATTGTTGGACATCTCAGGAAGCTATCTCAATCAATAGCAAGCCCTCTTACACCCAGAATCCGCCTTCAGGACTCACACGGTTTTCCATATTTTTCAAATTCGATTATCACGATTTATACATTATGAGCATGTTTTAATGGCATATATGTGTTTGTTATCATGTTTGCAAGCTGACTGAATAGTTTAATTGTATTTTTGAAGCCTATACGCGTATCTGCCATTGCTAGGGTTCACCTTGCATTTTTAGGGTTTTTGTATGCAGGTAAAATTAGACCACAAACAAGGTACCATGATGATCGTGACATCATAACCAGTGGAACCCTGGTCTTCAATTTCATTTATATTGCATTTTGTGTGTTTTTGAGTTGCGCAGGGTTATAGCAACGGAAAGTGCCTGTAGGTAAAAGGCCATTATCTAATACGACGGTTTCCTAGATAAGACAGTGGTGTGGCAATCAACCATTGGGTCATTTGAATCTCGCGCGCATTTTTTTCAATTAACCATGTTTTTGTATATTATGTTTCTTATATTGTTACCAAACAAGCCAATTGGCCCAGTGGTGAGGCGCGTTGGTGGTGAACATAAGGACCTGGTTTTGATCCCAGATCCCAGCAACATTGTTTTCTATTTTTCCATTTACAGATCATATGCAGTTCTCATCC
Source organism: Vicia faba (assembly GCA_948472305.1). Classification (NCBI taxonomy): domain Eukaryota; kingdom Viridiplantae; phylum Streptophyta; class Magnoliopsida; order Fabales; family Fabaceae; genus Vicia; species Vicia faba. Next base: position 507,321,709 of record OX451740.1, read on the forward strand.
AAAGGCCTACCGTGCGCTTCCAGTAGCCAAGCAGTGGATCCACCATTCAGCCAGATGTACGCCTCATCACTGAAAGACCATGATGCACCCTCAAGTCAACGCCCCATGGGATCAGACGCGTTGACTTGGCTCAACAACCTTTGGGCCTGGGAGTTTCAACTTCACACCCCTCCTTCAGCAATGCAAACAGGCCCATTTTCAATTCTTTCTTTTATTTCTTTTATTTTAATTAATTTGTTAATTATTTTCTTTTCATCAAAAATTAATTACTTTTTTTAATTTATCATAAAATCAACAAATCAAAAAATCACAAAAAGATCATTTTTTTATAAAATATTTATTTTAATTTAATTAGTAAATTAGGTTAATTTAATTTCTTTTTTTCATAATTAAAAATAATTAGAAACTAGGTTCATTTAATTCTTTTTGTAAATAAAACTAATTAGAAATTAGGGTTTATTTAATTTGCAATTTAATTGTTTTCTTAAATAAAAATGCACAAAAAAATACTTTTTTCCTCAATTAGGGTTTTAGGTTATTTACAATCGTCCTCGCATTTAATTCACCACGCGCATGTTAATCATTTTTCATTATTTTTGTAACTGCCAATGGTTTGTAATAGCTTTAAATTAGGGTTTTTACTTATCTCTTTTCCCCGGTTTTTGGTTATGTAATTAATCCCCCTCTCTGAAGCCTTGTAATAGCTAGGTTTATTTTCTCGCACTTTAAATTCCTGCAAATATTTAACTATTAGATGCATGGTTAATAGGATTGTATGGAAAGAATGATTGAAATTTAAAACGGTAGATCACCTAATGTGAAAAGACTAATTAACTGAAAAAGTTCACATGCACATATTCACTCCTAGGGTTTACCTCACTTTGGTTGCCTTCGGTGAACAATCATTAAGCATAGGAGATTTTAGTGGTTGTCCTCCAGTCTAAAAGATCAAATGTCCCATTTGAATGTTGCCTCGGAAATGTTTTCTCGGAAATGTTACCTCAGAAAGATCTTAAGACTCTAGGGTTACTACTAAGGCTTCCTAACTGTTGCTTTGGTGACTGTACTTGTCCCTTTCAAACTTCCCTTATCAACATCCAATGACGGTGCTACCTATTCCTTAATAATAGGATAGCGCTGTCTAAAGGAAAACGAACAAACTTTTTTTCGAGTAGGTAGAATCTTAAGTACTTGCTCAACAAAAACTTTTCACACCAACACCTTTCAAAACAAACTTTCAAAACAACTTTGCCACACCCTTGAGGACTGATACAAGGGTTATCACGAAGTAAAACATTTACAAAAACAAGCACACGCACAAGCAATTTTAAAAAGATGAGCAAGTACCTAAGCACCCATGGAAAACCATGGATAGAAAGGGTGCTAACACCTTCCCTTTCTATAATCTACCCCTCGTACTCAGAATATCTCGAAAGAAGGTTTTTTTTGTTCTTTTTCCTTTTCCATGATTGGATGAAATAAAAGTCGATGGCGACTCTTGCTTATCGCGACATTTTGTGAACAAAAAACGCAAAACGCAAACCAGTAAAAATAGTCGGTTCTGTCACCGTATCACGGGCCTTTAGCAGCGCTTCATACGTAGGCCTTTAGCAGTGCTTTTAAGAAGCGGTTTCTAAGGTTGGCCTTTTAGCAGCGCTTTAGCGCTTCATACATAGGGCTTTAGCAACGCTTTTAAGAAGCGATGTCTAAGGTGGGCCTTTTAGCAACGCTTTGAAGAAGCTCTTTCTAATATAGGCCTTTAGCAGCGCTTCATACGTGGGCCTTTAGCAACACTTCTAAGAAGCGTTGTCTAGTGTGGGCCTTTGGAGATGCGCTTTCTAAAATGGGCCTTTTAGAAGCGCTTTGGAAAAGTGCTGTCTAAAGTAGGCCTTTTAGCAGCACTTTTGCATAATTTCATTAAAACTTTCCGTGTTTCATTTTTTATTTAACTTTAGCAGTGCTTTTAGAATAAAGCGTTGTCTAAGGTGCACTGCCTAAAACCCTTTTTGGCGTAGTGATCATTTGCTTGATCATTGTTGTCTTAGATGTTTTATTTCCAACAATCTCTAATGATGATGTTCATCCCGAAGTTATCTCAAACCTTATTATAGAGAAGATTTTAGGTTCCAAATAAGTGCTAAATGTCTAAGATAATGTAGCAAGGAACCCGAAACTTCAAATTTGAGAAAGAGATGAAGTGTGAAAGTTCGCCTAATTCATAGTGCACTTAGAGCAATGTCTGAGTGACCAGACTATTGTAAAAGTATTAAAATAACTCACAAGTTATTAAGGAAACTCTTATACACTTGCTAAATATTTTTAAGGACCATCTCATTTTGATAAAATCATCACAAAACAAAATGTTTCATGTAAGTAGCTAATTGGTTACTGGGGAGGTGGTATATTTTATTTAGCAAAGATATCTCAATTGCTAAGAACACGTTCGTTTTTTGTTTGTTTATTCTCTATGTTCATTGTATCTCCAAAAGAATTACTTTTTTTTTCTTCTTCTTAGATCGGTTTTTCAAGGTTCCACTTTTACTACTAATTAGTGATTTAATAATTTTCTTTTATGTTGATATTTTCTAGGTTTAGGCATGATTATTAGGGTGGCTCATGGTACAGCTTTGTTAAAATACTGAACCAAACTATTATATAAAGTCATATGAATTATACTAAATCATTTTAATAGTAGTTGAACTATTTATATCACACTTAAAGCAGACACTTGCCCTGATCCAATATCCTAGAGTTCTTGATTATTTGTTATTCCATCCAAAGAGACAATACAAAAACAATATCTTCAATAAATTGGAAAATTATAAATAAAAAAAGGTTAGAAAATTGATCCACTTGCTCTAATTGATGGATCTCATCAAGGTCCTCTTCAGAAAATAAGGAGATTGATTTTCCTTTCAACCAGTCTTGCGTGCAAACAAGCGCTTCCACCATTTTAGGTGTTAGACAAGTGCGATAATCACTAACTACAATTCGACCAGTGCTGAAAGTTGACTCTGAAGCTACAATAGAGGTGGGAATGGCAAACACTTCTCGAGCTATGCTTGCCAAAATAGGATATCGAGTTAAGTTGGCTTTCTACCATCCCAAGATGTCAAACTCATCTACTTTATTGTATGGTACCCGTGCTTCATGTAAATATGATTCAATTCTAGTCTTAATATCATACTTATGCCCAATTTCTTGACTATAGTGAAAGAAAATATTATCATCATCATTATCATTCGGGGGTGTGTCTAATTGGCTAGATTGAGAGTCATCAACACCTAGATATTGAACATAAAGTTCTGAAAGAAAGACTTCAATTTTTTCTTTAGATCATCAACATTTTCAGTGTCGGCATCTAAAAGATCAATATAAACTCTACAATAGATAATTTCACCCTTGGATCAAGAACAAAAGCAATCAACAGTAAGATGTTTATTGTGTCAGGATTTCCCCAATACTTGTTAAATTTACGTTTCATCTTCTCCACCGTGATTTTGATGTGCTCGTTGTCACTCTCTAAATGCTTATTGATCCCTTTTCCAATGGAGAATACCTCTGCCATATATGAAGCACGAGTGACATATAATGATCCAGACAAATGATTTGTAGATTTGTAAAACATCTCAAGCAAGGGAAGCACTGATGTAACATATGCCCAATCCTCTTTCTTAACTCCCTCATTCGTTTTGTCCGTTTATTTGCAAAATGTCTTATCTCGTGTGTGATACGGTGGGAGAACTGACTTGAGGGTTTTGCGTTTGATCGCAAATGTTGCGGTTAGCAAGAGTCGCCACCGAATTTTCTTTTATCCAATAAGGAAAGGTGAAAAAGCACAGGAAAGACCTTTGAGATTATTTCTTGGGTTCGGGGGGGTAGATTATAAAAAGGGAAGGTATTAGCACCCTTTTTGTCCATGGTTTTCCACGGGATCTTAGTTACTTGCTAGATCATTTGCTTTTGTTTGAAATTGTGCTTTGGGTGGTTTTTGAAAGTATTTTGTAAAGAGGCCATTGTTTAGTCATTCTTTGTAATGATTCTTGTTCGTAAGAATGTATACAAAGATGTTGATCTTTTGAAAATATTTTCAATTTTGTAAGATGTTTTGAAAGTGTATGTGATTGTTTTGGAAATAGCAAGGATGTTTGTTTTGAAATGGAGCAAGTAATTAGGATAAAACTACCTACTCAAATGTCTTTCTTGCTCATTTTCTTTTCCTTTGACATTGTTGTCTTACCATTGATTTGGTAATCAACCCTATCTTTGGATGTTAATGGGACGGGCGTGGGTCATCGTATAACCATGATTAGCAATGTTTGCAAAGCAACTTAGCATTCTTTTTAAGGGACTAATATCATTTTGTAAGGAAACTTTGAATAGCGTCATCGAGGGACTATGATCTTGTATTTGCTTATTTTTGCTAAGACACCTTACATGCGTAATATGGCCATTTTTGTAAGGCAACCAAGTGGATTTTACCCTAGGGGTGCTTGTGTGCAAGTGTATTGATTTTCATGCTCTGTTTAGTCTTTGATTAGGGTTTTCTATTTGATTGCTTTTATCTTGCCATACAAACCCTAATTACTAGCATGTTATGTAAAAGCGATAAATTGCGAAATTTAAAGTTACTACGCTATTACAACATTTATGGGAGGGGGGGGGGGGGGGGGTATACAATTTATGAATGGGGATGGCAATAATATAAACCTACTTAGTCTATTACAACCAAATTTAATATTGTACAAATAATTGAAGGAATATATAAAGTACAAATGCAAATTGAAAGAAAAGATTTTTATGTTTGGATTTTTTTTTATATGAAGGAGGTTTTGACCTAAACCTAATTAGAGAGAAAAAAAGAGTAATTAGATTAAATTAAACTTAAATTAAATAAAGAAATTATTTAAGAAAAGATTTTAATTAAGAAAAGATTTTTTTGGATGAAACCCTAAATCTATTTTAGTTGATTAAAAGAAAATAAGTTTAATGAAAAAGTATTTTTTTTGTATTTTTATATTTTTTGTCTTAAAAATAGATTGTGGTATTATGAAATATTTTTGGTCTTTTTTAACATTAAAATAAATTGTATTTAGATAAATAATAACCTAGTTTTATTTTAATATTTACAAGGAAATTAATAAAAGCAAATAAAGTATGATGAATAAAATAATTTTTTTATGTGGAAAATATTTAAATTATGTCAAAATATAAATCTATATTCTTATACTTTTTTATGATTTTTTTTGGTATTTTAGAAAATATATTTAAAAGAAAAAAGAAATAAATAAATGAATAAAAATAATATGGACCAAGGTGGTGTCACAAGTAAACAGGGTGTATGCTTAGCAAAAAAAAAAGAATGCCAGGCCCAAAGGGCCTAGCGCCTGCAAACAAACATAAAAAAATGTCAAAAAAATATGGAAAAAGGCAAAATGGTCTCGCTGGGGCTCGAACCCAGGACCATAGGGAGAACAGACGCGCGTTTTACCACTGGGGTGGCTATACATTCGTTTATATAGGCAAAACCATAAATATATAAGGCAAATTCAGTCCTGATGACTTCATCTTAAACCTCCAGCGGTGTACCTGTAACTTCTTCATTTCTCAACAAAAATGGAAAGTGACAAAATGAAAGTTGTTGCATTCTTCCTTACGAATCTAACCATGTAAATAACTAAGGCTAGAAGTCAAAGATAGTGAGAATTTCTCTGGCCCTAATTTAAATCCTAAAAATTTCAGAAATTTCAACTCTAAAATTCTCTACGCTCAGGCCATATAAATGCAAACTATGGATATGTACAGCTTCGTGGCAATGAGGTCTACATTTTACCTTCACAAATGCAAGCCTAACAATGCCTAAGTAATGAGATAGAAGTTCAAGAAAAATACCTTAAAATTGGAAATCGTGAAATGCAAATGAGCTTGTTTCAGTCAGTGCTGATGATCTGGTTAGCTTCCTTGGACCTCTAGGAAGCTAATGCAATGGCAAGCTTGAGCTGAGGATGGCTGGGATGGCCTGGAGAAGTCCAACTGTGATACTCTGTTTTTGGTTATGGAAGATAAGGAAAATGGTGTTACAGAAATGAAGCAGGTACAAGGATGAGTTAGCCTTGATGCAAGGAAGCTTTAGAAACTAAAAGGCCAAGAAACGCACGAAGGAAATGTGAGTTTGGTATGTAAAGTCAGAACTTGCACAACAATGGTGTTTTGGGACAATTTCTGGCTAGAGGGAGTTTGAGTGAGTTTCAGGGGCTTCTTGGTCGTGTGTCAACTTGCAAATAGTGTGTATACTTATAAGTAAGAGGTTTTGAGGCTTGTAACAACTCAGAATTTGAATTTGCATCCTTAGCCAAACATGTGATTTTTGAGAAAACGAGTTTCAATGCTTGTGTACTTGCTAAGGTAGAGTAGTTTATGCTTTAAACAAGTTTGTTTCTGACTTCATGGATGGAGTGTGATCATAGGGAACAAGTTAGAGGCTCAAGAATGACTTTATGCAAAAAGCTTGCTTTACAAGAATGAAAGTGTTCACTTTGTGCCATTAATGGAAATGCAACTTGGATAATAGTTCATTTGCTTGGGTCAAAGCCTTAACAGTTATGTAAGTATTTAATTAAGGAGTGATAAACAAGTTTGAGGTCTGCAAAGAAAATATTATGCAGCCTAGCATTGATTTGCATTTGTGTTCATCATGAAAATGACCTAAATTCAAGTGATAAAATCCTAATTTCATCTCTTCGATTCTCCTTGCTCAAGAATGATCTCAAGGAGTTCTTGGATATTTTAGAAATATTGCAATGTTATCTACAACTCATTTTTGAATTGCTTTTGAATATTCCCCTTGGAACTATGTAAAAAATTTCCATGAAGTTAGGTCAAAAATCTGCCTAACTAGGGCAAAATTTCACTAAGTCATTTTTAGTTCATGAGCATGTATTCACAAATTTATAACTTGATATCTAAGAATTTTTAGGAGAATTTGTGTGAAGTAAAGATTTATATTTCATGGACATCTACAACTTTCATGTTGGAAGTTTCTCTTGAATCATTTTGCATCATGGTGGAAGTTTAGCTCAAAGTTGTGAAAAAATAAGAAAATTTCTATACTTAGAAAAATTTCTAAGTTAAGAAATTTCATCTTTTCAAAATAAAATCTTGAATTCTTGATTTCTTGATGAACAAGTTTCATATTTTGACATGTTTTGATGAATTATGATCTTTGGCACTTGAATTTGACCAAAAAGTCAAAGTTTGACTTTTCAGTATACAGTTGACTTTTGATCAGTTGACTGCAAAGTTCATCTGTCAATCAAATGGATTTGCAATGTTTTGAATCATGTCACTAGGTAAAAATGATGCAATTATAATCTTGAGATCATTCCTTAAACCAATTGATCATTTTCTAGATTAGAAATTTCCCTTTCTTAGTCAAAACCCTAATTTGACCATTTTGCCCTTTTGGAGATTTGATCAAATTTCTTGAGGAATTGTGGTCCAAACTTGATCAAATGATACATATGGGTCTAAAATGTTGATGTGGATAAAAAATTATGAATTTTGACTGTAAATTGGCTATGGTTGACTTTTTCCCCAATACAGTTGATTTTTAGGTCAATTATTCAATTGACTGATCAAAAGTGTGATCCAAGGCTTGAAACATGACATGAGTAATATTGGGGGTCCATAATGATCCATGAAAGTTATATGGGGCATTGGAAGTTCAAAAATCCTTGTGCAATCTCAAACCCTAATTTTCAATCATCAGTGCTTGAGGAGGTGCCTTGAGCTGATCAACCCAAATGCAGTCCTGATCCAAAGGAGATCTTGTGAGAAAATTCTTGATAAGTGAGAGGGAAAATTTTGGGGTACAACATCGTGCATAGAGCAAGTCAAAAGCTTTTTGATACTGTAAGGCAACCTTCAACATTGAATAAGTTGAATTCCATCAGTTTCAACATCAAGGATAACAACACCTTTATATGTAACTTTTTCCTGCACTGCATATTCCATAAATTTGACTAGTCTGCTAGGAGAAGATTTGGCATATTAAACCGCATGACAAATTTTTTTATACAACTTTTATCCTCCTTTAATCCAGATTTTACAATTAAGTTCAAGATATGCGGACAACAACACATGTGAACATATTCCCCATTCAAAACAATATTACTCCAAGACCTCATCCTTATGCTGAGATACTTAATCATAATGGTGTTTGTCGAAGCATTGCTAACCGTTATGGTCAAGATTTGACTCAACCCCTAACTTCTTAAGTAATCATCAACATATTTTTCAATCATGTGACCCGAGTGCCAAGGTGATTTGATAAAAGTTGATGATTTTCTTATGCATCTTCTAGTCAATGTCCATAAAATGCACAATCAAACTCATGTAACTTAAGTTTTGATTTGAAGTCCAAGTGTCAGTAGTCAAACAAACTCTTCACAATTTGACAAGAATTTTTTTAATTTCTCATTTTCTTCAAGGTAGAGCGCTCAAATATTACGCCTCAATGTAGGTTGTGATGGGATATAAAAACTGAGATTGCAAAGTGATTAATAACTTTCTAAACACTTCATTCTCCATAAAACGAAATGGAAGCTCACAACACATAAATGTTTTCACAAGTAGCGCTCGACATTGCTCTTGATCAAATTTAGAATAGCTTGGTGAACAAACTACTTTCCCTTCTGAATTGCTTTTTCTCCTTTAGTTTGGTTGGGTGGCTTGGGTTTTATCATGATCATAAGCAGTGCATCTACCTGATGAGTTTTCATACCACTTGTTCTATTACTGCAATTAATTAAGACTTCATAGTAATGGCATTTAGCCTTTTTCTCATCACCTTCCACCGTGGTGAAATATTTCCACATATCATACCGCAATTGGCGCTTTTTTTCTTTGGGATGTGGTGGTAATATAGCTTCATCATGAGCGTTAGCTGAAGTTGTAAGACTTATATTCTCGGCATTCTCTGTCATCTATTTAATAAAATACAATAGAAAAATTAGAACTAAAACCATAAAGTAACATATCACCTTATTACCTGACATAATACCTCCAATATGTCTAATATAAGTAAAGAAAAGCTTGAGTTTACACCAAGGCCATTACAAATCTTGCCTTAACACTAACTACAAAAACAGGAGAGATGAAACCCCAGAAGTAGATACAAAACACTATAAGCAGAAGATCACATTCATGCCTCCACACAGTAGTTTTATACAAAATTTGTTATCATGTCATAGTATATACAACAACCAAATCAGAAAACATAGGCACAAAATCAGATTTCTCATATCACAACACACTTCACATCATCATATATCAAGGTCATGCTTTCAAAATCCCTCAATTACAATTACAACACATGTTCTAAGTTGTATAATAGGCACATTCAAGTAACAATCATCACAACAACACATACATTCACATGTAAAACCCAATGCATCTGAATATTCTTGGAGTCTGCTCATCAAAAACACATTCCATAATGAATCTTGGAATTTCTCACTATTGGAAGCCGCGAACAATCAAAGATTTGGGCGTAGAAAGGAACGTCAAGAATGAAATATGATTTAGGATTGATGATCTTCAACGATTTGAGAATTTA